>JAPMOR010098419.1:408346-587673 GCA_026543865.1 Argiope aurantia
TAAAATCCTTTAAGTAAATCCTTTTCTCATACTTTTCTACAGAGTAAAATCCTTTAAGAGTAATCTTTTCTCACGGCCATCTACAAAGCAAATTCTTTTCTCACAGCTCTCTACAAAGCAAATCCTTTTCTCGCAGCTTTCTACAAAGCAAATCCTTTTCTCATAGCTTTCAATAGCATAAAGTCCTTTTAGATCCTTTTCTCTTTTCTCATAGCTCTCTTCCTCTAAATAGATCCTTTTCTCATAGCTTTTTACAGCATAAAGTCCTCTAAGTAAATTCTTTTCTTATAGCTTTCTATAGCGTGAGGTCCTTTACGTATAGTAAATTCTAGGCCTATATTTAAAATTTTTAAATCAGAGAAACACTGCTTTAAGAAAGTATGATAACGATAGATAAAAAAATAACCCGCAAATCAAATTAATCAAATTCAAACTCCACTTTTCAACTGCAATTACAACGCAATCTAATTAAAGAGCTACCGATGACAGAACATTTGAACCTCGAGTGTGACCCAGGTTCAGAAAAATGCACAGAAGTAAACAGAATCGTCCGTTGACAACCTTATCGAAATCATTCAAAATCAATGACAGGAAGGGGCATCAATCAAAACGCCTGGAAGTAAATACTTATTCGACGAGCAAGCAGCAATGATCCGCACTGAAAACGCAGCAGATAACAAACAACACTCCTATCTTCAGTGTGCATGATCAGCAAATGTGTGTACACCAAACATTAAAGAGGAAACGAATGTGTGTAGTAATGGTTGATAATAACGGAAAAAGGGGGCATGTTATCGATGTTTTCCTTTTTGGATAGTTTCTGCGCAAATGCTGATAACATATTTTGTTGTATACTACTCATAACGATGAATTCAAAAGTAGGTTGATTTAATCTGTTATATGTATACCTTTGAGATTCCCTCAATTTGTATACGACAAACAGTAGGTAGTGACATAGTATGTGTACTAGCCACTATTTGTAGTACACACTACAAACAGTGTATAAACAATTTGGTGGGTTTACAACAAGCAGTAATTTAATCAGTAGAGGAAATTGTAGTTTTTTCATTGAGATATTGCTCATAGAGGTATATGATATGAGAAATAAAAATAAATAATTTTCCTATTTTAATCAGATTGATTTACGTTGCAAGCAATAAAATAATACGGCAAAAAAAAAAAAAAATTCCATTTCTAATAGCGTTTAGTAGCTAGATAATTTCCATTTTTTTTATTTGATAATGTAATTTTCCAAAAATATTTATGAAGCAGTAATAATTTTCGAAATAAGTTTCGAAAATGTTAATTTTTTTTAATTTAGTGAAATAATTTTTCTCAATAAGTTTGTGATTTCACCACATATTTAGAGAAATTTATTTTAAACTAGTTCAGTTATACATTAAGATTCGCTTTAGATGCAGAATTTAAAGTGCAGTTTTTATTTTCCATATCATGCACAGATTCAGTGTGCATCAGACCAAGATACACTAAGAATATTTCATGGTGTCGGATTTCGATCACGGATTCAAAGTAGAAATCTTATGTGATGGCAAATTATATTTCAGCTACGCATTAAATTTTCCCAAAAAGGCATCATATGATGCAACTTCTTTAACACTTTACTTTATGTAACGCGATTTCCTTGATTGTTTTACCGTTACCATTATAAACCATTATAAAATGGGATTCCAATCGAAAGAAATGGCAACTGAATTCGACAGAAAAAAAAAATACTTTATTTATAGCTCTCAGAGAGCGGAGTGGGAAAGAAGATAATCAAGAACATAGGCATCAAACAATTCTCTTTGCTGAAAACGAAACTAATAAATGTTCTATTAAAAAATATCTGAATTTTGCTATTTAAATTCTACACTCATAACAGAAATTCAGATTCATTTTGACTTAACAAGTAAATCTGGTTAGTCACTGATGATGCGTTTCAGAAATTTTAAAACACAAAACACCGCGTCATTTTTTTTTTGTAACGTCATAGCTAAAAAAAAATATCCCACTCCTTTTTTTTTATGAAATATTTTTTACGGTCTTCTCCTGTAAAGCAAGACAACAAAAAAAAAAGGGGAAACTAGAATGTCATTTTAGTACGACTATATTTTCCTTTCTCTACTCCTTCACCTCATAAACAACCGGGAACACACGCCGCACCAAAAGTTTGGTCGAGATAAACAGTGGGGAGAGAAATGCCAAGTTCCGCACTCTCATGACGCGCCAGATATGCGCGTAACGCGTGCACTCGGAAGTTGCTACAGCAGCAGACGTCACCCACTTTTGCCTCACACCACTAACCATCGCTCGGAACAAATCCTCCAACTTCAGACGATTTTTTAAAAAAATTAAGGACTGGGAGCGAAAAGTAGATGTTGTGTAGAACAAAATTACAAAATAGGGACGACGTTTAATTGAATTTTTGCGATAAAAAAGGAGGTTATAGAATGAAAGTTATTTTTTAAAAAGCATGAAGTCAAAAATAAATCATGAAAAATCGCTCAAATATATATATTTTTTATCATCTCCCTGTTCCTTAATGATTCCTCATCATTCTGAAAAAGAAAATCAATCATGACCAGCACAATCAATGCAAAATGGTAAATTAAAAGCTTCAAAATTAGAACTGAGTAACTATAAAATATATTTTTATCCAAAAATTATGCCCCCTCTCAAAAAAAAATCAGCACGGCATCGAGCACTGATAAAACCATTGAAAATCAATTAAATCAATGTATCACTCCCATACGCGCGCTGAAAAGTTAATCATACGCGCAAGAATCCCACTGAATGCTACGAATTTTAAAAAAATGTATATGCCTCACATGTTTGAAAAGTTTCCTGTGTCAGTCATACACCAGAATATTCCAGCGAATAATTATTAAGTTAAAAGAAGAATGCTTGACGAAAAAAGATAATAACAATTAACTCCGTTCGTCAACCACGTGCACTAACCATTGTTCTTAAACACTCGCACTTCCAGGGAGTGCAAACAATTGTCCATGCTTTCAACACAGCAAACAAATTTTCTCCTCTTCTGCTCTCTGACAAAGAATGAATCATAAAAAAAAAGAAAAGAAAAGCGAAATATCTTCTGTAGAAACATTTCCCTATTCCGTTTCGCGGTTGACGACTTTTTTTTTTTTTTTTTTGCCATTATGAATTGCTGAGTCATCTATCCCAACCGCCAGATGGAGCGGACCGCTTTGTTTGTGTTTGCGCTCTCTCACCCTTTGACTGTAACTGTAAACCCTTTTCTGTAGCAGCATCTTATTCCGAGAACGTTTACATTACATGAATGTTCACTTTTTTTCTAATTTGATAACGCAGATGGCATACTCTTAGTCAATTAAGTACGGAAGGGTATGGGAATGAAATGCTGCATTACGACGCATGTGCAAGAAATTGGGCAAATTTTTAGCAGCGATTTGAAAACGGTAAAGCTTTTTGTAGAATAGAATTTGTATATTATATCATTCAAACTGAAATTGAAGCGTGCAATTTTTATAATTTATTATTACAGGTGTCGCATTCAAATACATCGTCGGTTTATAGCTATAAAGAACACCCCCCCCCCAAAAAAAAATACAAATTAATTCATGAGTTCTTGTTATTTTTAATGTCAACATAGTAACAGAAAAAATTGAAATGTGCATATCAATACATGTGCAGGATCTATTGAATAGTGATGATATATTGATGTATAAGTTAATTTTCCGTTGCCTTTGACATGTTTACTTTTAGGTACATACCGACGATGTACCTAATTTCTCGAATTTCCCGCTGATTTATTAATTTTATCGATATACAATTTTCTCAAATTAAGTGGTATCATGATAATAGAATAGGACATCAATTATCTGAATAGTTGTCCATATAACTTAGAGATAAATTAGAAAATCACAAACAGAAACATTCGACAAAAATGAATCAAGGTACAGAAACAACTGACTTAATACAGGGACGTAAAGTATAGAAAAGGTAAAAAAAATGTGTGTTTTTTTGTAGTTAATAAAAGCAAGATGTTTTAAACAAAATATTTTTCTATCAAATAACCTTTTTATTAATTATCTAATTATTCAAATAAAGTCCTATTCCGATTAACACACTGGCTTCGCTGAAAAAATTCGCACTATTATCTAATTAGAGAAGGTATAATCTAATTAAATAGAATATCCTAATCATAGGCGTGAATCATTTTAATGAACATGTTAATTAGAGAGAATATCCTAATCATAGGCTTGAATCACGTAATGAACATGTTAATTTGCACATGAATTATAACATGCTCTACTAGATAATTCTACTGTAGATTCAACGTAGTTAATTCATGCAATGATGTCACACTCACATGACAAGCGTGGTTATAAATGTCATCTAATACCCGACTGCATGCTGACTATATAATCTTTACATGAACTTGTCTAAACCAAAATTTGATCCAGTAAGACAAAAGAAGAATCAAAAAGACACAATATACAATACATTCATATACAATATGCATATTTGGTTCTTTCCAGTACAAGACGAAGCTAACCACAAAACAACGCCACACTGGAAAACTATCCAAATAGTCAAAGGGAAGAATCAAAATATACATATTCATATATAATACATTCATATACAATAATATGTATATTCGATTCTTCCCAGTATAAAACGAAGCTAAACACAAAACAACGCCACACTGGAGAACTATACGAGAAAATATCTGAAAAGAGCACATCCACTTGTTAATACTGTTAATAATATTGAAGAATAGTAAAGAGACAAGGTAATTACAGAAGTTCTTCAACTTTCTCGCCTGGTCTCTCTTCTAGAAAAAAATTAATTGGTAATTTAAATTCCAATTTAAAAATTACGCAGCCACAAGAAGCGTTTATATATTATGTTAAATTTTAATATCATTATAAATGCAGATGTTCAGCAGCAGACACCTGAATACAAACATGTGCACTAAAAACTCGGATTAAGAAACATCAGTGCATGCGTAGTACTGCAGTTTTTACTCCGCCGTCGCACCGGTAACACAAAGAGGGCCCACAACTAACCAAACGATCGCATCTCTCACACTTTCTTCTTTCTTGCAGACGAATTATTCAATTAAGGGTCCGCCCAGGGTCAGCGGCGGGTAATAATCTAATTTCAGGACTCGTCCTTGTGGGTGACAGCAATAAATCACTCTTCCGGGAACGGGAACTTAAGAATCGAGGATATCATTAGTTTAGTTTTCGATTAGAAGAATCGGGGCTAATTGAAAAATGTAACGGAGTTTTGATTTCGAGGGACACTTCTAAGGAGTTTGCTGCGTGATTGATTTCAATATGCGAGAGGGACATACAGAATCCGGATGTAACTTAATTTTAGTTTAATTAGATCAAAGCATTTCCAAACTGCCATAAAATCACTCGTAATTGGCACCCGATTAAATGGCAATATAAAAATAAAGGCACTTTTGAAGGCATACTATTGTAATGGAAAATTACGGAAATAATATGTTTAAAAACATACTAGGTATTGCAAATATTTTACATACTTTGCGTCCACGGCAACGGCAACATCATGATGTTTTAGTTTCCCTGATGTGACAAAGTGGTCACGAGCACCCCCACAACACACTTTGGAATAGCTATTATAATTTGTAACATTAAATTTAAATTAATTGAACTAGTTTAGACGAACAACACAGTTAAAAACTAGATATTGCATACATTTTACATATTTTGCGTCCACGAATAAGTGGTTTACTATACTTGTAGATAACTAGTAATAGCTAAAAATGCTTTTATTTCTTTTAAAGAAGAAAAAAACGAAAATTTTAGGGAATATGGAAGCATTTTTATATTGTTACGAATTTATAATACAGCTTTACTATAAAGCTTGGGTCATTGTTGAAAAGAGAGATATAAAACAATTTTTTAATTAATGTCAAGTCAATGACCTTAGCATGAACTATAGGCTCTGGAAGATGCAAGAATTTTGATTCTATCCTTATTAAAAACCGAAATCTGAAGGTTCTTTGTGTGACAGACATGTTAATTTTAAAAAAGAATTTAATTATTTACAATTTTCAAACTATTCTTAAGTATTTAACGCACCAATTTGTGCAATTAATACATAATAAAACACAATAAAATATTTTACGGTACGAAATCTGTTTCAAGAACCGGTAAATCAGCTTTACACCAACCACATTTTTGTTCGACGTAGTCCTGCACAGATACAGTGAATCCTTGAAGAAATCGTATCTTGAACCAAAGTACACATAGCCAAAATTCTACAACTACAATCACCATGTCTTGGGTTAAATGTAAATTGGAGTTTGCCCAGATGAACGACTGATTACATAGCAGTTTTGAAATGATGTCGAACTTCATTCAAGCAAGTAAATAAGATTCAGAATGAAAATATCAGTAATACATAAAATATTTGTGGATAATTTGTTGATAATAGATTATTTAATGAATTTTTAAAAGAGCAAAGAAAATCACTAAAGTGATCCCGAAACTTTATCGCACTGACTAATACAGGTGTTATTCCTCCCCCCTCTCCCCACCGTGAATAAAAATTCAAACTTTGTTCAAGGATGTGATCATCAAGAATGTTCAGATTTTTAAAATTAGATAGTTTTATGCTTCATAATAAAATACAGAAAACCAATAATGCATTTGAAACACTTTTTTCTTAACTTGTGGTGAAGCTTATAAGCCAGATAACAACTGCCGGACTGGGGTGTATACTTTTCTCTAGTGGTCTTGTTACTCGGCTACAAATCCCAACGTTGCAAATTCGATCCTACCCAATTCAACTTCCTCAAACTGATTGAAACCAAAATTTGACACAGTGCTACAATTGAAGTCACAATACCACATGTCAAACCTCATTTATATAAGTAGTAAGGTTTTTGAATTATCCCGTTTGCATGTTTTAAAATGTACAGATCGACAGACGATCAACATTTTGGCAGATTAGGCTCAACATTCGATATGAATCTACATTTTGGATGCCAAACGAATTTTGAATGGATATGTTTAACGAATTTTATTCTTCTAGCTTTTTATAGTTTGTAACATTGCAATAATTTATCAGGCAAACAAACTTCTTATGAAATAATTTTATTCAAACAGAAACCTATAAATTTGGTATAAAACCACATAACAAATTTCATCTATCTCCTGAAAGCGTTTTTTGAATTGCCGTATTCACAGACAGACAGGCAGATAAATCCTAAAAATAAGATCCCCTTTTCTTACCGTTTTTCAGCGTAAAGGTTAAAAAAAATTCATTAAAAAAAAAAAGAAAAGAAAAGAGAGAGAGAGAGAGATTTGGAGAAATCTAGATCGTAGAGAATTTTCAAAATATGGAATTCAAATCTTTTTGACGGTTATATTTTTAAAAATTATTTTGCATACTTTATACAAGAGAAAGTATTTCATTTACAGAAGAAAGACGAAAAATTTTTTTAAAAAATTAACTTTATTTTTTATATTAATTTTACACGTTATTAAAATTTTTGTTAAAATAAAATTGTTCGTGTATCAGTTGGAACATCCATGATATTTAAATTGTTTTTATTAAAACTCTCGTATAATATGTAAGTTTTACATACATTTTAAATGGCTTTTTGCTTTATGTAAAAACTTAAGAAAGTTTTTTTAAACACATGCTATTTATGTACTAAACAAGTAATATAAAAAAAGTTTTTAAGTCAATTCCTACTTTCGCAAGAATTGAACTCGTATTCTTCACCTTCACGTGAAAAATATTGAAATCCTTGCATCTTACCGATTGAGCTACATTACAAACTGCTCTAATTTACATTTCATTACAAACTGCTAAAACTCTATTTAAAGTATTAAAAATTAATTAAATTTAATAATTAATGAATTAATGTTTGAAAAAACTGCATTAACATCAAGTGTCATCCACTACAAGTTTTAAAAAATGTATTTGAACTTGAGTGGATGAATAAAAAGTATTCTATTAACGATTGAAAATTTGAACAAGATATATAAATATATATATAGGGAGAGTGTGAACTAATAGTAGGAATTAAAAAATATATTTTTTTTAAAATCAAAAATATGGAAGATAAAAAATTCTAAAAGCTTGGAGCGATAAAAGCATCATTATTAAAGCAATTAACTCACAATGAATATGATTTGAAAAAGTCACCTACATTTTCAAAATTTTTTCTATGATTATCACGAAAAGAAAATTTTTAAACATTCATTAAAAATATTATAAAAGTGATTAAAATTCTAGTTTAATTAGAATACTTCTATTACACTTTTTGCGATTTTGCTGTGACCCACATATTTTTGATAAAGTATTTTTCACTAAGCCTGTTTAAAAAAAACTCCAATACCCAGATAAATAAATGTCTTAAGGATTTTCCGTACCATCGTTAAGACTGAACCAAAATACCTTGCACTATTTGCAGAGTTTGGGTAATGAGACGCAACGTTACGTGATTCGTTTATTAACAATAACACTTTCACTAATAGTTCAAAACAAACAAATATAAATATTAGAAATGATAGCACCAAGTAATTAAAAATAACGACAACAGCGTCACGCCTCATTAACTAAAACATGATTACAACAGCACGTTAATTAACAGCCATGACGGTGGCAGTTTGGGAGCCGCTTTATTCGCTGCAGGAATATTGTTGCCCCTCGTAATAATTAGTAATATTTATTCAAAAGATGTCGGTTAGATTTCCTTTGATGGACTCAAAACTCCTAAGTTAATAGTGCTGCAATAATAAATAGATTTAAGTAAAAATAGCATGCTGAAATTATTTACTTATGAAGATGAGGCATTTAAGTTCACTTTATATTAAAAATAATGCTATGGTTGAATTCTATGTAGAAAATAACGATTTAAATGGATGCCATACATTCTAATCCTGTTGTTTTTAAAATGAAATTATTAAACATTGAACGCATTTCATATGCTGAGAATTAAATAAAAATATGTTCGATTTTTCTTTCAGGGATTAAATTAAATAGTGTTAGAAATTTTAGTTAACACCCCATTTTGAAACAACTAATAAGCTTTTTAAAATGGGTCTCACAATCTTGAACTCTTTCTCTAGAAACAAGAACGACATCTGAACTATCTGATTCCCTAACCAAATTTCGAACAGCGAGGGACATTTGACCTTCCCCCGATTCTGCTTCGATTTCTTTCTGATATCTACGGAAAATGTTAAACAAAAGTACCGCTCATAACTAGTCAGACAGTTCTGCGTTGTGGTAAGTATTTTTTGCAGTATCCAAATACTGTCAATGCATTATACTAATTGCGACATTTTGTCCACACAAGTCACATAAGTAAACCCTCAATACGCCCATACAGACAATATTGTGGAATCAAGATTCAAACCTCAAAGTCGAAACCTTACCATAAGGTCACTATAGTGAGGATATAAAATTTTAAACATGGATCAATTTGCCGATTTGAAGGGAGGGTCATGGAGTTCTTGCATTCAAGGTTCTTAACCTCCGAACATAGCAAGTAGATAGAGTAATGGCTTGGCAATGAGATTACTTAGTAAATGTTGATCTAAGAAAAAAATAGATAAATTATTTAAAAGGCAACATAATATTTAAAAAATCGGGGGGGGGGGTTAAGAGCAGGGAAGATAAATTTTACATGAATGAATTTCAGCCAATTCGGTCCTGTCATTCAGTTAAGTCACCGGGGTAAACTGTAATGACGAGGTCACTTAAGTATTTTTTTAGGTAGTGAAGAGTCATAATTTTAAATTTCTTTAATTGCGAAGTTTGTGGAAATCCTGCAAGATTGCGATGCTAAGATCTTTTTGGATGTTTTTATTTCCGAAAAACCACGGCACGTTATCAAATATAAAAAAACCTACTTTCTTAATCTTTAACACACAAGCAAGTTGATTAAAATCTCACAAATATTTTGCATCGGAGATTTTTTATCATCATAAATATAAACAGATTACCAAAAGGACAAAATAGTTCAGATAATGATAATCTTTTTATCATTTAAGCTAGATACAATAGTTCTATGATTAACACCGTGTTCAACAACTTAAATTCTGATTTTGAAAATCGGAACAGGAAAAATTTCATGCACAAATTTAGGACGAATTATCAGTGGATCAAAGCAGCTTAGACATCTCTCTATATCTATAGACTAGAAATAGACTTATCTATAGTTCCTTATCTCTTAAAACACTAGTGTAAAAATTTTTTTTTCTTCTCAGGATTCTCTGTTGGTAAGGAAAAAATTTTCGCAAACTTATTTTTTGCCGAAAATTTTGTCTATCGTTGAAAACTGAAAAATAAATAAGGAAACTGAAGTATCATTGATGATAAATTGCAATAAATTGAATTAACGATTCAGCTACTTTTAATATAATTTTGCTCTAGGTGATTACCTAAATTATCTATATTTAAAATATAAATATATATTTATGCTTTAATATACGTTTTTTATAGAAATGAATATCCTGATAGTTCCGGGTATAAGCTCAGTTGGGGATCAGGATACGCATCTTAAGAATTGTTCATTTGAATATTATAAGTCAAAGGTCCCGAGTTTCTTCGCAAAATTGAGTTAATAAAATTTTTTAACTGTAAATTTGTAAAAATTGTTTAATAATTTGACTAAATAATTAGGTAAAATATTAGATTTCTCTAAAAACCGGATTCGTTAAGTTGTCCTCATAAGGGGACCGGATTTCTTTCAACATTAGTTGGAAGATGTTATGACCGTAATACTGCTAGCATAAATTAAATTTTTAAAAAATTATATCCAAGATGCAATTTCAGGCTTTCTTTATTTTATGTGCATACTCCATTTTACCTTTATTTTAGATGCATACACGCTAAACATCCTAAAAAAATGCTAAATGCATGCGGATAATTCTCAGACTATGCTGCATTTTGAAATCCACACATGTCTCAAAACATTAATTTAATCAACAAATATTCTGACATATTCAAAAATGTTTAACAAGAATTTTTTTGAATTTCAAGAATGCGATTTGATAATAATAATAAATATAAAAAGTAAACAAGAATGTAAAAAAATGAATCGAATGAAGCATTTTCCTTAAGGCACTTGAACCCAAAAATCCACTCTTTCCTATAACAACAGCTAACAAAAGCAGACGACTTTTGCAGATGAGATATAATGATTATCTTTCCGCACGTCTGGCTTCACTGCTAACTCGTCTGCTAATATTCCAATTCAGGAAGTCGTTTACCTCCATTAGCAACTGTACAGAGAGCAGCAGTGGGTACAAAGCAACTCCCAAATGAACGACAGGCAGACTTTCCCCCCAACTGCAATGCAATTTACTGGTTCATAGTAAATACAACAGACGTCTTCAATTCTAAGTTGGAAGGAATGAGTTCTTTTCACTGGAAGTGATCAGTTCTTTTGTTATGTACATTAACAAACTGAGCACATAATCTAATTATTTAACGCATGGTTCATAATATTCTGACAGAACAAAGATAATTTAGACAAATGAAATCGTTATTTTTGAAAATAAATAATCTGACGCATAACAAAAAAGGATTAAAAATTAAGGAAAAATAGAAAGAGGGAAAATTTGTTTGGAAAGTTCTTTACATTCTATTAAATAATGTTCCGTGAAGCTTGAAAGATTAAAAAGAATAATAGTGGATTTTGTTTCCTAACTTAAAATTCATAGGATTTAAAACAGATATAAATTCTATTTTTGCTTATAAACTGGAAAAAAGAAGATTAAAAGCTTAAAATGTTTTTAAATTCAGTATATTGATTTCATTAAAATCGCATCCGCTGTTATGCTTTAGTTCATAATTTCAATGAGTTAACCCTTTAAAGGACCATTTTTTTCTGGTCATATTATGTTAAATTATTTTTAGGCTTGAAATTAGAATAAGAAAAGGGATTCATTTAGCTTATTAGATAAATTTAATTTGATTAATTAATTAATTGGTTTAATTAATAATTAAGTAACAAATCAAGACACATTATTTTGTGTGAGATAAAAAACTGAAGCATCTAAGTTTCTGTCTTTCTAAAAAAATTTGTCAGAACTTAAGCCAACCTACATAATTTTATACTAAGATTGATAAATTTGGTGGGAAGCATACTTCCCATGGCCCTAGATAGAGTTAACGGGAAAAAAAAACATTACACGCTAACGATTTATAGGAATCATTAATCGGAAAAGCAATCAGATATTAATCGTACTAGAAATTTAAATTTGACTAATTAAAATATAGTACAATTTTTAAAAGTCTTATTCTTATTTTTTCCAGTTCCCACACTATTTAAGCTAAAGTGTTTGAACAAATGATTTCAAAAATATTCTTTGTCCTCTAAAAATGAAGATTTTTTTTAAATACCCAGACTTTAAATAGCGTAACTGAACGAGAGAAAGTGTCATAAGAGCGATGTTAAAGGCATGCAATTTTGGTCGTAATGTAACCGTAGTCAGCTGCTACACGTATTATCAGCTGTCATTGAAACTATTTCAAAAAATTAGGAAATATTTTGAAAAAAAAAAGTAAATTATTTTTTTAATTTGTTGGAATTAAAGGAAAACTCCATAAAATTCTGTATTTGAATTTTAAAAAAACAATACAATTTTTCTCAATGTATTTCTGCTCCATTGAATGATTTTACAGCACCATTTAATTCAGCATTTCGCTTAGCTAATTAATAGAGCTACAAAATATACTTGAAGAAGGACTCATTGTGTCAGCGAAACCTCTATTCAGTCAGATCAAAGAAGAGATATAGTATATATATAAAAAATCAAAGTAATAGACATCAAACAGAAGGTTTAATCGCGTGCGAAAATAAGCTTAGCCGTTGTCAAATAGGTAATCGATACAATTTGCTTATGGCAATTAATGTTCCTATTTTCCTAACTATTATCACATAAAACAGATTTTTAAGTGATATTAAAACTTAGAAAAATTACTTTAGCAATTATAGAAATTTAATTTCCTTACAGTTTTTAATTCATTGTTGACATTTTTTAAAAAATTGGAAATACAATTAATAATAATATTTTTAACGGTATGATGAAATTCAAACTCATTCATCAAAATATTTAATCTCGTGCTTTTACCAGAGTTAAAATTAAAATTTAAAAATTGTTTTCCATGGAAATTTCCTCCGATGTAAGATTTTTCACTTCACTAATAATATTTTAATTTGCACTCCCTGGAATTTACAATAGACTGATTTAACTAAATTCAGATTTTTCAATCTTATCGAATAACAAGGTGAAATTTTTATATAAAAAATGTATTCCGTTTCAATAGTTTAACAGCTAAAAAAAATCCACAAACTGGGCGAACAAGTTGGTAGCCAAAGGCGGCAAGACTTCAAAAGCTCGAAATAATTATTTTCCATAATCTGTCTCAAAGAACAGTAAATGCCTTAGAGGAAATTACAGCAGTATTCCCACAGCTAAAATTTCAAACAAATAAACTATAGGAAATTTTTTAAAAACTTTTGAATGCCATCATTAATTTTCGCTCGCTTTTATTTTCTACAAAAGAATTTCAATTTAGAATTCTGAAAAAGAAAATAATACATTAAAAGATTCGCCTCTAACATAATCCGACGTTATGCAATGCACTAAAAGAAAGCTGCTGATGACGCAAATTTCAGAAACTATTTAAAGAATCTTTACTAAGAATCTTTAATTTACTTTAAAACTTTACTTTTAAAGGAAAAATAAACGTAAAAAAAATCATACAAATGCTGCCATCTGTGTGATCACTAGTAAGATAAGATAAAAATAATTCTTTTGTAAAAAAAAATAGAGAGAGAGGAAACATGTATATGAAAAACAAATATTTCTTATATATAACTCAGGGAGATGCTGCGTTATTATTTCATTATCTTTTGTGCTTAAAAATTCGCTCTCGTGTAATTAGAAATATTATTTAGAACAGATGCAGTTTAAAAATAATGCTGGATCTACATAAATAATAAAAAGGTCGAAATACGCGTTCATCCGATTTAAAAAAAAAATCTTGCAACATTATCATGCTACGATGCTTCAAAATAAGTCTTAATGAGTTCCTTTAATTTTTGTTCTGAAATTTAAAGTAGCAGTTTAGATTTGTATGCATACATTTAATTATTTTTGTATTAAAATTTTCACCACGCATGTCAAAAAACCATGATGAATAATTGGATGGAAAACGGAATTCAGTTTGAAATCTCTAAGTGAAATAAAAAAATAATAATAAAAATAAACGAAAAAATATAACGCAAACGATTCTTCACACACTACTCAGACGACTTCCTGCAAGTTTTTCATTTTGCCAAAAGCAAGAAGGCAGAAATGGCGAATAAAAAAAATATATAAAAATAAACGTTAGGAAGAAGCGCAAAAAAAGAAGAAAAGAAAATATGAAAGCACATCTCCAAATCCTATCTTAGTCACTTAAATAGAATTCCATAATGCATGAAAATCCAAATACGGCTCGACCGGAAAACATATGACATAAATAATTCGTCGAAATATATGATGACGAGATGGGATTAGGCTTCTATTCCATTAATTAGTTTTAGCGTTTTGGCAATGGATAAAACCAACGGTCATTTATCAGAACGGAGAAGAAAACCTGAAATTGGATTAGATTCGTGTCCAACGGTGAAAGTGGTTGTATATCTGCTTTTTTTTTTTATCCTATTTATGACAGTATATTATTAATATTTGTAAAAAATGAAGTTAAAAAACAAATTTAAAAAATAAAATATTCGCTTTTTTTTAAAAAATATATTTCTTTTACTTTTTATCTAAAAATAAATGTACGTTTTGGTAAAATGAAAATAAATTAGATGTTTTTTTAGGATTAAAAAATAAATTGGGTATTCAATCACATTTTGAAAATAAATTTTAACAATTGGATGTCATTAGTAATATATTTATCAATAATAATATGATGATAAAATACCGAAATTTTTTAATCAAACAATCTTTTGAATGTTTGTACACGGTTGATTTGATGCAATACTGTAAAATCGGTAATCTGGCAGATATTAGATTACAGAACCACTGAATTAATGGAGATTCATTTAAAAAACATATATTAGGAAAACCTAAGCTTATTGTACAAAATATTATAAAATGTACCAAATTATATTACGTATAGTAAATATTATAAATTTCGCATGTAATGAATTATTTTCCCTTCTAAAATTACTGAGAGCCCACTGAAGAAACACACGCAAGGACAAGATAGATAGAAATAATTGCCCAAAATTTTAGTTTTTTAAAAATTAGTTTTCTTTTTAAAGAAAAATTTTAATACGAAATGATGATTTTTATACAAATAGTAGTTATAAATTTTGCTACTCTGGAAATTTGATATATTCAGATATATACAAAACAATTTGAAATAAAAGTTTCAAATTTTTTTTTCTAAAATATTCATTACATTTATGCTTCGATTAATGCAATTAATTTGATTAATAGTAATAATAACTGATAAAGTAATTAATTGATTCATCACATTGAGTGGTTATTATTAATGGTCGATTAATCATATTGATAGTTACTGTGAAATTTGACACTTCAAACACAATTTACAGAAACTATTCAAAATATTACCTTTGCGTAGTCTAGAGGTAAGTTGTCCTCTGGACAGGTGAACACCCCTTCACTGAAAATTAAAAAAAGAATACAATTTAAAATAAGAGGTGACAATAGAACTACTTAAATTTAAAATAGCATTAAGATGATTTATAAAAAAAATTTTTAAAAAAAACTGGATAATCATGCAAAATTACACATCAAAATATTATGAAAATCTAATAAAATAATTGCAAAGCAAAGATTAAAAATTATTTAACAATATAATGCACAAAAATGTTGTTTAAAAACATTATTTAAAATTTAAATATTTGGAAGTTATGAAAATTATTATTAATAACATAAAATATTAAAGAACAAAAATTTTCATTTATACCATTCGAAAATAAGACTTATAAGTTGTTATATGAAATTTTAATATCTGTTTAGCTCCTTAGATAAACTACAATAACTTTTTAAACAATACTTGGCAGTCATTAAAAATTAATTTACTTAATAAAAGTCAAAATTAGACGTAGCACAATCGAATCAACTCCAAAATAAACAGTCCAAAATGTATCTTTTTAGTAAAAACTACAGGAAAAAAAATTCTAAATCAGTAAAAAATTTTATTCAAAATTAGTTATTATATCACAGACATAATTGTGAAATAAAGTGTAGTTGATTCAATTTTGTAAAGTGAAACCAAAATTCACAAGAACAGTAATTGATTCACGATGGCATAATAGTGTCTGGTTGTGCAATATTCTTTAAAAATTGTTTTTCAAGCCCATTCAATACAATTAAAAAAAACATAAACATATAAAACTATCAGAAAATAAATATCTTATAAGAAAATACTATTTACGGTTATCAATAGTCAACTCAAAAACAAAAATCCAACACTACATAATTCATAGCAAGAAAACAGAAATTCTGCCAATGCAATTATGATGAATTTGTAGGTACAACTCTTCTATCTACGAAATATGCAAAAAATTGTATCTTCGTATGGGGAAGGGAGAATGAGGCAATTTACCAATTCTTTTTGTAGAACACTCTCAGACATCTGGCCATTCACGCTCAAAAGAAATAACTTCAAACCAACAAAATAAAAGCTGCAATCTTTATAAATGACATGTCGAACACACACAACACATCCCAACAAAATGACTGCAGGAAAGAACAGAATAAGCGGCCCACTTGCTTTTTGGGGAGGGTATGCGTGAACCTACTGTTCCACAATGTTCCAAGACCAAAAGATAAGAGGGGGTGGAGATAAAGACGCCACAGAAGCAATCGCTATCAGCTGCAAACAAAGAGGGTTAACAGATCCGAGCGATCCCAGGACAGAGACCCATTGTGGACGGAAGTTGAAGGTCAAGTCTCTTTTTGTCCAAATGAAAAGGACAAGGGGATTGAAACCCCATGTTTTAGAATATCAGGTGGGGACCACCTTTGGGATGGGGCGATATTCCACTGCTACGCTAATGGTTGTCACGTGACAGCTTAATATGCTTAAAATAGATCCGTAGGATAAGGTCGGGTGAATTAAGTGAGTCATAGAACCATTTGATTAATTAAATAATCATACCTTCTTTGTGGATCCACCGCCGATGTGAATAATTGAAACGAATACATCATCGATAAAGAGGTGGCAATTGATGATGTAATCGTTTCAATTATTCACAGCGGCAAATATTTATACCTTAATAATGCACTGCTGATGCAATTTAAAGATGGGTTTATTAAGGCTACGTCAGCAAGCTATGTAGTAATGGTATTAAAGAACAAATAAATGTACATCAAGGAAATGGAAGCAAGACTCAAAAACAAAGCATTATCAATATGCATATCTATGTAATAAGGAAATAGTTTAAAATTCTTTATATATATTTACGTAACATTCGAATTTCACAATAAAAGCTTAACATATCTGAGGAAACGCTGAAGAATTTACCTTAATAAGATAGTTGTAATTTTAGTTTAACACGATCACACGATATGCATTGTTTTGCAGAACTGGAAATTCGTTTTTTATTCTGGTCAATTTCAGAAAAAACATTTAAGATTTCAAATGCAGCGTTGATTCTTAAGTAACACAGAATAAATGAGTGATTTTTTTTTGTTTGGTATTATTTTTTGATGCTGGAAATATCGTGATATCCGCCAAAATGGCATTTTCTACCATTTGTAATCAAATTACAAGTTGTCTCTTTCTTTTGATTTTATTTTCGATTATGTGATTGCTTTTAATCTTTTATTTCGTCGACAGTGGAATATGTAGCCCCATTTACCAATTTATTGTTAGCAAATAAGTTACGAATTAAGTCAACATTCCAGTTTTGATTTGCTCTTGATTTTTTTTTTTTTTTTTTTTTTTTTTTGCTCGTATGTCAAAACATTAATTTAAAGGAGGAGAGGAGGGAGTTGTATCTTCTGCAAAATCAGAGTTCGTAAATCTTTTAGCAAAATTAGAATTCGTATTAAAAATAATCTGGATAAACAGAAGTAATAAATTGATGAAGAAAGAAAAAATATTACAGTAATAGCAGTTTTCCCAAAATTAAAAAATATGGTATAAATGGAACCATCCCTGATAATTATAAATAACATAGCAAAAATATTCCACATGATAAATATATATTCTAAGCAATTTTTTTTTATATTATATACATTTAAAATATAATTACGTCACAAAATATATCTATTTTCAAAATTTAATAAAACGAACTGTAATGCTCAAGCAGATAAAAAGTGAAGGGGGAAAAAACTGTAGTCATTTTTCGCCCACATCAATATCAACTTTTTCTAGAAGTCAAGAATAAATGTGTTAAAAAAACATTATTCATCTAATTTTAAGTTTCATAATACAGCAAGTACAATGAAACTGAATAAAAGCTTGACAAGAATTTAGAATCCTAAATTCTTATTATACAGCATTCATCTAGTATAATAGGGAAATTTGACATATTGCTCCCTCCCCAGCAGTCACGTGTTTTCTGAAGGACGGAGTGGGGATTGTGTTATACGAAGGTCGTGATTGTGGATCGGAAACAAGTTGCAACATGTCGATGTCAGTGACTTTGGCATAAATTGTTGTTCATGTTTTATAATATTTAATATACATGGTATATTTTGTTGTATATTTTGTGCAAAGAGATGGTTTCATTATTAATATATATACTTTTTTTTGTATATATTAATGAACTTTTACTAATCGTAAACTTTTGTCAGTCAGATAGTTCGTTGGTCTGATACTTGTTAGTTTACCGGGAGTCTATTGTATGATAAAACTGCTTACTGAAATTAACATAATTGTGACATGGAAGTGTAAGGTTCTAGGAATCAATTTCTTTACAACCTTAGTATCTGATGCGTCACGGGATTCCATATCACGTGATTTTAATAAAGAATGCTTACATCATAAATGTGTAGGTTATTTAATTCTAAACGCGCGTTATCTTTCTATAAGCTATGGCGTCGATAATTTTTTTTTTTCTTGATGGATTTCAAAATTAAATTGGTGCGGCAAATTTCATCTATTTCTGACGAACTTTAATTAATACATAGAGAAACTTTCGAGGCAAGAAAACACTCATGCATCAATAAATAAAATTTCTAATTGATTTGTGAAAACTTATTGTTTTTAATCTAAGACCTCCATTGAGACATGGTAATTTAAAAGCACTTAAGAATAGACAATTATTTAGTCAATCAATGTTACAACACTTTGAGGTAATCACACCTAAATTATAAAAAGGAGCCAATATTATCAACAGACTGTGACAGTTGCACAACAGCATGTAAATAATTTGAAGAATCAAGGTTAAAACATTCTAAGCGAATCTAATTTAAAATTCAAACAAAGAATATGCATACTAGTGAAGGTAAATGTCAAACATTTAAAGATAATTGTAGTATAATTTTGATAAAAGAAAAGAATTCATATTAGCAACAGTGCAAATGTCCTTTTAAAATCTTTTGAAACACAGAAATCTGATAAATTAGTAATTTATCAATAACTGATAAATTCGAATGTTATATAAAAGGTATAGACCAAAACAATAGAATATTTTAAATTATAAACAAGAGATATCCAGTCACCTCGACAATCATTATAGTACACAATATTATTGAAACAATATAAATATTCTAATAATTATTCTAATAAAGTCTTATAAATATTCTAATAACTAATCGGATGTAATGAAACAAAATGGATGTTGGAAATGTTAATATTATCCTGATATTTTATCATTCACAAAATTTGCATTTTTTATAAACTTATTTATACGGCAGATAGTAAAATAATGTTTTGATTCGACTTGCTTGCAACCCCCCCTGTCAACCTAGAGGCTAGGCAATTGCCTAGTCTACCTAGTAGGAAATCTGCCGTTAATGATAAAGTGACAAACAAAATATGTTTCTAATATCGTCAAAATACGCGTGCGTATAAAGACAGTAGCGAAAATAATGAAACGTATTATTGCTACATATACTCAAAACAATTTTTAAAAATAAATTAAAAGAATCAGAAAAATTAATTAAAAATGAATTGTTCGAAAACAAAATTGGTATTGCTGAATTTTTTTTTTTTTAATTGTGAAAGTGATTTTTGTACAAGAATATGCTCTAAAGTTGCTGAAGAAAAACATTATCATTTTGTTTAATTTTAAATCAAGATTTTGAAAACCCTTACTTATGGAAACATACACTTATTATTCAAAACCTAACTACATACCAAATTTGGCAGCTTTTGTTCAATAGGGCATTTTAGATTAAGATTTATTTATTTTAAGATGTATTTGTAAAAAAATAATCACATGGAGATCTTTCAAGTATAAATATGACAAAATGTAACTTTAAATCGGAGTATTATGTATTTGATTTTTAGCTAAAATAGAACAAAGATATTTGATTCATAGATCATCAAATCAACCTTTTGTTACAGATAAAAATACTTTTTCTTAAAAGAATTGAAAAAAGCCAATAAAAATCTAAACGCTGCAATCGATTTATAATTGGTTATTATTTCCAAAAAACTGTTTATTCGATCATAATCATACTCATACTTTTACACTAGGGTTTAACCATAATCATACTTTATTCAAATCTGGAACTTCAACTTTCTTGGTAAACTAAGAAATGGAAAATACTATTAAAAATAATATAATAAAACAAACATGATTTAAGATCTATTTATTCTGAAATAACTGATTTTAATATCAAATCAAAATAATGTTATTTAAAAGAGAAACACATATTGCAAGTAACGAATTGCAAAAACTGAATTAGAATCTTAATTGAAAACATTCCTTTTTATGCAAATCAATGCGACAGGGATAAAAACTCACCTTGATGAGATCGAACTTTTTTTCGAACGCCGTTTAGTCTCGCCGTAAAAACAGCTTATCATAATGAAAAGAAAATGCAATCCGAAACGGATTCTTTTCTTCTAAAAATTAAGAATCCACCACTACACAAACACGTAAAGTTGACTGTTCCAACTCGGCAAACGACTTTCAGCTGATCATCGTCGACATGTAAGAGCTTGACACAACAACTCCGCCCGAGGTCTCAGGGGAGAAGGTGGAGAGGGACACACTATGAATGAATGAATGAAGCGGTCGTAGTATCCTAGCAACAGGTGTGCACTTCTCCAATTATCGTTTGGCGATTTTTTTCCCTCTGGAAAAGTCAGCAATCCTTTCAAGTTTTCCCTATGCGATGTAGTGTTTGATTTGGTTTACTTTTTTCGTTTTTTTCCTTCCTCTTGGAAAAGAATGAGAACTTTGTTAATAAATGTCGCCAAGTTTTGAAGAGAATGCTTGCGTTTGGCGAAATCTGTTAACATAAAACTTGAATAATGACTTTTTTTCCTCCCTTATTCTAATAAAGTTTCTAGAATGAGGTTCTTGAAGCAAGAAGGATGCAGATGAATTATTCATTTATTTGTTTACTTTCAATTTAGGACAGTTACTAATTGCTACTAATTGGATTAGGAACAATCTTATCATTTTTTTAAATTTGTGTTTATTGTTTAAATATTACAGCATTAATTTCTTAATATAGTGTATTATTATTTCCTATTAACAGTGAACTTTTAATAGAAAATGTAAATATTTCAAAACTCGCAATGTCAAAATGTCTGTAATTTGAATTTATTTTAGTTAATTCATTATTAACTAATTGAAAACTGCAATTTTTTCTACATTATTTTTGTTAATAAATACTTTATACGTTCACTGACCGTAAACAATAATTTGATAAATCCCTTAATTCACTCGAGTATTCTGTAGCTAAAGAATTTTACTAATAAGACAAACATTAAAATTTGCCTTTAAAGAATTCTGAATGCTTTAGATCTGAAATGCACTGTTTATTTTGAAATTTCATTGCAAGTGGTGTATTTTGTTCATTTATTAAAGTTATTATTTTTAAAATTATCAAACTTTATATTATAATAATTTTTTATTAAAACTGATTAGTATTTATTGACTGTATTATTTATTAAAATTGTTAAATATTAAAAATAAATCTTTATTTAAAGTTTCTGAAGATCAAAATTTATTTTATTTAAAATTTTTAATAAATAATATAATTAATAAATACTAATTAATTTGAATAAGAAATTTATAGTAAAAAGTTCGAGGATTTTTAAAATAATAGTTTAATAAATGAGCAAAATACAGCACTTGCAATGAAATTTCATAATAAGCATTGCATTTCAGATCTAAAACATTCAAATTTTTCTAGGGACAATTTTTATTGCTTGTCTGATAAATAAATGATTTAGCAAAAGAATTTTCGAGTGAATTAAGGCCTAATATGCTGCCCATTGATAATCTGACATTCATACATAAGAATTTTCACTCTGTATCTGAATGTTTGGCAATGGCTTGCTTTGGCATATATCTAAAATAACACTCAACAAAAGAAATCGAGATTTGAACCTTGTAATGCAGTTTCTACTTTATTTGGTTAATCAACATCATGTAAATAAAGCCGTGTTCTTTTGGCTATACTGAACTGACAATGCATTCTCCAAATTATCTCACCTGAGGTAATTTGGAGCAAATGTGGTAATGTGGACGTTTGATTGTCGCAGTATATTGTCAGAGGATCTGTGTAGGAACCAATACTCGAAACTTCCATCGTTTAAAGACGAAATCGATATTCTACATACAAGCCATCACGATTTTATTAACTAATATTTTAGAAAAGCATATTAAATGCATCGCATGTTTAAAAAAAACTTTTCTTTTTCTTTCTCATTACGAAAAGCCATCATTATCTTTTCACGCCTTTTGACTAGAAAACGAAACACGCCCCGTATATTTCACCAACAAAACGTTCTTTTCTTTTTCCTTTTTTATGTTAATTCCTAATTAAGCATGTAGCCTCCTTTCGTGCATAACTGCATATCTTTAATTATAAAATGTTATTAGTTGTTATTGCATCATCATCACCTCAGAGTAAATAAATAAATGATGAATCTTGTTATTAATGAGCATGATAATGAGAAACTCGGAAAGAAGGAAAAGGTGGCATCACGTTACAGAAAAATAAGACATGTCATGATATCTGCCAGGCTCCTCAATTAATTTATTTCCGGCTGTTTTGGGTGAAGTGGATTCAAGGACAGCGCTTAGGCTAATTATGAGTTGTTAAAATACTCTTTTTAAACAATATGCTGTAAACGTCTGGCAAACATTCCGAAATGAGACAACGCAATAAAAATCTATAACAAATAGCTCCATCATGTAAAGTAATAGCTCAAAAGTATCTTCAAGTGTGAAATTTGTCCATCCTTTTTCCTTCGCTTTCAAAGTAAAATTTAAATAATATTAATAATACTTGAAATTCGAATCTAAAAAATAAAAACTTTAAAAAAATATTAAAAGTTTTAGATAAGATACTGAGCAATTTTAATTGAACTTCTAAAATAACGAGAATTATGAATGTGAGAATTTCTGTGCAAGTTTTTTTTTTGTGTGTGTGTGTGTGTGTGTGTGTGTGTGTGTACTTTTACAAAAATATGCTAGTAAAGAATTCTTTTTAACAGGAATATACTTTGGTTTATAAGTTGCAAATGTTATAAAAAAAAACTCACTAAAACAGTGAATTATATTTAAAAAATAATAAAATTTGATTTAATGAAATAATTCATATTAATTAATTATAAAATATTAATTTTACATTCATATTAATTTATTGTATAATGCTTCATAATTAATTTTAAAATCATCTTGAAATACTGAGAGAATAAATTCAATTTTAAATGTCAAGATATAGATTTAAAAAGGAGTTATTTTCAAATCTACGATCAAATTACTTTTTATTATAAAAGTAATTTGATTGGTATTGGATTCAACAAAGTATTGGAAAAAAGATCGTTTGAAGATCAAAATTATGAGAATTACACATCTTCTTCTCGAATCGATAAATAGTACGAAATAAAAAAAAAACTGCATAATTGGAATTTAGCTGTTTTTTAAAAGGAATATGAACAGAAAGAAAAAAAATAATTTACTCAAAGGGAAATTAAAAACCAACAACATTAAAGAATTTTAAAAAGTATTAAAAGGTAATATATTTTAAAAGATCAATATTTTACCGATTTTCTTTCTGCAACATTGCCAGATTACAAAATAACAAAAGTTCAACGGGAATTTATAGAAATGTCTACTGCAACAAGCGATTCGAATTTAACTAGGTGAAGTATAAAATATGAAAATAATGAATTGACTTATAATTAATCACTTAATGCCAAAAAAAAGCGAAACAATCAATATTCATTACGTTTGAATAATCATTTTGATACATTCTTATTAAATGTTCTAATTTTTTTTACCTGTCATATAAAGGATGACGTATTTTATTTTGAAATTTTTTATGCATAAAATCTTTTAAATTATTATACTAAAAGCAATGTATATAACAATAACAATGCTTCTTATTTTAGGATTTAAAAAGAATCAAACTTTTCTCAATAAATTTTAAAAAAAACGTATATGGTTTTTATGTTTACCAGAGCTTGCAAAGATTTCTAAAAAGATTATGTTAGGCAATTAAAGGTTTTATTATTTAAAAAAAAAGCATTTAATAATGCCATAAAATACTGCCTTTAAAATACGTCATTTCGTTTTCAGGGATAATTAGTTTCGATTATAAAAACTGGTCAAGTGAATTTAAGTTATAAAAAAATAAGTGCTTAATTTTAACGGAAGAGTTTATGAAGAAGGTGAGAAATTTCTTGAGGAGATACAAAGGAGATTGGGGTGGGCAAAATTGCGCATGTTCAAGGACGTTTGAGTTTTCTTTTCAGCATTCCAGTTCTAAACGGATACAGCATTTTCTCTGTCAAAGAAAAGGCGAAGAGAAGGACCTAAAATTCTTGATATAAATAACAGTTTTTATTTTGATTCTCCTCCAACTTAGATTTGTTTTTATTATAAGAAAAAAAAATTTCACTCTATCATCAGCATTAATGCATTTTATTGTTTCGTTGAATTTATTATCCAATTTTATTCTATTGTTTCTGAATTCATTCATCATCCTACATAAAATAAAAACTGACAAAAATTTAAATCTTCTGGAACTTTCAGGTTTTTAAAAACATTTGCATAAATTGTTATTTATTTATAATATATAATGTAATTATATGGATTTTTACAGTATTATTATTAATAGTAGCCACCAATCAAAATTTAGGAACAGTAACCAAATACAGATTCGGTGATATCGTCTCATTCGGCCTCAAATTTAAAATTTCGCCTCCTTCTTCCAGAAAGATTTGCAAACAATTACAATTATGCATTCTTCTCGTTAAGAAATTCACATCTCCGTAATATATTAAGATAAATAATGTGTTGTAAAATTGATTTTTCATTTCTTACCCCTCCCCCCCCCCCCTCTCTCTTCCTTCTGCTGTTTATTCTCAACGGAGATTGTATAATTTCACGTTCATAAAGTTGCACATATACCTTTTACTTCTGGATTATATTTTGGATGCCAAAATTCATTTAAAACATATCAGATTAAAAGAAATTACAGAAAATAAAAATTCTGTATGCTTTATTCTTCTTTTGTTGTATATTATATATACATTATTGTCCCGATAATAAAAGAAATGGATTAGTTTTGTATACTTAATTTTCATGGAAGATATATTAATAGATTTAAGCCAAAAAGTTTCCTATAGTTTTTCTTGCTTTCGTACACCGAGTCTACAAAGGAAACTGAACTTAGCGTCTGGGATTTTCTGTTTCATTTAAATAAGTTAATAATAAATGAATTAAATAATATAAATGAATGTATTAGTATTTGATTCATTGGCTTCAAATTCAAATCTACTTATATATAATAAAATGACTTACTGCGTAACAATGGGTCAGAAAATTTGCTGTTTAGACAGTTGAGGAAGTAAAAGTGGAAAGTTTCATAACATTTTATTCGTAAATTCATATAAGATAATCGTAAAGAACAGAAACCTAGAATTCAACTATTATTTAAATAAATTTATATACATTTTTCATTTAATTTATTATTTCCATTGTTCTTCTATAAAAATAGAATACACTCTTCAATTTTTCCCATAACTTAAAAGATAATTAAATTTTTATAAAATCTCCTCATAATGCTACTATAAGAGTATTAACAGTGGTTTTGAATTTATCTAAATATTTTGAATCTCTGTGTCATTCTCCTCTTTTCATATCGCTGTTTGGCAGAACAGAGAAAATGTTTTTATTCTTGGTGGAGTCATATGTTTGAAAAAAGTATATTAGAATGTAAAGGTATCTGAAGTCATGCTGATATGGTTTTTAATAATGTGAAATTGAAAAAATTTTTAGAATTAGAGGCAAAGAATTGTACAAAAATAAAAGTGAAATTATTGAAAAGAGTATTTTTTTTAAGTGATGAAAATATGTTTTTTATGCAATAATATGCTTTGAAATTATTGAAAAAAAGCGTAAAAATTTAATTTTCAAAAATAAACTTTTATTTTATTAAGTAAATAAATTAAATTAAGATTTAAAATTTAAAAATAAAATTAATTTTTAAAAACAAAATTGAAATTATTAAAAAGAATATTTTTTCTGTTTTTTTAAGTAATGAAAGCCTTTTTTTTTTTACAATAATATGTTTTGAAGTTATTGAAGAATAACGTAAAAAAATTCGAATTCGATTAATTTTAAATTGAAAATGAAATTAAAATTTCTCTTTGTTGGGCATCAACTATCAAAGTATCAAGTAGATTCAAAATCTGGTTGTTCTAAATCCAAATATCTTCGATATAAAGCATATTGAGCGATGTTTTCATCAAACACGTTTAATAAATATGTCAGATTATAAACATTACCATTTAAAAATATATATAATATCGACAGGAATCACAATAAAATTATCAAGTTGATATTTTATTTTGCATTGAATCGCATTATTAACTTATAAAAAATGTATGCAAATCACCCATAATTAAAGAGAAACTGTGTATAAAAATTTAAATAACAGTATAACAATTTGGATTAGATATCTAACAATTTGGATTATTTGGAAATTTGGACAAACATCATTCTTTAAGAATCTGAACTTAGAAAGCAGCTGGTATAAATAACCCATCTAATAATTTCCCACATATCTGAACGTTTTTGACATCGCTTACAGTCCTTACATAAACAGTAATCTTCTGAAATTATTTAGATTGTTGAAAATTTTTCTACTGCCGTTCTATTTGAAACACTTTGACATCGTTTACAGTCCTCACATAAACAGTAATCTTCCGAAATTATTTAAATTATTGGAAATTTGTCTACTGCTGTTTGATTTGAAACATTTTGACATAGAGTCCGCATAGATAGAGACTTCTGAAATTATTTAAATTATTGAAAATTCTTCAATTGCCGTTCTATTTTAAACAATAGTAATCAGAGCTTAGATTACCGTTCAAAGAATTACAGGAGCTTACCTCTCCGAGTTGTTTTTTGGAGGAAATTATTCAGAATCCAGAAGACAATTCGTAATTTCGAATTTCATTTTCTTGACGCTAAATTGCAGAATGTTTACAGTAAAAAAAAATCTTTAAAACTGATAATAAATGAAGGCATCATTTCTTTTTTTCTCATCTGTTCCATAAGCATTAGCGAGACTTGTGAGATGTTTAATGATAGTTTCTAATTCTACAAGACCTAGCATATCTAACCAACTGTAACTTATTGTAACTAACTTAACTGCAATATAAATAGACTGCATTCTTAGAGGAGTATTAAAGGAATCGATCCATATCTGCGTTTCGACTGGATGAAAACAAGAAAAGGCTTCAGAAGTCAGTCCTACAGCAGCAGATATTTCATTGCCAAAGTGCCCTTCAGTTTACCAGTTTTTGAAAAAAGATGATGTTGATGAAAGGCACAGTTAGTAGTAGGTATGGTGTCATTAAGCCTAAAAGTCTAAGTAGGTCTGAAGCCTGTTAAATTCGTCTTTGCCAAATGTCCTCCCGCTTGTGTGATACAGAAGTTTAGAAACAGGGAAAAGATTGCCAACTCAGATGTTACCCTCGTCATCGTCTTAAAGTTCAAAATTAGGAAATCCATCCAAAAAAAAAAAAAGCGCTTGTTTTGTCCCAAAATGGAACATAAATTTAACTAAACTAATCCAAATTTTTTCATACGCATTCGCAGCATTGGATTTTGCATAAATGGTATCGGAAAACTGGAGAGTTTTTCTGTGCATAAATATACCCGTTAATTAATTTAACTTTGAACACAGTATTTAAATCTAACAACAATCTAATATCTTTTGAGATTTTTAACATTTTTGCTACCGTGATTCATGCTTATCTAAATAGATGGCTGTTATATAATTAATCAATACTATAACATCGAAGTACATCTGACTTTGACAAATAACTTGTTTGCACAGAATAGTGACTTTCCTGGACGTTAGACTATTAATATGTAATGCACTTTTTTAAAATTTCATCGAACCGTTTGATAGCCTGAAAATATAAATTTAATGGAATCAGTCTACTACAAATTACTGCGAGTAAAAATTAAAAATGTGCGTGAATTACGAAGCGAAAGTGAAAATCTGACCTTGGAGTTAATGTCTAAATAATGCCATTTCTTTTATCTTAATTTTAACATTGACAAAAGTGAGCGATTGAATGATTTAAATGAAACTAGTTTGAATTTCATCATAACATAAAAACTAGTTAGAAATTATATATAACTTAAATTTTAGAAATTGAATGAAATTAGAGAAAAAAATTGTGTGGCGATAGAATTTATTAAATTAAAAAAGCTTTTTTTTTAGTTAGGTAATGTAAAAATTATTTTCTTGAGATGATATTTTCGGAAAAATATAGAAATAAAAAAACATCAAAAAATCGCTTTTTCAATCAATTTTTAATATCAATATAAACTCTTGTCTTGAAGAATAGATATACCAAATTCCCCCATGATTGGAAAGAAACTTGTAGAAGGTTTAAATTAATTATATTAATAACCCCATTGGAAACAATGCTAGGGCTATTGGATGACGGACCGCACAATTCTGCGTTAACTCCGGTCAGATGACGAGGGTGACACCTGATCGCTCCCCAAACTTCCGCACCAAGACAACGAGAGGATGCATAGACCACTACGTAAGATTTAACATGCACTAGAACCATATGCACGACGGATCTTTACTGAGGTCAGGTTTCGAACCTGAAGCCTTCTGAACCGAAGCGCAGACTTTATCATTAAGCCAGCGAGGACCACTGTACTGTACCTTTCCTAATGAAGTACGCCTCGTCATCGGTGGGATGAGCCAGACCCCCACCTTTACGTGTGCCAGAAGGGTAGCGAGAACCAACCACCATGCCGGAAATTTCTCTTCTTCAATTACGAGGTGCCCCCGCCCCGTGGGACACGATGAAACTAAAGACAAAATTCGTATAATCATGGAAGTACAAGAAAAAGACAAAAACATAACATTCTCGCTGGTTTCTTAGAGTGTTCTTATTATTCGCAAATGACAAAAGTAACCACGTCAAAAAATTATTTAGTACTTTTCAACATATTTCACAATATAGGGTTTCTTCTGTAAGAAAGTTTGCGCTTTTATCTTTCTGATATGAATTCAAAAGTTAAAAAAAAAAAAAATTCTTAACCAGACACACATCCATCACTTTCTCCGCCATCGCGTGCAAGTTACGCGCACTTGATCAAAACAACCAAGAGGGAGAAACAAAAAAGATAAACCTGAGGTTAAAAGCTTTGTTCTCGGGTTGAACATAACAGTTAAAAGAAGACGATTGATATTCCGAGTGCGACGCGACTTTCTCACGCCGAGGACCGGTTCGGAAAGGAAGACGTTTTTACGGGGTCAGGGTTGCCCGTTCGGGAGACGAGATGCTGACAAATTTGGTTGGCTTTATTGGGTTCCCGAGTTGAAAGTGCCCACAGACGCGTGAAATGGCCCTAAAAAATTTGCTTTCGGAACCACGTTTTCGGTTTTGGCGATTTCCCACAAGAGTAAGTGGTTTTGGTGCACATTAAATCAAATGCATACCGATTTTATGGAGGGTTTTCCTGGTAAGGGCTGGATTCCACGTAATCATTTGAGAGCTAAAAATAGTCCTGCAGCGGTGTAGAGGAAGATTGATTGGAAAATATTTTTTTTTTCAGAAAGAATGCAGAATTGAGTTGTTTCTTGAGAAGAGTAGTTTTAGTTTAGTTTAATTTAGTTATAATAACGTCCAGTTTTAAAGCAACACTAGGGCTATTTTGGGGCGGACCTCATGATTTTGAACCGCAATCATGTGACAAGGCTGACACCTGAGCTGGCGCCTCCCCCCCTCTTCAAACTTCCACACGACACCAGCGAGAGGACGTCTGACCCCGACGGATTTAGAGTGCACCTGAGAAGAGTAAAAGATTCGTGTTACCATAGTCATCGTGGACAAATAAATTGGACCTTGTTTGGACTTGCCTATATACCTGTGTTCGATATATTTCATGAGTCTAAATTTGGGGCAGAAAAATGAATCATTGGATTGATTGAATAGTTATAGTAACTTTCAAAGTGAAGTGCATAATGATTTATTGAGATAATCATTTTAAGTTGGGTCTTTTGAGGAGGATGACAAACGAACCGGCAACCACTAAAATTTTGGAACATTGACAACCACCATTATTTTGGCTCAAAGCAACAGACAATTAACAATAACGTATTATATAATGAATCTTTGAAAGATGGTGGCTGCAATGACACGTTCTCAGCTTCGGAACAGAAGGGTCCGAGGTTCAAGACCCGATCTTACTAATAATCAGCCGTTTAAGTGGGGGCTAAAGTCATGCTAAGTCAGTCATTCACGTTCACTCCATATCATACAAATTCCACCACTCCAAGCCAAAAGCGATCATCTGTGTGGAGTCCGGTCAGAATTGGCATGGCATGGAGCAGATGGTTGAATATTCAAATCCGCTTGAATTTTCATCAATACATTTCCACTGCACTATTTGGAATAGACATTCGCTCAATGCAGGTGAAGAGAGAGAGTTTTAAAGTATATGAAGTGTAGGGGACTTGCTGTGTATTCTAGCAATGTATTCACTAAAAAGAATGGTGTGAAGAAGTGTGTAACGGTCGTCGATATCTTTATTAAATGAATGGTATAAAAAATGGAATAATGTGAAGTGTCACTACGTCACATTTGTAAGTTTGAGACCGGAATGCCGGCTCAGATTTCATTTACATTATATGATCCTGATTCAAAATTACTATTGACCAAAATAGACATAGAGGTAACTTCAATAAAATAAAAGTGAAATGGAAACTCTTGATAAAACTGGGTACTGAATTCCTGATATTGTGGACTAATTGGGAAAACATCAGTTCCATGCGTGTGTAGTAATTCATTCTTATCACAAAAGTATTTAGGCTGACAAACTATAATCTAGAAGGTTTTTTCTAATATGTATTTTGAATTTATTCATTATTTAAATTTAATATTTTTACACAGAATACATAATTCTACGTGAATGGCGCCGTTTTACTGTTGTACTCTTGATGAATGTCCTGAAATACCGTACTCATGAACCAACCTATGTTGTTAAGCAATATTTGCGGAATTGTATAAATAAATATACAATTTAGAAAAGTTAAAATGAGAGATAGAATAGAGATAATATCGCGTATAAAAATAAATAACGCATATAAGGATTTAAATTCCTTTAACAACACTTATTAAAAAAAAATGCACATAATCCACACAAGTAAAAAACAAAACTGAATAGATTCGAGACAAATTCTATACATTTCCTTTGATTATACTTTAATCCTATACGCAAGAATTAGTACTGTGCTTATATTTTGTACACGAGTGTTAAATCAGCGGGAGTGGTCTCCCAAAACTTTCCCGTACTTTCTAATAAAGGTATTATGACAGAGAATGCCTTGCATGGCATTTGCGTACAATAGTTACAAAATTGTAATCTTTGGCGTGATTTTTGACGATTAATTCCTGGTGTGCTGAAAATCGAATTTGTATTTTAAGCGAATTTTTCACAAACGTTTAGAACAAAAAGTTAACACAAAATTACACTTGTAACCACAAAATCACACACCAAATTTGATATATTTAAATCGTTACCTTTTTAAATTGGCATGTTTACATATTTCTGTAAATAGAGACCGACAGACAGTCAACTCTTTGTTGGATTTGGTTCAAAATTTCATTTGCATCTACACTATAGATGTTAAATCTGTGCTCTGAATATTATTCATCTGGCTCTCTTCTTTATATCGTTAGCGTGTTAACTTATATTCGAAAAGCCAATTATACAGAAATCTTAACAGATTTTTATCAAAATTAGATCGAAATCTACAAATTTGGTATAAGAACTGTATACAAAATTTCTTGCGTTCCATTTCAAAGCGTTTTTGAGTTATTTTTGTCACAGACAGCCAGACGGTCATTTTCCAAACATGTGTTTTTTCGTATTCAGGTATGCCTAAAACTTGGAGATTCCGTGAAATTTCGAATTCGAATTTTTGGACGATTATAATAATTTCTCTACACTTCGTATACAAGAAAATAAAAATATGAATTTTATAAACTACCTCAAATTATCGGGCAACATGCAGTTTTTTAATCTTTTTGTGATACAATTCCCACGTGTGATTTTTATATCATTGGCATAGTATTCATATTATGACATTTTAGAATAAATTCCTGATAGAATTAAGAAAATTTTTGTATTCCTCGGGCTACGATGTAGGTACGAAACATAGAGCTGAAATACTAATAGAGAGAGCGCAACTGTACTTTGGTATAGGACAAGATAAAATCACGTGACTTGTGGACAGAATTTGTGTTCACTATAACCGCATTCTCCGTTCCCCACTATATTTCAATGGCAGATTTTTTCTCGCTTTTAACTGTTGGATTTTAAAACTTATTTAAGCCATGGTTAACTATTGCTGTGCAATTGGATGCAAAGAAAAAGCTTCTAAGGATAGTTCTGTATCATTTCACAGGTATGTACAATAAACATATTCTGTTTATATCCATTTTAAGTTAATTTAAAATTTCGTAACCTCCATCATTCAGGGATTTTGGTGTTAAAACTGAATAATATTTCATAGTTTGGTTTAGTTATTGTATTAAATTTATTTAATTTGTTATTAAGCTTCATTTAAACTAATGTAACTGCATTATATTTTGTTACTTGCTTTATTTTAATCTCGAATGTGTTGCAAGTGCTTGGCTGCAAGCTTGGCGTGATTTTTTCTGGCCAATACAAGTGTTTACATAAAAACACTATTGGTAATTCGTATTGGTAAAAAAATACTATTGACCAATTAATAATTGTGTATTTATTTTAGTGCAAATAAAGTTCCTTATTATTTCCAATATGTTGCTTCCTTTTTACCATAAATATTCGAATCGTATTATACCGTAAAAGATATCAAATCATCATTGTGAATGAAATCGTGAAACTAAAACGTTTTATTGAAAATGTTATATGGTAAAATTTCATAAATGTGCTAGCAGTAATTGCATGTTTTTATGAGTTTTAATTAAGATCTAATAAGAAACTAGTGGATATTCTAAAGATAAACTATTAAAGAAAGAAATGCTATCTTTACAGATAAAAATTTTGTCTGAATGTAACTTTATTAATAACTTGCGATATGCACATACGCTAAAATCACCGTTTTCGTAAAAATTTCGAATTTTATTATTTTGTATTAAATCAAAACATTTAAGATTCCAAAAATGATTTAATTTTGTTTCAACGGTTGTTAGAAGCAAAGTTACCGCCAACACTATAAACCAGAAGCGAAATATTTAAAACTGATATTAACAAGGAGAAGGCACGAGGTTTAAAATTGAGTTCGGTATGAGATTTTGTATAATGATAGTATACATTTAGAATGCTTATTAATAAAAATATTAAGACTCAATAGTCAACCTTAAAACTTTCAAATTAGCTTATATACTGTTACGAAATTTTTTTACCGGGGTTCGTTTGGATAGTGGAAGTGATATGGTGTAAAGAACTCTCATTCAGCAGGCGGCAGTAGAGTAAAAACAACGACATATATTTACACGAAGACACACAGGACAGCACAAAAGCGACAGCTATATACAGCACAGAGACGATTATCTTCAGCCGAGACGTGTAGCATACAACAGCCTACACAGCAGCATACAACCAGAATCTACTGCAGACAGTAGCGCACAGCTCAGTTCAGCACTAGCCTGACTCCGTCGCTTCCGACTACTCCGCTCCGTTCTGTCTTCGACTTCGGCTACTACTCCGACTTCTGACTGCCTTCTACCTTCCTCTGGCAGCTGCGGCTGCTTCCTTTTATAGGTCTCAGGAGGCGGGGCTAGAGTCTCTCAACCAATCAGGAACGTTCGAGGCGTATCTCGGTTCCTACTGGACGGATCGGGAAAATTCTCGAAGTTTCGGGTATTATCTATTTTGGCGCCAAAGTCGTCGCCAAGTCGCCGAATGGTCGCCAAGAACTGGGACCTCTGACGTGCCACCTGGACTCCGTCCCATTCAGATGACTGTAAAACTTTCTTTCTGTTGATGGAACAAACTATGCTGGGAAGCCGAATTGCAGGTTTGTAACAATACTAATAATGGGTCACCCGAACGTGTGCTCGAGTAGTGTAGTGGTTAGGGCACTGGTGTAGCATTCAGGAAACCTGGGTTCGATTCTAAGCTAGCGTTTTTTTTTCTTTCTAAATTATTTCAAATTAATTTAACAGCTTTAATTAATATCTTTTATATTTTTTATGCAAAAATAAATATTATTCAGAATATTCAAGAAAAAAAAAGACCTGGGTCACTTTTATAATCTGCTTTTATTATAAAAATTTTTTTTTATCTGCATGAGATAATGATAAAAGTATTTGAACATGTAATGTAAAATTAAAAGATGTTTTGGGGTAAAGAAAAGAAATAAAATATTTGCTTAAAGAAGAAAAATACTCACTTTTAATTAAGGCACAAAAACAAAATAAAAAAGTAAATATAATTGAAATCAATAAACTCGGCTACTGATGTAAAAAAGAAAACATTATTTTCGAAACCAGTTTGCTTAGTTTTAAAAGAATGAATATATATATATTGAGTATAGTTTTATATAGTTTTTGAGTATGCCATAGTTTTTGAGTATGTAGTGACTTGGCTCATGTTGCGTACACTTGTTTAGACTAGAAACAAGCGACTAGCTTCCTCCATTTATATCAGCTCTATGGTATGAAAGTTTATTCTAGATTTATTCGTAGGTACGAAGAAGGCAAGTGGGGAAAATAAATAAAAACAAAAAAAGAAGAAGAAAATAGAATGGTGGAGCCGCAAGTTAATTCCATCATTTGCATTTGAAACCGCGCCGTTTCCTGTCTTATTCTTCTAGAGCTTGTTTTCACAGCAAACGATTTTCAAAACTTTTTTTTTTAACAGGAAAAGAAAATAAAAAAAATAAAAATGAAGAATGAAAAGAATTTCTTTTTTATTCGTTTGTCTGTAGGATGAAAAACTACCGTTGTGGTTGTACTATTTTTTTTAAACTTTTATCAAAGCATGTTTAAACAGGTAAGACAAGCAGAGGAGAAGGCTTGTTAAATCAGCGGTCATGCGTTTTGTATAAATATGTGAACACCTCTGTTTTTGTTACTAAAAATAAAATCATTCTACTTTTATGTTAAGATCTTTTATTATTTTCTAATAAAATGAAAAATATTCTTACAGTTTTAAGACTAAATAAGAATGCTCATAATTAAAATTTGTTGGCAGTAGAAACTCTGCAAAAAAAAAAAAAAAAAAAAAATCGTTTTCATAATAAATTGGCTTCGGCTTTATTCATACAAAATTTCAGAAAGGTATTGATTTTTGATTTATGACAGACTGAAATCCTGAAACAGTGCATAAAATGTGACAGATACTGCGTAAATTCAGGCTTTTAATTGAATGTTTAGACACAACATAAAATATCAGTTTTATTTTAATACTTTTAAGACTTAATTCTCTTCATAATAAACAGCTTTATAAATCAAATGGCAAATATATTTTTAGCGAGGTATAACTTATAAAAATGAAATCATTTCAATGAAATATGTTTTCATTGAAATGTTCTCGAAACTATAAGAAATACAATATGAAAAGAAAAAGAATTTGCATGATTTACCTGCCGAAGTAAAAGAAAAAAAATCTTTAACTCTTTTTTTTCGTGTGTGTGTATGTATGTGTGCATGAAAAAAGTAAACAGGAACAGCATTTCAAATGTAACTTGTCTATGCATCCTAACATTTGGCCTTGAAAATGTACCTCATTCGCCTACCAATTACTATCCGTTTCATAATATTATATATATATATATATATATATATATATATATAAACAAGTACTTCATATTTAGTTTAGACATCTATAGAATGCCTACATTTCATAAATAACCCTTAATAAGCATTAGAGTTAGAAGATGATTGCAATATAAATTATGAGGGGAAAAAAAGCTAAATGACTTTTATTGAAGATTTACTGTTCACATTTTTGAAGGACTGTTATTCTTATCCTGATAAAACGACCAACTTTTCTCAACTTCAATACAGCACGTTTTAGATACTGGGTTTTAAGAAAGGAGGGCCAAAACTCGATTGTAATTACTGTTCGTTTTAATGTCTTGAGACGACCACTTTTGAACGATTCTATCTCACTAAGGGGTGAGACAAGGAAGGATGAGAGCATTTCTGGTATTCATCATTCTTTGACTTTAATTTTAGCCCTTTTAAGATATTTTTTGTTCAGTTTTTTTTTTTTTTTTTTTTTTGACGTGCATGCGAGTATCCTGTCGTTTGTGTCCTTATTATTTTATTTTAATTTAGTCTGCGAGTAATCCGAGTTTACTCTATTGTTAAATGTAAACATTGCCTCCTTTTACTCCTATTTTGTCGAATAAATCTATCCGAACGCATACATAAAAACGCTGAGGGTTTTGGAATCCGTTGGCAAACTATAGTTCAATAGAATCTCTGGCCACTTTCTTATTGTTATTAAAAACAAGGCAGCAGCATATAACTAGTGGAAATTAATAATATTAAAAAATTATAATATTGTGTCACCAATATTCATTAGAATAAGATGAAATTTTTTTTTTTTAGCTCGTAAAGTTGGGAAGGGGAATTTTTCGGTAACTAATCTGCAAAAATTAAATTTATTTAGTTTTTTTTTTTTTTGGGAAATTTAAACATATAGGGGGGGAAAAAGCTGGGTTTTTTTGGGGGGGGCTAGGAATCGGTCAGAATTTCGTATTTTGATCATTTTATATCAAATGGCTCTATATAAGCGTCAGAAAAGGTCATTTTTAAATCAAATAATTTCATTCTCAAAACAAATTCTCTATCCAACAATTAGATATAAGTTTAGAACTATCAAATGTAATTAAACATAATCAGTTAAAGCGGCTTAGCAATGATTTAATCGTCTTACGGATTAATATATATCAGTTTAATAATATTAAATAATATCTTCAATTATAGCATCAACTGTCGATTAAGATATCACGACATCCATCAGAACACCCATATTTTCCCACTCTGAAATAGACCGGGAAAAGAAAAAAAAAAAAAAAACAATCCTTGTGAGACTTGCATCTACATTCTGTGACCCCTGAAGGCACTTTTGATCGCAGAAAAAAGAGCGTAGATAATACAATTAAGAACAATTATAAACAGAGCGTCAGAACGGTGCCTCCTTTTTTCTCAAGCCATCTTACTGTCTAGTCTGATCGAATGATAGAGTTTTTCTAAACTCCGAATACTTATTTCTGGGTTACCACATTTGGCGATAAAGTAGTGGCATGCTCTACGTTGGATAGTTATAAGATTTCGCATCAATAAATAATATGGAACGGAATTTCTGTAAACTTAGCATAATGGCTAAAAAACAATCAATATGAAAGAATATAAGTAAAATAATTGTCTTATCTATAATTGCGTGGAGACAATTTAAATTTTTTTGCGCATCATATAGTAGGAGCTTATGTCACTGCGGAAGCAATGAATAATTTCAGTGGTGTAGTAAAAAGTGAATATAGATAGAAATGGTCACACCTTCTCAGCTGAAATTATCGATAATGTTCTTCATATAAATCTGTTTCCTTTCTTATTATTTTCTCGTATATGTAGTTTACAGAAAGTAATCGTCAAAAAATTCGAACTCGAGAGTTTGACGAATCTCCACGTTTTAGACCTCCATGAGTTCGAAAAGCAGATTTTTAGAAAATGTCCGCCTGTCTCTCTGTGACAAAGATAACTCAAAAACATTTTGAGTTAGACGGCGGAAATTTAATTTACTATTTTTACACCACATTTGCAGATTTCTGTCAAATTTTGAGTAGAATTTATTCAGTAGAAGTCCGTCTGTTCGATTATAAGTTAACACGATAAATGCAGAACGAAGTGGGCTAGATAGATAAAATTCGGTACATTTGTGAAATTTTGAACCAAATCCACCTAAGGGCTGACTGTCTGTCGGTCTGTACTTTCAGAAACAGGTAAACACGATAGCTCAAAAACGCAATGACTTAAATATATCAAATTTGATATGGAATTTTGTGGTTACCAGTACAGTTTTGTGTCAAGTTTTGGTTTCAATCGGATGAGAAAAACGTGTCTAAATCACAAATTCGATTTTTGGATACTATTACTCGCATGCTAGGAATTAATCGCCAAATATGACTCGACGGATTCAGTAAAAATGTTAAATTTAAGCCAAAATTTAATATTTCGTAACTATTGTATGCCAGTGCCATGTACGGCGTTCACTGGCAGGCTAAGTTTACAACAGAGTATGCGAGAAAGTTTTGGGAGGACCATTCCAGCTGCTTTTCTTTAAATTTTTTTTTCTTTAAATTTTCCCTTCATATCATTTTAATTATTTTCATAATTATTGTTTTGTAATATTTGGCTCATCTTTTTTATAATTTTCATATTATGGCATTGTGATTTATTTTATCTAAATCATTGTAATGATTAGATATTAAGAACCATTGTGTTCGCGCACTCTGTTAACCCTCTCGCACATCGGCATGCTTGTTTAGAGAGGGGTCATGAAAACTATTCTTGCTTATGTCCTACACTTTTAACGGCAGAAATCGTCTAATGAGATGGTTTAACCCTTTCTAGGGCAGTGGGAAGTATGCTTCCCACCAAATTTATCAATCTTTGTATGAAATTTTGTAGGTTGGCATAAGTTCTGACAAATTTTTTTGGAAAGACAGAAATTTAGATGCTTTAGTTCTTTATCTCAATCAAAATGACGTGTCTTGATTTGTTACTTAATTATTAATTTATCAAATTAATTAATTAATCAAATTAAATTTATCTAATAAGATAAATGAATCCCTTTTCTTATTCTACTTTCAAGCCTAAAAGTATTTTAACATAATATGACTAGAAAAAATGTCCCTTTAAAGGGTTAAGAGAGCGAGAATAATTACATATCACGACATGTGTGTCTTTAAAATAATAGAAAAACTGTGCAGATATGTTCCCGATATGATTATGACTTCATTGTGGAAAAAAGGATTCAAACGTTTCTTATCTCAGCAATAACCAAAATTGTCTGAATCATCTTAGGCGGAAACGCATATCACAATTTTTTAAATTTCCTTCTTAAATTTTTTATGCAACTTTTTATCCTTCTTCTTACAATCCCCTATGTATTGTACGTTAATAATTTTTTTTGACCCATCCAGTTTTAACATATCGAGTACACAAAATTAAGCACATATTGAGTACACAAAGTTTTTTTTCCGTGAAAGGTAATAAAATTAACTCGATTTTTTTATACCATCTAATTCACAATGATGACGGAATGTACCTCTCTTACAAGAGGGGCTATATAGTGGGCGGTGATGGACCATACGACTCAATCATAGTTCTTGATTATGCTTTTAGGGCTTTCCGACCATTTAAGGAGTCCGTGTGCCTTCGGGGGAGGGGGGGTCGGAGTAGCTATTTATGGCATCATCTAATTCATCACCAGTAAGAATAGCCCCATCCCGATATTCTTTTATATTTACTCAGTATGATGTATAAGTTAAGCTTCGTGATATAATGAAGAGAATCGAATATGGATGTTGGATCTCACCCTTTTGACCGGTTGATCCAAGATTTACAATTTACGATTTTGGTTTTTAAAAAAATCACATGGTAAAAATTATCCCTCTATCTTGTTTTTTTAAATTGTTTCTTATATACAGACTAGACAAACCAACAGGCAATCAATAATTTGTAGGATATGGTCTAAAGATTATTTTTTTAGAACTGGAGGGTTAATGATGAAATATATGCCAAATATTATTAATCTAGATCATTGTACTTTTGAATAAAGTTCAAATGTCAATTATCATTAGAATAATTGTCAGACATTCGTTGATGGATTTTATTCAAGTGTTAAACACAGATATATGAGTTTTATATTACTAAATACCAGATTTCAGCCATCTAGTACTAAAATTTTTCAATTATGTTCTCAAGCCGGGCGACATAATTTCTGAAACGGGGTGGAGATTAATCTAAATCTAAAAGCTAAATATTTGGACAATTGCACTATTTTTTTTAATTCTACAAATAAATAAAAACAAAGACCCATAAATTAAAATTTTTCTTTATATTATCCATTCTAACGATAATTTTCTAAATATTGATCGAATGAAATTGATACACACAAATTCGAGCAATCTTTTAAACATGTCAAATTGTGAAATCTCTCGAAAGAGTTCCTGCTTTTGCCTCTAGTGATGCAGTTACATGTTATGTTTACGCTGCGTTTGTTTTTCCTTTCAAGCTATGGCAACAGTACGCCCATTAAACCGAGATGATGACAAAAGGATATAAAAGATATCGCAGCCTTTTGTCGAAATACCATTCAGAATCAATAACACGTAACGACTCTTCAGTCCCAGTCTTTTATGAAAACGGTTATCGGATTCTTGCAGTTTAACAAACACGCGATATTTTCTGAAAAGAAAGAACTACTCTTCGTGTGCAAGGTCGAAGCAACTATAAAAAGTGTGCTAACAACTCTAAACATCATTACATTAGCACAAAACAAAAATGTAAGGTATGTAACCATGTTCGGAATGGTTTTTCGGAAATGTTATAACATACTTACATATATGTGTGAATTTTTGTAGAATAGTGTGAAACGATACCTTCGAAACAAAAGTATCTCAGTTAAGAATCAAAAAATAGTTTGAAAATTGCAAAAAACTATTTTTGGGGGGGAGGAGGGGGTTAAAAACAAGTGTAAAAAATTAGCTCAAAAGCTTATCAGATTATTTGTTCAAACTCATAAAGGTAATTTTAAAAATATATAATTTAATACCTGAATTAAGATATTCATTTAGGGCAAGTTTTAAAATATTCATACATAACATGAAATTTTCCGTTTTTTTCTCCTTATTATGAAGCATTAAAACAATTGTAAAATCTTTGTAAAACAAATAGTTTATTCTGTAATCAGAAAGTGCGGAATCTGAATGGTATATTGATATATCACTGTATCAACTTTAAATAAAAAAAATATATATATGCTTTAAATTTTAATTTATGAGATTTTTTGTAAAACAATTTTAATAAAATTCAGATCATGAGAAAATAGCTTTTAAAAGATGTACATAAATATCGCATTAAATCGTAAAATCAATAATTTCGCAAAGAATGAACATGGAAATAAAATTCAAATAGTTTTATATAGGAAATTGTTTAAAGATTAAGGATTTTCAATAAACTTAGGCATTTTAGCCCCAAAAGAATTGACTTTTCAATATAGTCATTTACTACATTAAAAAAAGACTTTTAAGTAAGTTTGAAAATGTCGTAATTAGGATTGAGTGTATCTGCTGTGACTGCAATTATTGCAACGTTTTAGAAAAATAATTTTAAAAAAAATTTAACTAAAGAAATTAAACATATGATTTTACTACGAGCTTCACCGAGGCAGTGCGAGAGACAGCGTTCCGAAGAGGAGAGGATAGCTTTTTTAGAAGCATACCCGGATGATGAGCAGCGCTGCAATCACGTGACACACAGCCTCCACGGAACCTGTAGTTTACAGATATCCGATATGATTTATGATAGGTATATATGATTTATGATAGACACTCACTACAAAGACATTTGGGTGTTTCAAGTTATCCTAAACTATTTTTTAAAACACATTTCTAAATCTTCATGGCTACAGTAAATGTAGCAAAAAATTGCATACCCCAAGACATAAAATTAAAATTTAAAAAATAATCTAATTTTTAAAATCCGATATCAAATAAAAAATTTGCCTTATGAACAATACGGCATCTGTCTTATAGGAATTCCGAGATTAATAAATAAACATATGACGTATTATTACAAAAAATGCTTCATTGTGTGTCTTCTTAATATAAAGAATCGTAAAGACACCTTCAAAATCTTCTTATTTCTGATTCTTCAAAACTTGCAAGGAAAAATGATGATTCGAAAATCCGAATTCAAATGAATTTCGCAACATATTTAACTGTTTTTCCTTCAGTTATAATAAAGTAATACTCAATTTTTAATGAATATCATTAAGAAAATTCTAAAACTATCATTCAAAATTAAAAATGTCTTATAAATATTATTTCAAACTAATATGCGCATTTCTATTATTCTTTATAATAAGACTGTACTTTCTATACTTTAGTTCATTAATAAAAGCGGGTCTTTTAATACTTTTTATATTTTTTTTTCTTACTCCCGTTTTGTAAAAGAGGGATTTTCCTACTAAATTTTTCACTTTCTTTCACATGTTCTAGAATTTATTTAATTACGTGCTCTTAATGATAATACTAATATGAGTGGTGCTACCTGGTAAAAAATTTGAAAAACTAATTTTAAGATTTCTTAACATTTATAAAAATGAATTATAAATTAAAAACTAAAATGCAGAATATTATATATCATGGCCGAAGAGAGAAGACATTTTTGTAAGTTTTGAACTTCGCTTTTATTCCATCCCGGGAGGCATAATTTATGTATAAGAAGCGATGGCGAAACTGACATCCGTTCAAGCGATACAAGAGCAGAAGAGAGAGAAAAAGAGGGAAATATTTTCCAGATGATTATATGCCACGAGATTTTAATAGGGATTTCTTTACACGTGTCGATGTGGGAAAGAAAAACACAGGCATCTTTTAAATTTGTTTAGCTTGACAGATTTTTATCCCTTCACTCGGAGTGTGGGAGCTTACTTATTTCAGCATTTTTACAGAGCTCGTGCAGCATTAATTAAATAAAAAAAGGTGGAGTTAGATCAGGAAATAAAAGAACATTTTAGAATTAAGTTAATATGGGCTAAATTCAGATAAAATTTAGGAAATAAATTAAATTAGATTTTAAAATATCATTACCTATATATGTATGAAAGTATTCAAGTAAGTCTTTTAACGAAATTTGGTTTGTACCATCATATTTTCAATCTTTTTTTTTTCCAAAGGCTAATAATATTTTTAAAAAAAACATTTTTATTTTAAATTTCTTTTACTTTTCATCATTGCATCTGGGCGTGCGGAAACAATTCAGTTTCTTTTTTTCTTTTGATTGTATCAAGTCACTATCCTGGGTGATATTTATGTGTGTTTTCACAATTCCTCATCCCCCCCCCCTACCTTTCCCAGGATTTCCGCCAAGAAAAGCAGCCAGACCAATTATAATCATCCATTTCCATCTCTATGTTTTTGAGTCACACTTCGGGGACTGATAGATAATACGGTGACTTCCGGACTTTGGAAGAAAGAAGAAGAAAAAAAGAAAAGAGGGGGGATGCAAACAAACCGGATGTTGGAGTCAGGGAGACACGCGTTTCGCGCGTTATGATTGCTGACGATCAGACGAGGGGAATCAAGAAAATAGGAGGTGCGTGCTACGGCAATTTCCGTCATTTATGACTGTCCCGGGCAGACGAATTCCCCAAAATCCGTTCTAATAAATTAATCTGGGCAAATTCCCAGTGTTTCCATGGGAACACATTTGTAATGGCATTAGTTAAACGCACAGATGGATGTGGGAATCTTGTGGGGTAGTTGTTTAGTTAAATAGTTCATGTTTTATTCATTAATCGAGAATGTTTTGCATCATTTTTCTCATTGCTGAATAAAGAGTGGTAAATTATCTTATAAAATGCTGTCAAATTTTATGTGTTTCTTTGTAATTTTACGACGAAATAGCTGAGAATAGATTATATTCTCGATAGATTAGATTATATAGATTTTTTTTTCAAATATTGAAAAGTCTAACACTGTATAAAAGTATATAATGAACATTATTGTGACTACTTTGCTCGCAAAAGGTAGAGGCATTTTATAAAATAAATTTAAAACACATAACAAATAACAATCGGTTACTCATTGCATAACTGCATTTAGTTAATCTATGAGACAAGAAATTAAAGTAAAATTATATTATTTATTTTTTAGTCGTGCAAATAATCTTGAATTGCTTGTAGAAAACGATTTTTTTTGTTACTTTTATATATTATATGTAAGTGAAATAGTTTTGAACAGTTTTAATACTTAAAATCAAAATCAATTTCATTTTTTTTTTCAAAATCAGATGAACTTTAAACGTATTTAATACACAGCAAATTGGAATTTTCCATCAAAACTTTATTTTTATCTTACTAAACAACATTAAAATTTATAGTAATTTGATATCAGTGCTAACGTAGAGAATAAAAATTTCTTTAGAATTAAATTTGTCTGAAATATTTAGAAAAAGTCATACGAAATCATTATTTCAATTAAATTTAGTTAAAAATGCATTAGGGATTCCTAAATTCAGTAGCTGTAAGTCCAATGAGACTCTCCTGTCGATTGTTTTGAACGATTTTTCTTCATGTACATCGCAATTTACCAATAGTATGTCCAGTGGTGAATGTCAAACTAGACAGTTGCCTAGGACCGCTAGGCAAAGAGGAGGCCATAAGCAAGTCACTTAGGACACTTTATTTTATAGTCCACATATAAATAAGTTTGTAAAAAAAATATAAATTCTGTGAATTATAAAATGATGATGATGATGATATTAACATTTTAACAAATGTAATTGGTCAATTTTTTGTACTCCCTTAGTTATTAGAAAATTTATGAGCATCTAATATCTGCTTTAATAATATTGTATACAAATGTGAATGCTGGGCAGTCTGGAGTCAAAATAGATAGATTAAAAGCAAAACATTTTCAAATAGTTATTAAAATAAAAAAAAGATTAACATAAAATAAATCATGTATATATTAAGAATGTGTAGTTAAATCCGCAGTACCAGCTTATAAACAGAAGGAAGTTAAAACTTTACAGCTAAAAATCCCTTCTAAAAAAACTTTTCCATTTCAATAATAATAATAAAGAAGTTTTTTTTTAAATGCAAATAATTTGTTTATAATTTGTGTCAGATTCAAAGAAACAATAGAATGCTCAAGTAATTTTCAAATAACCAATAAATGGTACCATTTTGTTTCAAAAAAGAAAATAAGAAAAAAAAAACATCTTCGTTCCGTTTTGTTCGTCGTTCCATATTACGATCATTTACTTATCCATAGTAAAAATAATTGCATCCATTTGACTTTTTCCCTGTCATCTATTTTTCGTAACCCATAATTCCCACCCACATCATTCTTGGCTAGTAGCACAAGTCTCAGTCCATTCATAGCAGATGAACGATAAATTCAGCTGCTCCACAAAGAAAAGAAGATAAAGTTTATTCAGTTCGTGACTGGTTTGTTGAGAGGTCATCTTGAAATCAATCAAAATAAACGAAAGTGCTTTGAATCAACAGTTCACATGATTCATTGAGAACTAAATAGGCTGTGTAAAAGAACACTTTCAAGATATACTTACAAAAGGCATTTACGGAAATCAGGTCACAGAAATTCAATTTTATTTTATAGCTTTCTTCTAGAGAGTTTTTAACTCGATTCGGTAGCGTTCACCCGTACAATAGCCGAATTAGGATCTTTCCCAAGCTGTGTGATACAAAAGAAATTTTGATCACAGTTTGGTCAATGCCATTAGTAATTGGAAAGTTTTTGTGTCAGTTGCAAAGCTTTTCTGATAATAATTATTTGCTTTCACCAGAAGTTAATAAAATTTATGTGATAGAACTTATTCTGAAAGAAAATGCTGAAACAGAAGAAAGTGATGAAATATGGGAAATTAAAAAAGGAAAAAAATCAGAAAGCTTTTACAAAAACAGTTAATAATTTATTCTTAAAATTTTTTTTCTTACAATTATAACAATCAATTTAATCACAGATTGTAATTAAAATTTATTCGTGTTTTTAAATTTAAAAAATACGAATTTTGCATTCGAAGAAATTCTGAAAAATTAATGAAGCGAAGTTAATTTAGGGAAATATAGCAATCTGTTACAGAAGGTAAAAAACGAATTTGGAGGCATATAATTATAAACATTTTTCAATTATTTTGAAAAAAAAATTCAGTAATGAACTGGTTTATTAATTACGGTTAAGACAGAAACAAGTAAAATAAAAATATTTATAAATGGATAAAAATTCATTCAAGTGAAAAATGTTTTAAAAATTAATGAAAATGCAGTGAAACCTGGACTTTTAACACAATTTCAAAATCACTAAATTAAATTTAAATATTTTAGGAAGTTCAGCAGCATTCAAACATAAATATCTTTGCATATTTTTATATCGAACTTTTAAACAATAAACTAGAATAAGAAAACAAATTATATATATAAAAAAGAAATCTATTATGTAAATACTGTATAACTCCACTTTTACGTTCTTGTTTTTACAGCTCTCATGCATTAAAATCTTCAAATTTATATTCATGAAATGTATGTTTCCTGCAGTTTGTTTTACATCATGCTCAGCAGTAGTTCGAGTGAGGGGAGGGGGAGGGAACCATCTATTTTAAGGTACATTACTAGAATTTCCATACGTCCTCTATATACGGATCTTCAGTGTATTTCACTATTCAGATACATATTACTATTTCTCCCTTTTTTTATTGATAAGAATAAGCAATATCGATAATGGCAACATTGATATTTTATTCAAATACTTTATAAGTCTAAAAAAATCATTTAGAGAAAGGTAATACTAAAGTTCAGAGAAAAGTAATACAAAATAAATTCCGAAACAACAATGAAATTGAGTATGGAAAACAAATGGCTGAAGGGGTTTTTTTTCAGATAAAATAATAAAGGGTAACTCAAAATGAACACAAGATTTGAATTTGCCGCCATTCGTGCACTCAAGTGTTGACAAACCTATTAAAGAAACCTTTGACAACTGATAGTTTAGGATTCGTACAAATGGAACGTTACACGATAGAACAACGTGTTTCCATTGTCGAACAATATTTCAAAAATAATGAATGCCAACACTTTACAAGAATGGTGGCAAATTCAAATCTTGCGTTCATTTTGGGACACCCTTTATAACTGACGAGAGATCATAAATGTATTTGTCATTCCAGCCTACAGTGCAAATGTCGAGAGAATATTTTTTCTAAATTAAACTTATTGTTCGAATGAATAAAACAAGTTGTTATTGGAGGCAACTGAAACAATTTCGAATTGTCGTTAAAATTTTAAGATGTTTTGCGTTCACTTATAATTATGTTAATGAAGAAAATGCTAGAATTAAGAAAATAAACTTTAAAATACAATAGGATTGAAAAAAAAAATTACTTTGCTTTTTTTTTCATTATTCTACATATTCTTTTTATTAGATTGCCTAAACGTTATTAAATTTTTATCACTTTCACGCCAACTTTTTCACGTTTTATTTATTTAGCACTTAAATGTCCCGCATCAATATTTGGTAATAATGGAAATCCTTCCGTTTATTCAAAAAGTAACTACGTGCTATATTTGATAGCTCTAGATCCAAAGATCTGTCCTAATGAGCGTTTAGAATAATTTTAACATCAAGTAAATCGTAAATTTCCAGATATTATACTAACATAAAAACATTATCATGGCAACAAATTTTTAGAAAGCAAATTAAACAAAGGATTGTCTTAGCATTAAATGAGTTTTTTTTTCCTCTCACAAAAATCTAATTTTATTTCTAATGATATAAATTACCATAATTTCATGATGCAGGAATAGAAACAACAAAAATTTAGTTCTAAATATTTTCCAAAATGGAAGTCAGCAACGTCAAATAAGTCACTAACTCTGCACAGACATGCCTGTGTTTCTATCTTAGGATTACATTTTACGGCAAAGACCCAAGATTACGACCCTATCAGCAAAACTCATTCACTTCATATCTAGCCAAACAACTAAAAGAAAGCGCATTCCCCTGTTTTTTTTTCTTTTTTCTTTTTCTTGTAAACGACTACATTTACACAGCTGTAAGAATAATGAGTTAACATAACGCATAACACCCAGCGTCTTAAAAGAAAGCAAAGAAAAATAATAATAAAAAAAGCAAACGAATGTGAAATAATAGAAGCTACACTGATGACGACTGTATGTTATTAAAAAAACAAATAAAAGCAAAAATCATCTGCATGAAAGGAGAGATTTAAAAAATTCCATGAAACTGTATCTAGCGGAAATGGTGGTAATGAAATTAAAAAATAAAATATGTGAAGCATTTGTCAGTTGCATAAAAGTAATCATTGTTCGTCACGGTGGCGAATGAAGAGTTAGTTATGTGAACAGTTGACATCGTACGAAGAACTTTGGACCAAGGTTAGAAATGTTTTTAAAGAGAAACGAAAAAGAAAAAGACCAGCCGAACTAAATCGTTTTCTGTCCGAAAAAAGAACTAGATAAAGGCTACAGCCTAATTATTCTGACGAAATGTGGAGTACTTGTCATTCAGCAGTGCTTTCAATTTTCCCACGTTTTATGGAGTGGTGATTAAAACATCATAAACAAGAAGTGATCGTTTATCATTAAAATACTTCGCACGTCATAAAATGTCTCGTATCTTTAGATAAAATTTTTTATAAATCTCTTTTTTTAAAAAAAAATAGAGAGGTGAAGAGAGAGATAGAAAAGTATCAGAAATTCCAACTTTTGAACTGTCTCGTTTAATTCAGAATGTCTGGTAACATTGCCTTGAATGATAATGAAGCTTGCATATAATAGAAATTAAGAAAGTTAAAAAAAAAATTGGAAAAAAATTCTTCAGACGCTATTTTTTAAAATTTTAATTAATTTAATCTTTTTGAAAACATTATTTGATATGAACTACTGATTTGTAACTAAAAATGAAATAATATAGCACATTTAATTTACTGTAAGGGAAAAAAAACTGTAGACTTTTTTTTTTTCAATTTGGTGCAAATAATAAAAATTAGAGGCTATTTTTGAAAAGTTTGGTTATGTTAATTTTTTATTGGAATTTAGCATTAATGGGACGTTTGCTTATATTAATTTACTCCTCAATTACTTCCATTTACATTGGCTCAAACAATTGAGCGTACACCTTACTTTTACTTAATAAATCCGATTTTTAATAAAAATAACACAATATTGAGAAGTGCAAACATGTTTTTAATTTTACACATAACAAATGGTTTAATTTCAAGTAAAAATAAAAAACAATCAACGAAAAACTCCTAAACTGAAAAGTTTCAGAAGCCTTTTAAATAAACATATGCAGATTTTTGCCTCAAAAAATTGAGAATACATCAATGAAATGTTTGTAATATCTCGCATAGAAAGGAAGTGTCAATATTTTGTTTCATGTTTTTTTGGTTATTATAATGGCCTCTAAACGTCGTGGTACCGATTCGACCAATTTTTGGTGATACCTGAAGATATTTTACCCCATTCTTCTTGCTACACTTGTTTTTGAATGGGTTTTATTTCTAATTTTGTGTTTTTGAACCACTATTTCGAGTGTGGCCTATAAATATTCAATGGCATTGATGTCGGGGTACTACTATCTTCTTCGGTAATGTATTATTTATAATGAAAGTAGGATTCATCAAGTAAGAGTAAGGTGTATCCTCAATTGTTTGAGCCACTGTATATTTAATCAAGTGCTCCACGGAATAACGTTAAAATTGCATTTCAAAAAACTTTAAGTAGTAAAATTTTACTTTAATATTCAATACCTTTATTCACAAATACCTAAAATACAATTTTCACAAATATAATTGGAAGAGAAAAATATAGAAAAAATATTATTACAAATATTGCTTTTTGCAGTTTTATTATGGAGATCTAAAAATTCTATGGACAAATTATAGTTAATAATTCATTTATGACGAAAATACTCATTGCAAAATATTTTTCTCGTCATAATTTTGCTCATGAAATTCCTATTCTCTATTTTTTTAATATTATGCGAAAACTCTCGCATTTTTCCACACATATGTTATTGCGATTAAAAAAAAGTACTTTTGTATATTTGTCTATTTCATTTTTATTTTATTTTATTCCTCTACCTTACAAATTTTATTTAAAAAGCTAGAATATATTTTCAAAGTATCAACTAGTTTTATAATTTGGTTTTACATCGTTAAAATAATTCTTTTATTTTTTTAAAATTTTTTTGTTTCTACTAAACAGTTGGTATTTGAATATCTTTTTAACAGAAACAACAGACGATAATTTCTTTTCAAAAAATAAATCGTATTGACACTACATTTTATTCACTTGATGGAATGGCAACGATATTTTATTTGAAATTGCAAGAACAGAAAATTTCATTTCCGAAGAGAAAAGAAAGAAATGGCAACGAATCTAGAAAGAATGAAAAGAGAAATAATTGCTTTTCACAGACACAATCATCTCGTGTTTTTAAAGCTATATATTTCTCAATTTTCTCGGTTTTCTTGCGATTAATTTGATTTCCTTCCAAAAGACGGGGGGGAAAAGGAATGAAGGGAGGAGGAAAATACATCTAAAACTAAACTCTACAGTAAAAAAAAAAAAAAAAAAGCTGTTTGCTAAGCAAGGATCTAAAAGGATTCAAAATGAATGGAAAAATACATTTTTTTTTATATCCCAACCTGGGAAATGGCAGATAAAGATTTTTTTTTCTTAAGCTGTATTTTTTTTGTAACCAAAGCAGAATCGTTGTTTTTATTAAATTTTTAATTAGATGCATAGCCAGTTTAATATCGGTGAAGTGACACATTTTTAAAACACTATATATATAAATGAACAAAAAATTCATAAAGCAGCTCAGTTTATCTTTAAAAACATTAATTATATATAGAGAAGATGATAGAAAATATTTTTTAAATACACTGGTGTGCAAAACTTAAGCAACAGGTATGTTTTTTGCCATAACTTCACGAGAAATCATCTGAGAGACATGAAATTCAGAAATGAGATATCGCATTTTGTTCTGAAAGAATGACGAAAGCGTAGTTGCGCAGAAATGAATACAATGCATACAGTATGGAATAAAAAAAAAAAAGGCTTTATTGAACTTATAGTATCGTTACACATGATTGTCTGTCCCAGAGGAAGAACAGCAAGCAGATGTTCCTTAGTGTGGGATATGCCCTCCCCTTTCTGCAATGGTTGCTTCGCACCGTCTCCCCATACTCAGCACCAGATTGTCCAACAGTTCTTGAGGTAAGAGTGCCCATTCCTCAATCAGCATCTGTTTAAGTTGTCGGGTGTTCCCAGGAGGATGTATTCGTGCCGCAAGGCGTCTCCCCAAAGCATCCCACACATGTTCTATCGGATTTAAATCAAAGGAGCACGCCGGCCAATCCATTCGAGTGATATCTTCACTTTCCAGGAGCTCCTCAACAGCAAGAGTCCTGTGTGGCCGTGCATTGTCATCCATAAAAACGATGTCTGATCCAATGGCACCTCGGAACAGACGCACATGGGGAAGGATCACCTCCTGACAATACCGATCTCCAGTTACAGAACCTCTGTCGAAAACGTGGAGCTCAGTCCGCCCGTTCATCATAATGCCTCCCCAGACGACAACTCCAGGACCACCGAAACGGCCTCTTTCCGTGATGTTACTGGGATGAAACCGTGTCCCGACCTCTCTCCAAATCAACTGGCGTTGGGAATCGCTTGTGGCACTAAAACGACTCTCATCTGTAAAGAGGACACGACTCCATTGATGAGATGTCCAGTTTTTGTGCTCCCTTCACCACTCTAAACGGTGCCGCCGGTGGGAAACTGTCAAAGCGATGCAGCGTTCAGGAGGCGGGCGAATAGGCCACCTTTGTGAAGGCGTCTGGACACAATAAAACGCGACACTTGTCGCCCCGTTGCTGCACACAGTTGCTGAGCAATGGCGCTTGCTGACTGGTTTCGGGTTCTTTTCACCTGCAGGACAATATGTCGGTCATCCATCCACTGCAGTTGTTTTCCTGGGGCGGCCACCACCAACCTTTCTCACAGCTGTACCTGTGGTTTCTAAGCGCGCGAAACGACACTTTTGTTGATTCCGAACTCTTCAGCTACACTGGTCACACTACGCCCCTCCTCCAGCTTTCCGATCATTCTTCCACGTGTGAAATCTCCAGGTGATTTCTGCTTGCCATATTTCACGAATTAACTCACGTGCACTTGCAGCGAATGTCTTTAATTGCGTCTCCGTCCTTCCTTTTATTGTAGTGTTGAGCTGCGCGCGCCTTCCGCACATGTTTTGCGTACGCTCACGTCGCCTGTGACGTTTTGTTCCTGATATTTGCATACGCATGACCTTTCTCTTGAATTACGTGTTCATTGTACTGATCGCAAGAACTCCTTTTCTGCAATTTCATCGCTATTTGCTTAAAATTTGCATTGTTGCTTAAGTTTTGCTCACCAGTGTATTAATAACAAAATATAATTGTTTGTTTTGAAAATATTCTAAAAATGCTAATGGAATAGAAGCAATTTTCTATTATATTTGTAATCGCAACATAAATATTTCATTTATCTAAATCTTTATAAATACAAATATACACGAAGAATAAATTCAAAATGTTGCATTTAAAAAATTCTATATCGAACCTGAGCTTATATTTATATTAATTAAGTTTGAAATTTTTGAAATATATTCATTAAATTCATACTGATAAATTTTACCATGTATTAACGAAAGTAAGCGTACAAAAAATTAGGGATTTTTTATGGTATTCTCTCCGATATATTCAAAGTACAACTAGAACTGCTTTTTATTTCAGGATTAATAATCATTTACAAAAGAAAATGGCTGATAGGGAAAAAAATGACATGTTTTAAAATATTAAAAGCATATAAATTATTTTAACCTTTTTCTAATCGCATTGTCCGAAGGATTTCTTCAAACAATAACTTTATAAATGTATCAATACAAAAAAAAATCTTTAATAGCAAACGAAAATTCAATACTTAACGACCATTTCCCCTCTATATCCAAGATGGTAGACATTTTACGAGTATTTTAATGATAGGAGAACATAATAAATAAATAAATGAGAAAAACTTCTACGTTTATTTTCTCTCCTTAATTCGAAATTGTTTAAATACTCATGGATTAAAATTCAACAGTTCAAAGAAAACTAACTAAATAAAAATAAAGGAGCAGAAATATTTATACGCAATATTATGTAAAAATGGTCAGCTTTAGAATATTTCTGAAGCTGCCCGTGCTTTAATTCCTTTGAATGCATTTGATTATATATATTTAAATGTGGTAATACAAATCATATTATATATTTAATCTGCAATAAATGATTTAGTATCCCCAGTTCACACACATAGCGATATCCACAATCACTATGGTCACTTTAATATACAATAATCTATTGCTTTTGCTTAAAGGTGGGTTTACACTCGGCCAGTTATAAGACGGTCAGTGAGACAACGCATGCGCAGAAAGAAACTGATTTATATTTGCCACAACTTCATAAGATAGATTCAAACATTCCATGCTTGGCTATAAATTGCCATTTAGACTCCCCTGAATTTTTCTTTTTCACTGCGTATCGTATTAAAATGATGGATATTTACACAAAAAAATATCAACATACTTAAATTTGGAAAACCATAGAAAGAAAAATGGTTAATAAAATAATTTAAAAAAAAACACAACCTCGCACCAGAAAAAACAAAGAGCAAAAAATGTATGTCGAGGGATCAATTTTTATATGCCAAAGAAACTCCCGCCAAATTCTACAAATGCATACTCAGTAAGAAAACTGTGAAATACAGCGGGATGTTGTTTTCCCCGTCGAGACACGTGCTTGCCATCTACCGAACAGCATTGTTCAGTCTTTCTACGCATGCGCTACTGACCGTCCTTTAATTGGCCGAGTGTAAACCCACCTTAAGGATTCAAAATAATTGAAAAATATTAATTTAGAAAAGAAATCAACCAGTGTTTTTCAGCTTGCCAAGAGGAATTTCTAAGCCATTACGTTCATAGTCATAATACCAAAATCAGTTTTTTCTGGCTCAGAAAGACCAGTTAAAGTCAAATCTCAAATTTTTTGACCATTACAAAACTTTCTTTTCTGTATCCTTCATACACAAGAAAAGAAAAAGAAGCTGGAATAGGAACACCACGAATGCTATTTAAAAACTATTGGGAGAATAAAGGTTTTAATTCAACTACTGGATTTTTTTTTCAATAATAGATTTGTTTTCCAAAATAACAAAAACGCCTATCGCTGACTAACAAAATCATTATTGTTAATCCCAGGAGACTAAAATGGCGCTTATTGATAAATCTATATATAACTTGTTCTTTTCCAGTCTCTACTGTTTCATCTCATTACAGAGTTCTGGAAGCCTCGACCTTTTCTGACCTTTCTTGAAAGTGAAACAGGCGACGTGGATGCGAATCTTGCGGTTTCTCTTCCTCGTCCAGTGTCTATCAAGAAGCGCACCCTCATCCCAGAGGCCCTCCCTTGTTCTATTTTTAATCTAATGACAGCGGTTTTCTTGATGAAATGCAGCACTCAACGGCATAGTGTTTTATTAAGAAGTGTAACCCAGGAAGTCATCATCAACAGAGCGAGGGGCCGAGAAATTGGTGCTAATATGAAGTGCTAAAACACCCAAAAGAAGATTTAGGAGTCGCTCCATATGCCTCTGGTAGAAGATGTAAATGTTGTGACCGGAAAACGATAAATTATTTTAACGCGACTTTTAAAAATGGTTTGAAAAGCAATAACTGAAAGGGGGAAAATGTTTTTTTTAACAATTCCTTTGATTTATTTTTATTACTTTCTCATATATGAACTATGCAAAGTGCAATAGAACTTCGACTATTTGAACTCCAATTATTTGGTTCACTTTCAGGTGGAAAAAAGAAATCAGCAAACTAAATCATAAGTGAAAACTGTTAAAGATAGCAAAATAATTGATTGATATGTTGAAATAGTGATCTTTTAAGTACAGTATGTAGGAATATAATATGTAGATAACATTTTTTTTGCACTTATTAAATTAATACATTATTAAACGTCGTCTGTAACTAGCTGTTCGCCCAATATAATAGAAATTTTTCATCCAAATTAATTTATTTATGTCAACCAACTTTAATGAATTACATCTTATTATCCCAAAATGAAAATTCTATTTTAAATTATACTTGCGCACAAATCATTCGATTGCGATAGCCTAATGATAAGATCTCGGCTTTTTAGGACCGGAGGGTTCCAAACTCAAGACTCGATTCCACTAACGTTCCATCGTATATGCGAACCTGATGCACGCTAAACCGAATGTCGTAGGTCAAAAATCTTTCCGTTGGTGCGGTTTAAAGATTGAAACTTTAAAATGCCAATTCAGCCGTCCTCCTCGTCATCTAATTGCAATTCAAAATTACGAAGCTCGTTCCAAATTTGCCCACATGCTGCCATCCAAACGGAGCATTAATGTTAATAAACATGATAATCATAGAACACACTACCTAATTAGCTTATGCATGCAGGGTGAAAAAAATTAATTCCCGAATAAAATTGATGAAATTTGTCCATTATTTTACGAGATTTTTCGGAAAGTGTTTAAGCAATGAAATAAAAGTGGAAATGAATATCCTGTTTCCAAGCTTACGTCCAAGATGACATTAAAAATATTGAATTTTAACATTGTTAAAAGTAGGCATTTGAATGTTTTGATGGATAAGTTTGAATTTAACCATAGAATTAAAAATGGATTGTTCATTAAATTAGATTAAAAAAATATTAAAAATAAAAAGCTGTACAGAAATGAAATTGTATCCTTAATGTAATTTTTTTGAGTTTTAAGATAATACGAAAATCATTTTAGTGGAATAATAGAAGATATGATAATCAATTTCCACAGGTAAGTCAAGATGATTTTCCATCTGCCGACGGTTGAGCTTCATTTCGTACTCAATTAAACTTTGTTTGACACCTATTTTCAATTTTTTTTAATTTCTTTTACATCTTGTTTCCTTTGATAGAATGTCTTTTTTTGAAAACACCGTGAGCCCTCTCCAAAGCATTTCTAATAATATTTTGCATCTCTTAATTAGCGAAGCGCAGATTAAGTTGAAAAATGTACTCCAGTAAATACACCTTTCAACTTTAATTACTTCATTGCATGTTTTTACAGCTGCATTTAATTCAACGCTTCGCTAATTAATGATTTGAAAAATGTTCATATAGGATTTGTTAACATTTGAACTGCTGCCATTCGGTAATAAATAATCAGAGCGATTTTCATTAAATGCACGATAGCGTTTTATTATATAACTATTCGTTTCACTATCCCAAGAATAGCACTATTCGAAGCTTGCATTTCTATAAGGGGTAGTACACAGAAAGAGGAGCATTTATTATGTGTCCTAATTCCGCAAATAATCTGAGTTTACTGTCAGTGCAAAATGCAAACGTCTCCTTCTTTCATCTTTCCTGTCATCTCTTTTTTGAAGAAAGGAACTCCTCCTGACGCATGCCAAAAGCTCGGATGATATAAGAATCCGAGAATGAACAGTATATGATTCCTTAGTATTTGTAAACAAAAATTATTGATCAGATCACCTTACATTAAAAGGTTTAAAATAAAATATATTGCATAAATATTTTTATTTCAATTAATTTTTAATTATAATTAATAATTAACTTTTAAAATAATTTTCTTGTTAGGGTCCAGTGAAAATGTTTTATGTTCGAAATGGGATCGCGAATTGAACAAGCTCGAGAAGCTTTAATCTTAAAAAACTAGTTCTAATCTTGAAGAGCACCCATAAAAAACATTCCTCCTAAATCCCCCAATCCTTTTACAGAAGCTTCTTAAATTCCTTGATATTATGAATCAAAAGATAAAACAGTAAAACCGGTGAACAGATGCTAGCCCTAAGCCAGATTCAACGGCAAATGCTGCAGAACGAAACAGAAATAAAATAACTCGGAGTTTTTCCACGATGTCAAAAGGTCATTGACAGTCTCCAAAGTGAGAGAGAGAGAAAGAAAGAGTTTTTAAATCTCTCTCACTCTCTTCGCTGTATTCGCATATAAATAAATCATGTGGCCCGCGGGAAACGGCACATGATAATGAAAAGACAGTTGACCCGTTTTAGCGCAGACTCGTGGGTTTCCAGTTACGCAAAAGGAAGATCGTAGACTGGCATCGGATCGGATAAACAGTAGGGTAAGTCAATGCTTTCTTGAGACACACACACACAAAAAAAAAAAAAAAATCATTTTCCTTCGAGAAGTATTCGTCTCATATATTAACGTTCCATTTTGTATCTCTATTAGAGAATTTTGAAGGCGGATTTTGGAACCTTGGAACAATTGGCAGATGGTGAAAACGACATTGGAGCTGGAACCTCATTCTCAGAAATTATGTCACGTTCATTGATTGGTTGTCTTCAGTAGATATTTATTTGACTGCCAATGCTAATGCATCTTTCTTCAATCCGAGCTTAAAATTAAACCTGGCAAAAATCTCAAACTTTTCCTGAATGGCATTTCTAGTCTGGATAAAGAAGTCATTTAAAATAAGGTATAGGAATGAACTGAAAAATGTCTCTCTAAATTTTAAGGTTACAATAGAAAACTTCGAACTGAAGAATTCGTCTAAAAAAGATTTTTCAAATTAGAATGGTTTAAGAAAAAGGGAGCGTTAGGAAATAAAACGTTTTATTTCATTATGTGTGTAAGTATGTTTAACAACTGATGAATACTTTAGGATGATTCTTGATTAGTTTACAGATGTTCCTAACAACTTCAGGTTGTAACTTCAATTTTAACAATTTCCATATCGTTACGTCTGGCATAATTTCTTATGATAGCCATGATAAATTCATCACGATGCGGAGAATTTCGAAATCAAGAAATTGAACTTTCTTTTTCTGTGTTTCTGGACCAATCCCCCAGATCTGAACAGCGTGTTTCGAAATAAGATGATGTATTTGCTTGTAACCCCCCCCCCTCCTCCTACTCCCAATTAAAATTATGGATTTAGGGGGGGCGTAATAAAGAAGCGTAACAAAGAAAGCATAATAAAGAAAAACAATACTTGTATATTATTAACACATGCTTTTGGCCAATTATAGTAACTAAAGAGCCTATTAGACACAATTTAGGTATTTTTTTTAACCACTGAGATGCAATTAATACTTAAGTACCAAAAAAACCTAATATTTATTTTAGATGCTTTTTTTCCGACTTAATCAAAAACTAATATAGAACTACAACAATTGTAGTTACAAGATTATATACCAAATTTCATTCATTTAAGTCAATGCGTTTTGAATTACCGCATTTACAGGCCGATGTGGTCATGTGATATAGGCCGAAAGATGGTCAACCATTTGACATATGTATTTCAATACTGGATCTATATCGTATATGATAAAACAAAGAACAAAATTTCATCTATTTAATAATTATCACTCTGACTTTATCGCATTTACATACCTGCAAAAGTCCAGACTGACAGACTGTCTCTCCCTTGATAGATTTGGTTCCGAATTTGTAACACATCTACACTTTAGATGCTAAACATGTGTACTAAATGTTACATATCTAGCTTCTTTCTGAGATATGTATTCAACATTTAGTACACTTATGGAGTTATCGTGAATTCTAATTACCGGATAGACAGATTGCTTCCGATTCATTTTTGTTCAAAAGTTGACCGAAATTTACAAATTTAGTGTAAGGGTCATAAACCAAATTTCATCCGTTTAGCTGAAAGTATTTTTTGAGTTATCGTCTTCACAGTCAGTCATTATTCCAAAAATGTGTTTTTCAGACTCAGGAGAATCTAAACTAATGAAATTCGTCAAAATCTTGAATTCGAATTTTTTGACATCTGTAGTATTTTTTCTTTGTATATGAGAAACTGAAAAAGCCAAAATACCAAATCAGAAACATTATATTGCAAAGATGTTTCGGATTACAGGTTCGAAATTCCTTTAAATATTTTCGCATAATGGGACTAAAATATATATTTTTTAAGAACTGACACACTGTAGGTAAAATTACAAACAGCAATACAAAACGTTACTGTTCAAATAGTCACAGATTTTGATAGAAAGAACCATAGATCAAATTTCATAATTTCATTCGTCTAGATCTTTGATGGTTGAATTAATGTTTCATAAACAGATAAATAGACAATTCCTAAAAATATTTTCCTGGGAATCTTGTAGGCTCAAACCCGGAAATTTATAAAAATCTCGAGGACAAAATTTGTGACACTTTCAAGCACTTGGTGAACAATATAAAATAGTACAATCCAGGATGTTAAAGAATTTTCTTAATTTGGAATAAAGAGTAAAAAACAAAACAATAACAACAACAAAAAAAACCCCATCAGAACCATTATGGCTAATTTGTGAAGTTTGGTCACACAATTTACAGAAACAATTTCCGATTGACTTATGCCAGCTTCACTCTCAAGGCCGACATCCAAAACAAACTTCTTAAGCCTAATTCATCACCATTCCGAAGTCATAGTCGGCTTAAAAAGATTATCCATTTTGACGGCGGTTTTTACTTTTGTCAGAGTGTAGGCTTGGTATGAGACCCAAACGTGGGTCGGTCATACGTTTTCATAAACAAATAAATAAAAAGAACTTTTTTTTTTTCCTCCACTAAGTTGACTCGATCAACGACCGTGAGAATCCGTGATGAAAATTAACTATGATGCACGTGCGATTTATGATAAACAGGGGAAAACTGTGGGTTTGATATGTAGTGGAACCACGCAAGAAATTAAATCTTTCTTTTAAAATATAATAATATTGGTCTTTTTTTTAAAAGTTATCACAGCGATGAAAGTGATACAGTAGAACAGGAGAGAAAATAAAAAATATATAAAAAAAATATTTGACATAAAAACCCACGCCTTTGAAATTGGTTTTAATTAAAATCGCTTGGTGAGAATCAAAATCATGAAAATTTTTGCCTGTGTAGAAAGTGAAATCGTTTGCTGCGATTATGATAAAAATATAAAATATCAATCGATAATTGTTAGAAATGAGCTCCTTAACTTTAATAACTTGAATTCTTAAATGAACTAAGTATTTATTCTATTTAAATATTGTTTTATTTTATTTATTTGCTTGGTTTCAGTAAATAAATTGCAGTGATTGTAAAGTGATTGCAGCAAAATGAAGAATAATAAAATTAAATCAATTTAAACATTCAAAATAATGTCTGAAAATAGGTAACAATTTTTTTTTTTTTTTGAAATTTATCGCTACTGCAAGATTATCGAAATAATTTACTCTACTATATTATTAGTTACTACCAAAGTTGCAATTGTTATAAAACAAAATAGTTAAAAAATATAAAGTGGAAAAAACATTACCTAGAAGATATTTATGTTCCAGCGTCATTGACAATTCTCAAAAGTAGAAACTCTATCTATAGGTTCGAAAAAATTTTATTACTTTTCTTGAATATTTCTAATTTCTTTTTATCATATAAACAGTTAAAAAAAATTAAAAAATTATTTTTCAAATTACTTTTAAGAGGATTTTAATGTTTAATCCTTAATTTTTTTTCACAATCAAAATATGTCTAAAGCAGCAATTTTATTCCCTACTTAAGTACTTATATGAAGTTTTCACACGTTTCTATGAGCTCTGATATAATTCTTTCAATAGAATAAAACTTTCCCATTGGAATATGATACATTACTCTAAAAGTTTTTTTGGAAGAAAAAAAATCTGAAGATTCTTGACGTTTTGCGGAACTTTAAAATAAATGGCAAAGAAATGTAACCACTCGAAAATCAAGTTTATAATTTTTTTCCCCTTCACTTCATGAAATGAGAACGTGCTCGAGTGGATTCCACTGAAACACTGAAAATGACCATAAGAAGGTATCATTGAGATTATTAAGAAGTCTAATTAATCCTTCTTTTAGTGTTAAATATATTTTCTGCGCACTTGCTATCATTTTCTTTTATGTTTTTAATTCTATAGTATTTAAACATTTAATTAAATTTGAAAGTTACACTAGAGCTAGAAACTTTAATTACAGTCATTATCTGACGACGAAGACTAAATTTGAATCGCCAGATTTTAAGAACAATAATTAATAATTATTGTAAAAATGTTGAATTAGAATTGCTATTTTTGTACAAAAAAAGAAATTATTGGAATCGTAAAAAAAATGAACACAAGATTTTTTCGAATTTATACGTTTTGGATCTCACCGAGATCGAAAAACACTTTTTGGAATTAGTTCTTTTTGCTTTTGAACATGATAATCAATTCAATTTGAGCTAGACAAATAAAATTTAGTATATAAGTTTTACACCACATTTGTAGATTTCTATCAAACTTTAAACGTAATCAATTAAGGGAAATTGATTGTCTGGCTATCCGTGTAAAAGTTAATGTAATAACTAAAAAATCTTAAGGAGCTAGATAAATAAAATGTAGCATACAAGTTCAGCATCCATAGTTTCTTATTAAATTTTGAATCACACCTCCTTTGATGGTAGGTACTTTACCATGTATGTAAGCACAATAACTTAAAAATGTAATGACTTAAAAATTAAAATTGATAGTTGATTTGTGTGAATATAATTGCCGAATTTTGGTTTCTATCGATTGGAAAAGGGCGTCCTTAATATAAGCTCGATCTTCGAGAACTTGTGTATTAATCGCATGACAGAGATTAATAATCAAAGATCGCATACTAGATTCAGAAAAAATGCTAGATTCAAACCAATAATCCGTAATCATTACTGGCCATTTATCCAAGTCCCACAATTATATGCAGGGCAGGCGGAGAATATATTTACTGGAAAGTATGCAAGAAAGTTTCGAGGAGGCCACTTCCACTAGTTTTAAACTCCGAATCTGGTATAATATCTGCGACGTACGTGATGCCAAAAATCATTCAAAATTCTCTACGCGAGAGATTGTTGGAGCAAGATTTATCAAAAGTGATAAGTTGTTCTTTTTTTGGTAGTAAGTGCACATCGAGAAAGGGCATTTCAAATTCTAATTAGGTATTTAATTCAAAATTAATTTAAATTAAGTTTTTTCTCAATACCTTTGGAGCATATAAATCCACAAAAAACATTTTTACACCATTTCAAGTTATAAAATAGAGCTTTTTAGTGATACCAGTTTTATTTCCAAAAAGTTTTTTTCACCGATTTTAATAAATTGTAAAAATATTTTTATGTATATTTTGGCGAAATTCTTTTCACTGCTTTTGTAAATTGATTTATATTTGCGATGGTATATTGAATGGATTTTTTTTACACGCACATTTTTAATTAAGAGTAATTTTAAAAATATGAAAAGAACGTAAAACAATAGTACGATGTTTCAAATCACCTTTAAATATTCTCCTCTAAAATTTACATTTTGGGTTAAATTCTAAATTGATTAACAACACCCAACTTTAGTTCACAGAAATAAATTAAAATCAAAATACTTCATTTCAATGAAATATAACAAATGAAAAATAATTAATTTCATTTAATTTGTCCGAAAGAAAAAAACCTAACCAAGTTTTTATTGTTTAACAGTTAAAGATATTATATTTTTCTTTATAACAGTAAATTTTTAATTATTCTCTGGCGATAGAAAAATAATTAACGAAATACAAAACCCATTTCACTGAATCCCAAAATAGTTCTAAATAATTTATAATAACAATAAGTTTTCTATTGAATTAAGCACTTTTTTTACGTACATCACTTAAGTATTTCAGTATCATTAATATCAAATTTAATTGCTTCATAATTCGAATCTCAATGAAATCAATGTCACGATAGTCTTTTCTTCGCTCGCTAGATAATTGAAAAGGTGATAGAGTTTGGCGTGGTGGCGGAGGAAAAAAGAAATTGTCGCCAAGTTTTTATTGAAGAGCTTAATTTAATTTATGGCTCTTCTTGAGTTAAGGCGACGATCCAGTAAATCACCGAGATAAAGTGTCAGACACAATATCCACTCCATATTTCATTTTTAATTAGTTGGAGATATAATTTAACCAGCACCGATGTGACATTTGTCAAATTTTTCTTGTGAAGATGGATCGATGAAAAATAAACGGGAAGTTTATTCCAGAAAAATAAACTTCAAATGGTCGTTAAAAGTGCAGCGCAGATTTACTTGTGGGTTTAACGATTTTGAAAGCGGATTTGACACTGAGAGGACTTGTATCCTCGTACCCTACCCCCACCACCTTCATATTCTGTTTGTAAATTTGAAAGCAACTGCGGATACGTTTTCACGAATAAATAGTTCTTTTTCGTAAAGTTCATGCCAAGAATGTTTAGTTTATTTATATTAAAGCCCCTTTTAAAGCAACACTGGGGCTATCTTGGGACGGACCTCGTAATTTTGATGACAAGGTCGATACCTGAGTTGTCCAAACTTCCGCACCCACACCAGCAAGAAGACATTCGGCCCCGATTGATATATACCCGCTTACACGACGGTTCTTGTGTGGAATCATGTCTCGAACTTGGAACCCACCATTTCCGAAGACCCAAGACTATTAAAACATATATTACTTAAGGCTATAATGAAAGTCTAATCTAACGGAAAACATTACTAATACACGTCAATGAGCTAATATTAAAAATACAAAACATATGTGTTTATGGTAGACAAAAAATTAACTAAGATTTCACTATAACATTAATGAAAGTGTCAAAGAAAACAAGCTTTTCTCTCCCTGTTTTCAATAATTGCGTATAGAGAAGGAATCCCTTTCTTATCGACAAAACGGTTTAATGTTTTGGTTCTGTGTTATATCAACGGGCCGTTTTAAAGCAACACTAAGATATTTTGGGATGGATCTCGTAATTTCAATCCGTGGTCAGATGGCGAGTACGACGCCTGAGCTACCCCCCTCATCTCCACACTTCCGCACCTCACCGATGAATGATTTAGTGGAAGTTTTTGAATATTATTTTATACAATTTGCCGCAACTCATAAAGTACGGAGTTAAATTATGCAATCAGCAATATCTAAACAAAGATAATCTTCGATTATGCATAGTTTAAAAAATTATAAAATAGTAAATATCTAAACATCGTAAATAATTATAAAAAACCCTAGATAATTAGTACTCCAATCTAATCACTGGTCCAATTTAGTCAATTTATATTTCGCATAAAAGCTCATGGCCCTATATATGTTATAGATGGTCACCTGTCATCAATTTTTAAAAGAAATACTCAAAAAAAAATATACTTTACTAAAGAAAAGAAATCACATCAGAGTACACCAACCTTAATCATTGAACCGATTTTGACACTTTTTATTACACATGAACATGATCACTACTACATTATATATGGTCGTCTGCCATACAAAATTTTCAATTTCCGAGAAAAGTTTCCAAAATTTTATTTCATAATGCATTTTCTTATGAGATGCATTTTTGATGGGTCTTGACAGAAGCCCCCATCCCCGACCCTTTCACTGATTTTATTCCTTTTTATATTACATATGGAAGCTTATGAGCCCTTGATGCGCAATAAATGAGAATTCACCCACCACCCTCCATTTTTGAGAGGAACAGGCCTCAATGATTGGAGCGATTTCGCCACTCTTTGAGCAAAGCTAACATTCATAATGATTAACATTTATTTTGAATGTATGGTTTAATATTATAATTTTTTTAGTTTGATAAGGTATGATATTTTAAAATTGATTAATTAGATTAATAAAACGAGAACAATAAAATTGATTAGAACAATAAAAGTTAATATCTGGTTGCCTCATTTATATTAGGACATTTCTTATTAGAAGTCTGTTATAATGAAAATTTATGTTTATAAAATTTATATAATCGGAAAACTGAATAGAAAGAAAACAAATATGGACATTTTGAATTCTTATCTCTCATATTTCATTTCCTTAAATGACGAATAAGATTATACAGCTATTTCATAAAAACTAACATTTGACATAGAGCTAATATATGACAACGCATACCAATTTTATTTATCTACGTCATTGCGTTTTTTGTATTATGTTGGTTTACATGCATGCCAATCTACATAGCAGCAGACTGACGGATTTAATTAAAAAAAAAATTCACCAGTCTAGCTCAGGGGTGACGAACATTTATGGATCAACGTGCCATTTTTTCTAAAGAAATGTTTAATGAGGTATTGACGTGCCGTCAAATAATTTTGACTTGTGATTATTAGGAAAATAATAAAACTAAATACTAACAACTCTTTATTTACTACGAAAAAATAAATTTTGCACTGTATAGTGGTAAAGGTTTTAGTTATACATGTAATTCAAATTAAAGTAACGGTAGTGTGACTTCTTTTGTTGCGGATTAGATGACAACTTATAACTTATATTAGGATTGCAAGATATTACTTTTCGCAGAAGGCACGCTGAATTTGAGACATCTGCCAAACTGTATCTAAGAGAATCTTTAATGTTATTCATCTCTGAAAATAATGACTCACAAGAATAGGTAGATGAAAATAGGGTTAAAATAGCATGAGCCAGCTTCTCCAAACCGTTAAATAAGTCTGGAATCGAATTCCATGTTTCCAAAATTTTGTTACTGATATATTTACTTATATTGCTTGTTAAACTTTCTGCTTCAATCAATTCCAACTTTTTCCTTGCTTCAATCAATTTTTGAATCCATATTGAACTAGACTGGAAATCAATCTATTGCATTTCAAATTCTTCAATTTCCAACAAAGCGAATTGGGACAAGTTCAGTTTATCAAATGAAATCACATCAGGCAGGGTACATAATAAACTTGAGCTTTTTCGATAAATCTTTGAACTGAGAAAATCTGGAGGAAATTTCCTTGGTTGACGAATCAATTACGGAAGTAAATTCTTCAATAACTTTTCTTCGTCTAGTTTTTTATTTACATCTAAATCTTACATATATTTTTTTCAAATTTAGGAAATACTTGTAGTTTTTCTTAATAATATTGTCATAAAATATGTAATCCAGCATCAAATGTGCGAATGAGATCCATCACGACGATAATTGTTTTATTTATACCTTGAAGCTTTACGTTCGATTCATTGAAATGTTGGCATATGTCTGTAAAAAACATCAATTTGTGAGCCGCATAATATCCAACAACTGTGGATATTTCTGAATTTCCTCCTGCTTTTGATTATCTTCTAAACAGTCAACAAATCCTTGAAGTACGTTCCCGCGGCTCAACCAGCCATTATACACCGAGTTGACTTCATCCAACAAAGCCTCAAACTTTAGCTTAGTTAAAGCCCACGACGATAAGAGGTCGACTATTTTTGTGACTAACGCCATTACATTATCAAGAGATGTTAAACCACTTTTCGAACACAAGACTTGTTGGTGAATAAGGCAGTGAAGTTTCGAATTCAAGAATCGAATGTCCTACGTCTGTTGGAAATAAATTAATGAAACCAATTTTTTTTTTTTTTTTTGCTTACCATATTTGGAGCACTATCAGTTGCTGAAACAATTCTTTTCAAATCAATTTCTTTCTCAGGAAGGAATTTTTGACAACCGTACAAATATATGTGCCCTTTTTTTTTAAATGGAATGGGAACACTCGCGTTTGTTCATAATACTTCATAGTGATATTTGTTATTTTGAACTAAAATGCAAACCGTTTTGATCGACGGCGTGACCAAAATAGTGTGTCACGTGCCATCCCCTTTTTGTAATTATCGTATTCGCTTACATATAGACAGATTTCCCCCTTAATGGATTTTTCTTTTCAAAATTTGATAGAAAGATAAAAATTTGATGTAAAGGACACATTCCAAAGCTCACATGTCTAGCTCAAACATTTTTGAGTTACCGTAGTCATAGACAGAAGACAGACATGATTTTAAAAATGTGTTTTTTGGACATAGGTAAGTAGAAAACGTAAAGATTCGCCAAAATCTCGAATTTCAATTTCTTGACGATTGCAATATTTTCTTTTCGTATGCGAGAAAGGGAAACCGAATCAAAAGAAAAATTTCGAGCAAATGATGGTAATGAAATTGTAGACCCCCCCCCCGCTACTCTTTTTGTATAACAAAATCATCCAAAAACTTTTTTTTAACGAATCTGTTAGAAACCCGTCAAATTTTTCATACTTCTGATTTATCTGACAGAAGACATTAGTTACTGAACCCAACATTTATTTAATTAAAAAGAAAGTGCATGCCAAGGGTGGGTTATAGGGTGCTGAGCAAAAGAGTTATGTCCATTAGTGGCAAAACGGGGATTTAACACGCAACAAAAAACACCTGCCACACATATCTTATAAATCCAGATGATTACCCCATGTGCAGTTCAGCCTGCGCGACGTTCCAGTCACATAAAAAAAAATAAGTTGAGATGGGCCCAAGAAGGACAACGAACCAGGCCCTGGAGAATCCTTTTAGAATAAAAAAGGGCCTTGCATGCTTGAGAACAATTAAACCAGCAGACGATCTTGTGACAATCCTACGCGATCCACCAGTGCCCCAGGGATCGAAAAGGTGAAAAGATGAGGTTGCAGTTAAGCTTTTATTTTGCTTTTTCCCCCTGCTGTTTTGCCATTCGAATTGCAATCGAAGGGGTTTAGGTTCCGATTCCCACAACTTACAGTGGGGGGTAGAGAGAAAAGGGGAATTTTGGAATAGGAACAGAAGCAACAGAATAAATGTCAAAAATTCATTTACATACCTAAATTTATTCAAAATAATTGGAATGTTATGTTAATAAATGTATGAGATTGGATCTTTTCTATCACGGATAGTTGATTTTAAATAAAATTTTGAAGTTCTCTGGACATGATTCGATCATTTATTCTTATAAAAGGATGTTATTTAATCCAAGTGATAAAAAATGATTGCACCGATGTGCTATGGAGTCAAGAGTAGGCATTCATAATTTACTTCAAAAGAGGCAAAATCTCTCTCTCTCTCTCTGATAATTTATCAATGCTATTTTTTGTTTTCGTAATTTTGATGTTTTCCGACGATAAATTCGGTAACTACTTTTAGGAAAATGAACTTTAAACCTTCTTTAAAAATAAGCTATCAAACTGATGTCCAATTTTTTCAAAATTTATGATAATTATTATACAAATAGAAATGCATGCAAATAATGCGTAGACGTATATACTTACCTTCCAAATATAGAATTTTTTAAAAATAGAAATTTAGATACAACTTTTACTGATAAGTCCAGCCCACTTTTGAATTGAATCTAATTGTTTTTTTAAATGAAAGACTAAATACAATTTAGCGCTATAATAATAAGAGGCTGGTTGATTGGTGTTTGGATTTTACTGGTACAAATCTTTCTTGACTGAACTGCACCAAATTTTCGTTGAATTCAAATAAAATGTTAGGAAAAAAAAAGTAAATTAAAAACGACAAAGATATTTTAGCACACTAGAGTACACATGGAACTGATACTTTAAAAAAGAAACAAACATGAACCAAGAAAAATGATAAAAGATGTAATAATAAGAGGCAACAAGTAGCAGAAAACACAATGATTTCCAGCCTGCATAAATCGTGAGACATGTAATTGGAGAAAAATTTCGTATCTTTAGTAAATAGAATTTGTTTTCCGTTATCCTGAATCAGCATTCCGTAGTTAACAGTTACGTGAACTCATCATCAACACCTACTGCTGTTGATTTTGCAGTTTTTAAATATCAAAGCTGAAAACTCCACAAATATAATCACAACTCAAAATTTATTATAAATAGAGGCATAATATTATGTCATAAAAAATTACATTGATGTTTCCAAAACAAAAAATAAGCTAGTAAAAGCAAATATCGATAACTAAATAAAAGATTAAAATACGAGACCAACAAAGAAATATGTTTTTCATATAAAAAAATACCGTAAAAGTTAGAAATCTATGATAAAATTTTTGGTATCCAAATAGGAACTGTTTTTGAAATTAAACTGTATTTTAATACTTAATTGTAAATGAAAGTAAAATTTATACTACCAACAAAAGTATAGTTGTCATAAATAATTGACGAATCGTCACAGCAATAACATACTCACATAAACAAGATTCCTCTTTTTTTTTTTTTTTTTTTACTTTTCTTATTTATAAGCAATGGGTAAAAATAATTATTCATAATCAAAAATATTCAATCATAATAAATCAAAGATATTAAATCACAGAGGTAATTTTAAAATCACATTTTTGTGATTTCTTTTGTTTATTTCAGCAAACAACATCATTTTTTTTATTTTATAAGTGTTATATAAAAATAATTTTTATGCGTCAAGCTCCTTTAAAGTAAAAGATGATCGAATATTTCCCGATAATATAAAAAAATATTATTAATATTGGCTCACAGAAAAAATATAGGGCCGATTTGTATGGTTAATTTATTTAAAATTTGCATTTCACTTTTTTCTAATTTGTGAAAAATTAAATTTCCCTTTCTTTCTTGAAAAATGTTGTGAAAAATCACGTATATCGACATACAACTATCAAAATATACTTCTTAAAGCAAATTATGCGTTAAAAATTCTTATATTTGCAAGATTGATAAAACAGGTAAATGGATCAAACAGTTTGAACAAAGTAATCTCTTTTTCAGATACAAAACCCGAGTTATTCATTGCAAGCTGTCTTATAAAAGCATAGTTTGTCGGCCTGCAACATGATTTCATACTCGGAGACAAACAAGATACATTGAAGTCTGTTAAATATTGTCGTGATTTGTTATTCTTTTTATTTTCATATCCTAAAGCCCCAGGAAACGTTTGTATGAACTCCAGAATTCAATTACCGTCAATATCAGAAACTTTTTTAGAACATAGTGCTTTTAAATAAATTCCAATGAACTGTCCTTTTTCTTATCAAACTATGGACAGATTTTATGAAGTATTAAGTATGTGCATATTTTTTTTCCTTCTTATACAGCTCTAATTTTAACAACAATCAATCATTAGCAAAATTATTTTTAGATTCCAAAAAAATTGGCCCATTCTTTTGCTTAATTCCTTATGCTACACCACCCAATCCAAAAATCATTAGATGTCTTCCTCTACTTCAAAAATAGAATCCCAAATACCCATACATCGAAACACCCTCACTCTAAGACAGGCCCAATACAATTACCACAAAAGAAAACCACTCTAATAACAACCACCTGTTTCTTCCTCACAGTCCTTCTAATAAGCACATGCACAACATGCCGAAGAAGAAGAAAGGAAGGACCTACCGTTCGTAAGGCATGACAGGCGCTCAGACGATAACCCGCACCGATGCCACAACCGCAAGCTTAATCCTCGACCGGAGCAACAAGCACTTTTGGAAGGACAACTGAACCCGACTTGATCTTCCCACCTGAGTGTTGTGTTCCAGGTGCGTCGTCACGGATCGTCTGCAACTCAACCCCAAACCGGACCCCGTTGTGACGTCACGGTGATTGGCCATGCGGAGAGAATCGCCCATCTTCTGATGCGGAGGATGTGTTCTTCTCTTTCAAAAAGGAACAAGGGGGTGGGTCAAGAGAACTGGCACCCTCGCCTCTATCCGCATAGGTGGGTAGTCACAAGAATTAACGAGCGATCTATTGATTTCGCTGCATACATCGCCTCTGACATTATAAGGTGCTAAACGAATTTTTAATTATGATTTTATGGGTCCCTCAAGACACATGAAGGCTACGTTTGATTTCTCAATCGTTGCAGCTTACATCTGTTGAGAACACAATGCTTTCATGATTTAAATTTGAATATGATCGAATACATGGCCCTAGTAAATCAAACAAAAACTAAATAAATTCCTCTCGGCAAGCTGTAACGCGAAAGTAGATTCCTTTACATCTGAGTTACTATCTGGCAACATAAATTGTTGGTGTTAGAAACAGTCAAAATAAGGTGTGTCAATTACTTTTCAGCCCCTAACTTCCAAGATATGGCAGTTGTCGAAAAACTTTAAATGCAAAAGTTGTTTGTCTTAATGAGGCGCTAATTTGGCAAATTGGATTTAATTTTATATCTTCAATATTACGAAAGTTACAACGAAATGAAAATTCCAACCCCTTTGAGCTAGATGGGCCATTTACGAACTCATCCGAAATTCTTGCATTTCTATCAACATATTCCAAGCCAGTTAAAATCCAAACAAAATTACACTACTTATCCTGTTCACAAGATAACATGGGCAAAAAGTTATATGTATACATCTTTTGAACAGAGGGTGGTTTTGGGTTCTGAGGACCATGATCAGTGAAGAACTGAAGACATTTTCCCGACGGTTTGTCATAGGAACCATTGCAATAGACATAACACCTCTCCATGCCCCCGTGACTATAATCTTTACGATTATTCAAACAGTTGGTTGGACATGGAGAATCATTGCAATAGACAGTCTTCCTATAGAAATATACCTAAAATTAGATAACTCTGCCGGGAAAAAAAAAAATGAGGTCTTTGCTCCTCTTTCCCCAAACTGCAAGCCCTTAGGCTTACCGGCTGATTTAGTCATTTTGAGGCCTGAGAAGTGGACATTATAAAGCCTCCACTTTTAATGAACTGATCAATTTACTTCTAAATTTCAACACATTTTTAACTCAATATATAAATTAGCCACCTTCTGATTTCTATATTAAATAAATAACCCATCATCTATATATTTAAAATAATTAGCAACATTAAGCAACCGTTTCTACGGGCACAAAAACACTGAAGGGATTTCAACAGTTTTTATTTCTTCTGAAATTAATGACCCCGATGGCCATATGAGAGTCATAAGAATTACGTACCAATTCAAGAGTGTCTTCGCTTAACCACTGCCTATTTTCAAGACATATTTCAAAATCATTACTTCACAGCACATTCTCTTGGGGGAGAGGTGGGTAGGTATCTTCACAGAGTTGGCCAGTCACAACCAATAAATAAAATATCTAATGTACCGAATTTCTCGTACTCGTATGAAAGCTCATGGCCCGTATTTGTATGAAATTTATTACCCAAGAAAACTCGCGACTCCTAGATGTTGTTTGCCCTTCTGTCTCCGATTTCGAGAGAGAATGCGAAATAAACGGAGCACCCAACCTCAAAAACTGGACCGATTTGGCCAAATTTCGTTCCAAATAATTTCGCAGCTTTTAAAGCATAGCTAACCAATCAAAATGCTACCCTTGTTATGCAAACATAATTCAAAATAGTATTTTTTTGTTTTGATAACTTGATTTCATCAAAATTCGTGGACATGACTAAATTAATCTCATTAATATGATCACCGAAAACGGCTAGTATTAATAAGATTAATTTATTTATGGCAATCAACTTTAATGAACTATGTCTTATTACAACAAATGCACGATAAAAGTATAGTTAGAATAATATAAGTTGCACTATAATGATCGAACATTCTGATTGATTAACTATACATCAAAGTTGCGAAATTGCGAAGATGTCGAAGAAAATTGGCGAAATCGTAAGAATTGTTGAAGCTGAGGGCTATTCCAAGGTTTTGTTTGATAAAATCTCTGAAAATGGACATAAATTTATGAAGTTCTAATAATCATTGCCAACTACGGATAACCTACTGAGGAATCGCAAACATTCGCATGAAATAAAAAAAATAAAAAAAATTCAGAATCGTCTGGAAACTATCGAGTTTTTTTTTTCTTTTTACAGAGAATGAGCATTGAAGTAATATGTTTTTGGTTTTTTTCGCAAACACTTGATGACGTATTTAAAAATCTTAAGTAAAAACTACTCCAATTAGTCAATTAGTTCAGTGGGTTTAGCTGACGCGCTCTGTCGGAGAATTTCCCCATAGAGAATGTATTGTGTTGTTTTTTGGTTTATTTCAAGACGGGAAGATGGAGGATGACAGGCGACCTTTGATGACATATCTAGGAACAATGACTGACAGCATCTGACGTCTTTTTGAAATGGATGCATCGAGTCCAGTGAACTGTTCGCAGTACCTGTCGATATCATCGTTTTACCACGTTGAAGTAACTGATGTGTAATTCCGATGGCTTTCTACCAAACACACAACAGTTTTAAAGAGATCTGTCCAACCTTTGAGACAGACTGCACTTCAAATCTGCTTTTTTCTCTCCCATATTTTTTAGCGTTAAATATTGTAATAAAAAATCCACAACTCATCGCCTGCTACTACGGTCTTGATTGATCTTCCAGAATATAATCATCTTTTTGAAATCTATCAGACCATTTTTTCACAGTTCGCAGAGCAGAACCACAGTTTAAATACACAACATTTTTTTTGTACAGTATCAAAATTTACACCTTTCTGAAAATCATGAAGCATTCATTATATGACCCAAATAAAGCATTATATGTTTTAATCTTAGAAATTTCTAAAATGTGTTGTATTAAAAGAAATCGACCTAATGTATCGCTATTTAACACTGTAAGGACAAAAGACACTCATCTTTCAAGTGCAAGAAAAGCAGGCAAACAAAATATCGGCTTTTCTCAATAGGTATAATCTGATGCCATCTTTGAAAATTTTGCAATACCCTAATGTTTTAATCTTCATTTTCTATACAAGAAAGCAAATACTATTTATGCAATTAATATACTATTTCGGATATAAAAAGCATAAAGAAATCAAATTTTTTGGATTATATCAATTACAGGGCTTACACAAATGCACACATATTTGATTCTGACAAGTTTTAAAAATAACTATTTTCTAAACTGTTTATGCTAAATTTATTTTCACCCTAGATATCTTTTTTTTTTTTTGCTTATATTATGTATATATATATTACCATGCAGTTCATTTTGCATGTGTGTTAACCAAACTATTTTCAGCACATCGATAACCTAAATGCATATAATTCCTGCACTTTAATTAGCGTCGACCTTTCACTTTGGGCGTTCTACTAATAACCTTTAACTTTTGGGGCAAAAGCAGGTTTAAACAGTGAAAGTGTTTGTGAAGCCTCGATTATTATTTGGACCCAAGCCATCACCTCCTACATGATAATTTCGGAATTCTGCTTCTTTATAGGTCTGAGCAGCCATAAAAGGCGATGAATATTTTTAATACGTTTGAAATTATAATCTACTCAGATTATATAATATACAATGGAATTACAATCTAAATCTAATTTAATCATTTTGATTTTTTTCAGAGGTAGAGTTTTAATAGATAATGAACGTATAATAAAGAGCAATCAACTTTTATTCTGGTAAAGAACACAATATTTGGATTACCACTTTCAGGCGATTCTATCTCACTAAGGGATGAGACGCGGAAAGATGACAGCATTTCCGGAATTGACTTTATAATTAAATGTAAACATCTCCTCTTTTTCCTCTCACCCCTATTTTGTCGAATTAAACCCACCCTAACGCATGTGCAAAAGCTTGGAGGGTTTTAGAATTCGTTGGCAGACAATAGAATCAATAAAACGACTTTGATAATGAGATACATTTAAATTAAATTACAGGTATTTCATAAATTTAAGTGCATGTTTTATCGCGCAATGCTAAGGATGTATGACCCTTTCAATATGATAATGTTTATAGGATGGCGTACTATGCATAAATTACGATACAAATGATGAAACAATAACGCTTAGTAAGGCAAAGTATAGAAATTAGCTATTGTATTTTTTCGATAGTAACTTTAGAAAAAATAGATAAATAAGTTTTTTGAGGAATTTTATTAGATATTTAGTTAAAAAATAACCGAAATTTTAAAGTTCTTTGTCAATAATTTTGGAATATATTATCATACCCAATCATTTTTACACTATTTTAAATTTAAAAAAAACAAGCTCGTCAATCTTCCAAATAAATCAATTAAATTACTGAACAAATGTCCATAATTTTAACAGATTAAAGATAATTTAAGATTTGTGACAATACTTTTCATTGTTATAATAAAATTAAAATTTGTTTTATTGTTTCATCAAATCTCTTACTTTTCTCATTTTTGAAGTTATAGTTAATAAATAACGCGTGCTTTCTTTGATTCACTTTTTAAAATATGTTCTTAACCCGAACTCATTGCATGAACTGATTTTTAATTTACTTGGATGATAAGTTTCGTATAGTGAAATATTTTCTCACAAAACTTTCAAATTAATTCCTTTTATAATATGATAATTATTTGAGTTTTGTTTTTTACTTATACGAGTAAGTTTGATTCAATTTTGTAACTGGTATAATTCGGCTATCTTTAAACCATAGATTTTATTTGCATCTTTTTATTCTGGATTATAGCAATGGTTAATTAAACGGGATCTGCAATTTTTATTATTTTATATTCAAATTGATTTTAGTGATCCGTTTTGATTTGAGCTTCGTAATTATTATGGATAAAGAAGACCTCACTGCAAGGAAAAACTTTTATTGCTACTATATATTTACATCAAAAATGCACTGCAATATTTTTTCAAATACTACTTAAGCACTCTGCTAATGTGCATGAGATTTTTCTACTAGAACTTCCATTAATTAATTTGTGACTATTATATCCGAGATATTGTTAACACGATAATAGTTTGCATAGGTGAGCACATCTTTTAATATGCATTTATATGGTAATCCGAAACACGCACAAATTAATTAAGTAATTAACTGTCACCACTGTGCAACTAGAAAAAACATCCCTGACAAAGAGAATAACAAAATGAAAGTTTGTCGCCAGCTCTTTCAAATCAAAAAGAAATTCTGTAGCGCTCATTTGGAGGGTCTAAATAAAAGAAAGCCAACGATCTCTCCAATTTAAAATTTCCCAGTGCATCAAGAGTGAAAAAGTTTCCAGTGTTTCTTCTTTTCGCACGACTAATGGTCGACTATAAGAAGTGTCCAGGAAACGGGGAGGAAACATGGCTGGAGTAGATTACGGAAACATGAAGCCAGGCGGAACATAATGAGACTGAATCCTTTTTACTTTCTGAAAAAGGAAAACAGCTGAAGATTGGCTGAGATTTGGCGTTCGTTTACTTTCTTAGATAAACCCGAGACGACGATTTCGATTAAAATCGAGACTAATCGATCTCTTAAACTAAATCTGGAGATGCATTATTTTTGTTCTCTCTTCTGATTTTCTGATATAAAAATTAGACACTGTCAATTCCCGTCATTGTGATTTTTAGTTTCTTGTATGTGAAGTGTAGCTGTAATTGTCAAAACATTTATTTGATCTTCAGATTTGGAGGAATTTCCATGTTTGGGATCTACTTGAGTGCGATTATTTATTAATATTATTATTATTTTGGATTATGACTGCCTATCTGTGAATACGATAACTGAAAAACGGAATGAGTTAGTGAATGAAATAAAAAATGTTGTTTTGTCACCAATTTTTTTGGATTGAATTTCGGATCGAATCAGTTAACATAAGGAAGTCAAATATACGACGAAAGGGTATAGTGAAGAATATTGCGTTGTTTCTGAACATGAACTGTTTCTTTTTTTCCCAAACCAATTTTATAAAGCTTTGATGTCAGATATTCTCTGGCTCATTCCAGCATTAAATATAATTCACTCAATACATACTATAAACCAAATGGAAGAAAGAAAAGATTATTTACAAGATACACTTACAAAAAAAATTGTTAACAGCATTGAATTCTATGCATTAGAACGTTCTTTTCGCTTTTGGGAAATTTGTTGCTATTTCTTCTGTGAAAATTCGGCGAATTGTTTTTCTCTTCAGGAAAGTTTGTAGTACGATACATATCTTAGTTTTACAAAGTTATAAATCCTTCAAAGCATTATAAAAGCCTGAATGCGGGAACATGTAAATAGGGTTCAATCATGTCATTATTGTATTTTTCGGTATTTATATCGGTATCACACAAATTATGCTCAAACATTTAGATGTTATTCAATTCTAGAGTTTCTGTGATGATACAAACAGAATTCAAGTTTTCCACGCTTCTTTTTGTTTTCGTTCCATTATGACCAAACAGCAAAATTTTAGCGGCAACAGTTCAAACATGACTATTCCATGACTTCGCAGTAAAATTAACATGAACTCTATTCTAGTTTATTCTTTTCCACCTTTGTTAGAGGAAAAAATATGTTCTTCGTTAAGCTAAATTCTTGAAATTTGTACAGCAATCCTTGTTTTCAACTTCAAATTGCATTAGATCTTTTCACCTAAAACTCGTAATTTTCTTTCGTTGTTTAGATACAGTCTCCCTCAATTATTCTATTATTATTTGCTACTTTGCATTTTAAAAAATCTATATTGTTTTTGTAAAGATTTGACCATTACAAACCATCTTAAAAATTAATTTTTAATTTTGTTATGTTTTCACCAATGTTTCTTCATAACCGTAACATATTTTGCTCATGTAATGTTATTTTTTTACAGTTCTTTCTGCAAGACCAGATAATCCTTCTTGTAAAACTTTATGAAGGTTTGCGATTTTATTAAATTAAATAACATAAATAAAGCGAATGCTTTTACATGAATCGCATCAGACGTTAAAAAACATTCCCCTTATTAATAGTTGAATCTTATGAAAACAGCATACATCAAGATTGGTTGAATAAATACTCATAACTTGAACGTCATAGTTCATTCAAAGGAATGCAAGCCATATTAACTTAAGCAAGTTGTGTTGTATTTTCCAATTATTTAACTGTAACTTTAAACAGACAACATATAACTAATAAGGCTTGATCTATTACATTTTTGAATAAAGTTTCTTTCGTTTGATACATAATTTTGTTGTATTACTTGGAAAACATGTGAGAACACATATTATGAAACATGAAAATAAAAATATGAACTTTAACCTTAAGATATCAACAATTTTAATCCTAATGTATCGATGCTTAGAGATGGATTTTTCAATACTGAATTTTGGAAAAAACCTATCGAACAGATAATTTAATACAAGTATCGCATGTGAATTTGCATAGTTAATATCTGAAAAGGTAATAAAAAAAATAAAAATCCAGTAAATGATTTATTAATTATAGGAAAAAATAATAAATACTTATTGTTTTTATTCTTAATATATAATATTTATTTGTAAATTTTAAAGCAGTAGCAATTTCCAATAAGCCAAAATTATATCTTTCTTTATTTTAAACTAGCCGCCTTTGGCGACCAGCCGGTTCGCCAGTATTACCGCACGCTACAATTTTCATTTAAATATTTTAAGTAACTGGTCTCTTAATAGATTCTCAAACAAAACATTTTTAATCTTCAAATTTTGATAGTCATACCAAACTTATACTTTTGTTTAGATCGTTTCGTTCAATTTACTCTATATATTTTGCTAATTTGTTGTCATTTCCGGTAAAACGTCAACTTTAATTTAAAGTGAAAATGATGAAATTGCAATTAATATAAAGATATTTTTTAATAAAACCAAGCGTTTTATTTTAGTTATCATCTTTATTGCTATTTATTTATTACTATTATTATTGAATATGAGTATTGCAAACAGAATATCTCGGTATTTAAGTCTTATGTGAACTGCAAAATATTTTTGATAATTTATGTAATATCTCAAAGAATAATTCAACAAAAATTTCTCAGATTTAGCATAAAATTCAGTTTTTAGTTTTGCTTTCAAAAGGATTGAAATGAAATCAATAATAATATTTTGTTCCATATTATAAATATATTTCAAAAATTATGAAATTTAAATTTAATGCAGTAAGGTATCATATTCTGAGAAATATTCTAGACACGCCAAATTTTAAATAAATAAATGAATGAATGTTTCTATTTTCCACAATCAACTAAGATTTATTTATGAAGTTTTGAATTTTAAAAATTTAGAAAAACTCAACATTTTCATAATCCTAGGCCAATTAATCTTGAGAAACCTGCGCGCTGATTGGCGTATTTTCTTGGAAACGATCGATGCAAAATCTAAAATTATCCTTTTTTTTTATTGAATAGTGATATTCAAATTTTCGTAAATCAGTCAGTTTAAGTGATCGATTTAGTTGATTGGAAATTAACTCTTTTTATTTAAAATATTAGTGTTTCAAGAACATTTTGTTATTCGTGATTTCCACAGCAGAAGCTTTATGTAAAATCAAAAATTCGTTATTTATTAGAGCATTTATTGAATTAAGTAAAATATAATCATTTTCTATTTAAACCATTTTAGTATATCTGTTGTGTTCGTGCGTCAACAAAAATAGAATGCAGACAAACTTATTATGAAACTAAATCTTATTACATTATAGATAATATTATCAAATTTACATCAACTTATTTTCATTCAAAATTCTAGCATCGGTTTTAAACAACAAATTAAAAGTTCCAAAAATATCACTGTTGCCAATCTGAATTTCACAACTATTTACAAAATAAAATTTATAATTATTAAAATAATCGTTTGCTACTTTTAAATAAAATATTTGCGATTTATGTCGCATCAGATCTGTGTCTTACTAAAGGTTTACAAATTAGCTGTGTGGCCCTGATTTGAATGGATATCCTGTTCATATTAAACAACATTTGCCTTAAAATAAAACTGATTTATTGGATTAATAATATAGATAGTGTAAAAGATCATAAAATAATTTTTCTTGAATTTATTTTTTAGGAAAAATAATATTTCATATTTGTTTCATTTCCTAAAGACACGTGACGAAAATTATATTTTTGCAGATTTTATTTCCAAAAAGATTTATTTTATTTTTAATTGGTGCTTTAATCAATGTGATGGCAACACATTGAAAAAAGCTATTTTTTTCCCAGAAATGCGAAACGTTTATTTTTATTTTGTACGAAAGAAATTGTTGAAAAATAGAGTTAAAATATTTATTTAAAAATTCATTAAAAACAGAAATTTAATTTTGATGTTAAAGCATTGGTAGCATTTAAAAGATAAATTTTTGATCTTTAACTTGATGTAAAAATCTTTTTTGTGCGGTAATATTTTCGGAAGTTATAGCAGAAACACGTCAAAATTTCGCTTAATTTTTAAATAAATACAATTCTAATTAAAAATTCGAAAAAATAACCCCCAGGTGCACATTCCCGGCCTCCAAGGTATACACGTGCCAAATTTGGTAGCTGTAGGTTGAATGGTCTGGCCTGTAGAGCGCCAACACACACACACACACACACACACACACACACACACACACACACACACATTGAGCTTTATTATAAGTATAGATAATAAATATGTAACGGTATCGCGGAAACGATTATCATAGCACTCCAATATAGCGTTTTAAACGCTCCACTGAAGATTCATTCTCTACTATTTATAACTGTTTGTAATGTCTCTTAAAAAATATAACAAAAACCTTTAAAGCTTAAACACGCTATTAAATGCTTCATCTGTAACGGAGTCGATGCAAACCATTGAACAACAACATGGTATCAGGAGTAACAGAACGCCGATTACAATTCATTGATTCGGCTTTGTTACCAAAATCTCTTCCATTAATCCACTGTTAGTTGGCGACAATTGCAATTAGAGTCGAAAAAAAAAATGCGAAACTGTAACCAATTTTGGGGGATTAAGAGCAATCCCATGTCGCCAGCAATGCATATCGAGGAGTGAATCGCTGTCCAACGATGCGTCTCCAATAGTCTACTCACTTTCTTCATGAGACACTTGGATCATTAGCAACTTCCATAATGTTCCGCTGGAAATGTCATTGGCGTGCTATTATGCCTCTGAATGCCCTTTTTTGTGCAACTTTCTCGATTTCGGGTCAGTGGTGATGGCCCTGGCGGCAGGTGTTGCGCAAGGTGGTTCTTAGAAAGATGAGAATCGAGTGTCAGATCATTAATTTGTTTTGGGAGGATTTTGTCGTCTGGTGAACAAATGGCCATTTGTAAGAATCGCATGTTGCAAAGTAATTGTGTGGGCATTGGTAAAATGTATCTGTCGGACAATCTGTACGGCAAACTGAAGGTCATTGAAGTTGTCATGAAATATAAGAATGACGATCATTTATGTAATGGGATTTCATAAATATTCAATTTCTCTGGGTTTATAAAATTCATTCTTTTCCTCATCACCTTATCTTTCGAGTCAAGTAGGCTTTTGATATTTTGTACGCCTCTCAAAATCTTATTACTATAACTTTGGTCTGGAAGCACAAAAAGTACCAATAGCTTCTATAGAGTTGTGGAATTGGTAATTTTCTATAGTTCCATTTACTTGATGGAAGGAATTCACTTACTAAAAGTCATAAATGGATTTATTATGGTCTTTTCATTTTTTTTTTTTTGTCTGGCGTCTCGACAGAGAGCATATCACTTTGGTTAACAGTCATGGATAGACAATATATAATAACCAGCTGGAGTGGTCTCCCCAAAACCTTTTTTCACATTCTCTAATAAAATTATTATACCAGAGAACGCCTTACATGGCATTGGCGTACAATAGTTACAAAATATTAATGCTTCGCGTAAATTTGGCATTTTTACTGAATCAGTCGTGTTATCCTTGGCGAGTTATTTGGTGATAAATCTATGGCACGCTTTTAATAATATTCGAGGATCGAATTTCTGTTTTCCACGCGCTTTTTCTATTTGATTGAAACAAAAATTTATTAAAAAGCTACACTATAGTCACAAAATTTCATACCGAGTTTAATATATTTAACTCACTGTTTTTTTTTTTTTTTCAGTTTTCACGTTTATATGTTTCTGAAAGCACAGACCGACAGGCGGTCAACCTCTCATTGGATTTGGCTCAACATTTGATAGGTGTCTACTCTACAGATGTTAAATATGTGGGCCGAATTTCATCCATTCTAGTTCTCTTTGTTTTGTAGTTACTGTATTAAATTATTTTCGAACAGCCGGATAGAAGGACTTCCTCTGAACAGATTCGACCCAAACTTGATAGAATTCTATAAATTTGGTGTAAAGACTGAATATCAGATTTCCTCCATCCATCCCAAAGCGTTTTGTTTTGTCACAGACAAACAAACGGACATTTTCCAAATATTCCGAATTTTTTGACGATTACTAAACGTTCTCTGTACTTATAAAAGAAAATAAAAATCATTGATAAATTCATTCTTAAAAAAATAAAAAGGATCCAATTATTTCTGAATCTTGATCGACAGAAAATCTATTGTATCAGAAAAACTGCTATTAAACAGAAAAATGGAATGATTTTCATGTGGTCTGAGGAAGAATATTTTTTCTTGGAGAAAATTCATCAATTTTTTCTAGAATTAAAAAAATTTTTTACTTTCACGTTGAATTACAGAGTAAAGGTAATTTTCGGCGCCATATGAAAATGCTACATATTTTATTATTTAAATAGAAAATCTTTACCACCCTTAAATTTACTTTCAATTTAAGGGTTAGTATTAAAATTCTTATTTAACTCTTTGATGTACAAACATTTTTTTAATGCATAAATTTTATTCGTGGAAATAAATTAATGCAAAGCTGTTTCAAGTTCAGTAAATGCAGGTATCAAAAATATAAGATAAGAGTATCTGAAGCAGTGAAAAAACACACCGCTAAGAAGATTGAAAAAACTTAGTAGTAAAGTGTAATGCACGACATCTAAATTTTAACCTCTTCGCATGCAATGATGAGACATCTAATTACTGATTTTTTAATTTTTAATCTGTAATTAAAAGAAAATATTAAGTAATTTAAAATCCAAAAATCATTTAAAAATGCTTCAATACCTAAATTCCTTTCATTATTACAGGAACTAAAATAATAATAAATGTCCCAAACAGGATGTGTCATTTAATTAGAAAATTAAGTAAATCGTAGGTCAAGAGTTAAGGTAGGGGTTTCCGATTTATTTGAACTGATTAGACAATAATTTGAAATTAAATTTTTATATTAACAATATTTCATTTCAAATAAATTAAAGTAATGTCGAATATGAATTGGGTATTCTTGAATGTATTTACCACGAGATTTTATTAACTTTTTTTCGTGGATAGGTAAGCTTCGTAAGGAATTACTACGATAGGCACAATGAGTTATTACAACTTCAAAAATACTTTGAAGCAAAATTGCATTAAAAATTGCCCTTATTGAAAAATAAAATGTGATTATCAAATGATTCGCATAATAAATGACGTTTGTTTGCATTAAAGGAAATTTTAAAAATATATCGGACATTTTACAACGAACTTTTCTCTTTGTTAAATCTCTCTCAATCCAAACTACCTTGACCAAAATAGATTCAACCTTTCCAAGTACGATTAGGCGCCGATATCGTTCATTTAGAACCGAATACGATTTTTTTTACAGTTTTTCAAGAAATTAAAGTTGGTTTACCCCACATAAAACCCAGGCTGATTGATTCGAGAATCGTGTTGGTGAGTAAAGGGAAAGCGTGATTTTACCGGAAATGCGAGCGCGAAAATAAGCAAAACAACCTTGACCCAACACGAAGTGGTGGAAATACAGTTCTCCAACCAGTTTCATTTTCAGCGAATTTAAATTACATCAACTTATTAGGGGCATTATTAAACTTAAACGGAATCATTAAAAAAACAAATTTTCGCGCCAGCTTCCGAGTGGCTTGCGTGACTGAAATCAAGTTTCCACCGAAAAGTTGATTTATCACCAGGACTTGAAAAAAAAAAAGCCAGATTTTTTTTCTCTATCTGTTAATTTTATTATCATTGCAGAAACAAAATTTAGTTCAACATTATACAGGGTGGCCATAAAATGACTTTCCCTGTTTGGCAGCATCTGCAGCTAAAACGAATGAACGAAATGGATCCACATTTCATATACAGACTGTGAAAGGCATGGGAAGATGAATTCCGTAGAAAATAAAATTGGTACCAAAAGTTATCGGTAGGACAAATACTGGCGCTATGGGAGTATAATTATGAATAAATAAGTGAAATTCACGGAATTATTATGGTCCCCTGGACGCCGTGCAACATTTTCAATATTTCGATCTTCCTTATATACAATATTGTTTGACAACATATTGTTTGACAACGGATTCTAAAACCTCCAGCGCGTTTGCGTATGCGTTAGGATGGGTTTAATTCGTTAAAATAGGAGTGACAGGAAAGATGAAAGGAGGAGATGCTTACATTACAATAAAATAAAATCGGATTATTCGCGGATTGAATTAAAATAATACTGTCAAAAACGACACGATACTCGCATATACGTGAACAAAAAAGTATCTGATAGGGCGAAAATCAAGGTCAAAGAATGACGAAGAATTCCGGAAATGCGTTCATCCTTCGGCGTCTCTCCCCTTAATGATATAGAATCGCCGAAAAGTTGTCTCAGAATACTGAAACGAACAGTACGTCGTTGTATGACGTTTCCACTGCTGAGTGTAAACTGTCAGTTTCAATGCTCATAACAGCCCATCTTATGTTGTTCCATTTCAAGATATGCAGGTTTGCTTAAGAGCAGCCACTGCATGCCTAGTGTAGAATAGTTTTACGAGTAAAATATGCTGAAGTAAGGTAGAATCCATATTAAGCATACATCAACATTCAATCAATAGTCAAGAACGAACTGCTAACAGGTCGTTTGCTCTTCCCTTTTTACAAAGAATGCACGGAGCTGCTTTCACGCACGCACTAGAAATTATATGTAATCCATCTCGATATGCAAATATCCTCGTTCGTACTTGACAACAGCGCCAATATTTTCCCTATCGGCAACCTTTGGTACTAAATTCGTTTTCTCCGGAATTTATCTTTTCATGCCTTCCACAGTCTGAATATGAAATATGATTTCATTACGTTCATTCATTTTAACTGCAGATGCCGTCAAACAGGGAAAGTTATTTTATGGTCACCCTGTAGTTATACCGAAAAATTGAAACAAGAAATCCACAGGAGAAATAATACAGAGAAAGTTTCATATTTATTATTTTAGAAATTCATAAAGGTTTGGATTATATGATAGTTTTTCCCAGTGTTTGGTAATTATCCATCAGTTAGAAACCCATATTCACACCAACTTTATGATAATGACTATAGCTAATTAACATCTTCAAGGTTGTGTCCAAAACCGAAATCGAATGTAGGTTTTATAATGTGGAAGAAATATTCAGAATTTACTCGATGGTTAGTTAAGTTAGTTTATAAAAGTTAAGAAACCTCATTCAGAATAAAGCAAAGAAACTAGCAGAAGTGTTCTTCCGAAACTTCCTCGCATATTCTCTAATAAAGCTTCTGAGGGTAAAGACCCCTGAGCACCCGAGGGTAGAAGTCTGACTTCTAGCTCAATTGAAGATAACACACACACACTCGCTTGTACAACCCCTTTTTACAGGGGGGGGGGGCTCATTCACGCACCTCACAGAGAGAACACAAGGAAGAGAATAACCATGCCCGAACCAGGACTCGAACCTGGGACGCCTAGATCATGGGGAAGACGCGCTACCCCTAGGCCAGGACAACGAATTATAGTAGAGTAAAAAAATTATATAAACTAGCAAGAGCAATTTCTCCGAAATTTCTTGTATAAGCTCTAAAAAGATATACCCTTCCCTTTTATAAGAATTATGGAACTATAACCAGACTGTGCTCCGATTTTTATTGTCAGTTTCCCGTGGATAAGCCTGTTGTGCTTTATATCGCAATGAAGAAAACCGAGAATGCATTTTTGGTTGCCTTTTTTATCAGCTGATTGAAATTAAAATTTGATATAGTATGCTACAATTTTAGAACAAGATCGCATACTAAATTTCATTTATTTAAATCCTTGCACTTTTGGGTTATCGCGTTTACATGCGTGACAACATACAAACAGACAGACGGGAACCTCCTCAATGTATTTGGTTCAAAATTTTATTAAGATTTACATTTTAGGTGCTAAATCGTCGACTTTTATTTACATGGTTTTTTACTTTTACCCTTTCATTTGTATTCGGGTAGCTAAACAGATAAATTTTCTCCCTCAAAATTTGATAAAAACCCAGAAAATAGGCGTAAAGACCAGATATCAATTTCATCAATCTAGCCCAAAGTGGTTTTCAGTTATCCTGTTTTCGCAGGTAAACAAACAAAGTAAAACACACACACACACACACACACACAAATATGTTTTTAAGACTTAAGGAGATCTCTACATTCTAAATGCATATTGTTGAGATGAGATGATCATATGACTACCATCCCATTTTGGTCAAAAATACTTTAATCTAACCAACCAGGACAAAGGCCACTATTGTAATCACGTCGTCACGTCGTATTTTCTTTGTAAATTTAATAAAAGGGAATTTTCTAATTAATGTTATAATTCAGTGCTGTAATTTCCAATACACCTTGCACTATTACCACGTGTTTTGATGCTACTGATTATTGTAATTTCCAATACATTATCATCGCGATACACCTTGCATTATTACCACGTGTTTTGATGCTACTGATTATTGCTGCATTATAGTACATATTAATAATAATGCGTCATTATGTACAACTGTATAGTTTCGGAAAATATTCAGTATACTCAGGCTTAAGGACACTTTATGAACAAAAACAGGACACTATTAATAAGATTCATGTTGTAAATTGCCATTTTAGCTTACATATATCCATGAATGATATAAAGATGTTCACCAGGAGCAAAATTATCTAGGCATGATAGATTTATAATTCGTTTTAAAAAATTACGTGACTTAAAAAGTGGTCCCATTTCGAAAACCTCATTACAAAAAAAAAAAAAAAAGGAACTAGTTCGTTTTACACTTCATTTGATATGAATTGTTCCTAATAAGGTTTTAGTTTATGTTTCTGCAATTCGTAGTTTGACAGAAAATTAAACAAAAGTGTTGCTGTGTTACAAATAGTGCACTATTTTTGGTGTTGACTTGTCTTGGTTCTGAAAAGCCTTTTCTTTTCTCAAAGAAATTCTATATTCTATTTTATCCACTACTTGAAAAATAAGGACCTCAAATCATATAAAGAAATCAAAAACTAATAGCACTCATTGGTCAAAAGATCGAACCTGAAAATATTGCCGCATTGAAAAGAGGCAGTCGAATCTCTATGGACGAATGGTCATATCACTGGTCTCATAATCGAGAGACCGTGGGTTCGAATCCCACTAGAGACAATGCGAATCATAGTATGTGTAAATATTTAATTCCTTGATTTTATGTTATTTATTTCATGTTCCAGAAGATACTGGACATTTCTTTAGTTTACCAGACAAGTATTCAGGAACTTTTCTTGCTAGTATAAAAGCAGAAGATTTGTCAGTCACTGTGTTCTCAGTTCTGAGTTGAGTTAGTACATTGGTTTAACTCTACTTCTTGTGTGTGTCATTGCATTCCATACTAAAGTATCTACGTGACAATATATTCCACTATTCTTTAGTTCACTTAGATTAACGTTCTGTCCTAAAGTTAAAGGAGGACTATTCTGGGATGGCGTTGTGATTAAAATCTGAGACAAAGATGAGAATAATTTCTGAATCGACAATCGTTTTCTCAAACTTCCCCACAAAATCATTGGAAGGACGTTTGATCCAATAAGCCTAACATGCAGCAGGCCAGGATATATAGTGAATGGTTGGTGGAGGATATATCGTGAATCGTGGTTGGTTGAGTCTCGATTGCTTTAACTCTACTGGAATCCAAATTCTGCAACCAGGCCGCAATTATTTTACTAAACGAATGCTGTTCCGCCTGCAAACATAAATGCAATTGAAATATTTATCCTTCGATGCCAGTGGTGTGCAAATTTATCGTATACTAGATGAAAGGTCAGATTAACGTTTTATTTCGAATATAAGCAAAGAGCGTTTTAAATTCTAGTTAAAAAAACTAATTTTGAGTAATTTCGTATCCAGATTTCTAAACTAATCAGCAGTAATATGCCATCTATTTCTAATAGAAAAGCTACGGTTACAGAACAAAGTATAATAAATTAAGAAGTTCTATCCATCTCGTCTAAGATTCTAAAATAATAGTTACTACTAATAGTTAAGATTCTAAAATAATAGCTTAATTAGTACATCCCGATTTCAAACCAAGGCTGAAAAGAACTTAAAGTAATGCAGTCATAGCATTCGTATTAAATAATTATAGCATTATCCCGCTTTTGGATTTTTCAAAGAGTCAAGAATATTGTTACAAATTTGTTATATTGTTTCCCTTCGCAGTAAGCTGATTGGTAAGGAAGATAGTTTTACAGATATAGTAATGGTTGCTGAATGAATACTAAACCAACGACTTTTGACCTTGGGTACAAACTTGGCGATCATTTGGCGATAAAAATGAAAGATCCTGAATATTCGAAATCATTGGAGTTAATTTTATTGGTTCAAAAGCTACAGCCTTTGTTGAAGATTATTTGATGTTCTATCATAGGATTTATAAAAAGCGGAGGCACATAGACGAGAGAATCAGTTGAGTCGAGAAAAGCGAGTTGTAAAACGAGTCTCTCTTTGGAGTACTGATTTGCTGATAAGTGTCTCTGAGTGCTCTGTGCTATTCATTTCTTTATTACCGATTTGCTGCTTGCGTGTTGATCTTTACTGCGCTGTTTTGTATACTTTTCGTCTGTGGTGAGTTACTTAATGTGTTTGCGTGTATAATAAGTTGTAAGGACTTTTTTTCACGGTACACCCATCGGATATAAGATTTTTTTTCTGTAACAATATAAATGTAAATCAATTACCTAGTTAAAGGCGTTCAGGGAAAAAATAGAAACATTCCATAAATTCACATTTTTAATATTATAGAATACTATTTCATCCCTGCTCCTAACAATTATCTCAAATAACTATCAAAAGCAAATAAATTACCGTTACTAATCTGTCTTTATAATTCCGTTTAGTCAAAATTAGAAGAAGGATGTTGAAGTATTATACATTAATACATCCTATATTTTGGTACGTTTCATGATACGGAGAAGTAATTATGTCAGATGTAGAGAATACTCATTTTCTATACATGGAACTTTTAAATTTTAATAAGTATTGCATTTACAATATTAACTACTCTCTAATGAAATAAGTAATCCAAAATGTGTACTTGTTTGGATATCTTATTAAAATTCCGTTAGCCTTCAATTTGACTTTCGATAACTTTGATGATAAGTTATCGATATTTTTTAATTCTCTTCAATCTCGCTGAAAAGATCCTCTGAAAAATTTACTCATTGGATTCGTCACCATTTTCTTAAAATTTTTTCCATTCAAACTGCGCAATGTGGTTTAAACAAAGCGAAGAATAAACTGTCATATACATAAATTTTAATACACAAAGCCGAACAATTATTTATCTAACGAGGAGTAAGCCTGTTTTCGTGCTAGACTGAACTTCCTGTTTAATGCTTAATTCTATCATCTGTTTTTTTTTTTTTTTTTTACATCTTCTTTCCACTGTCTTAATTGAGTTTCTGATTACACAGTGAACTCTTTTCCAAGTATTTCTAATAATATTTTGCCGCCCCATTTATATGCTAAACGAAGTGCTGAATTTAATACAATTATAAAAATGTTAAATGAAGCAGTCTGAAATTCGTACTACGTTTTCGTTTAACCGATATACCGAATAGTAACAATTAAATTGTTACTATTCGGTATATATTAGAACAATTTCTGTGTCGCATACTCTAGTGTTTTCTGTTATATAAAATATAGGAAATCTGAGAGACTGAAAAAAAAAAGTGCTATAAATGACAAGAAAAAATATCGCGGTAATATTATACGAAAATAATAATTTTGAGTTCTTATTGAACTTTATAATAAATTATACTTGCCGGACAAATTTTCTTTCATTCCTTTTCTAAAAAATGTGCTCATACCTTATCTAGTCAGATGCCAACATTAAAAAGCCATTTAACGGTGAAAAAAATATTTCAAATTGAATTGAGATTTCAGCGAAGTTCGGATAAAAATATCTTCAGATCAATTGATGACATGTATTCCAAAATAGTCAGTCATCAACAGTTATTTATCACATCTATGGCGCTCATGAAAAATGCAATAATTTCAGAGGGGGGAAGGGTTATGAATTCTTTGATTTCTTTTCAGTATAACATTAATCACCAAAGATCCAATCTTGACTCTTAAAAAAAAAAATCTGATCAGACGACAAGATAAATGTTTTCCTACTGTGCCGTGAAAGAGGAGCTGGAATACGTTTGTGTGACACATTTTATTTGTCATCATTTATCTTTATTATTCCTTATTTTTTATTCCTCATGTTTTCTTCTAATAAACGTTTTCGCACTTTGTTTTCACTCTCGAAATTTGCACCTGTAGTCATTCAATAAAAAGGTTTCCAATAGCAAAATTCTTGATATAATGAGAATTTTTATATTATTATTATTGTTTAATTACATTAAAGAAAAAGTATAAAAAAATACATTGGGAGGGGTCTTTCCGAAACTTTCTTGCATACTCTCTAATAAATGTGCTTGTGTATTACTAACCGGATACAGTTGGCGAACAATGGTTGCGAAATAGACTATTACAGTGCAATTTTTTCGGCGATAAATCATTAAAATGTGATTAATATAAAAAATACTAGAAAACCGAATGCATATTCTGGATGCCGTGTTTTCCTCGACCAATTAAAAATATTGACATAAAACTGTAGTAATTATAGTGACAAAATCATTCACCAAATTTCATACTTTTAAGTCATTGTGTTTTTGAGTTATCACATTTACATGTTCGTGAAGTATAGACCGATAGATATCAATAAATATTTAAAGCATTTGATACATATCTACATTGTCTCCCAGGGAGTGGGGGGTGGCTCTTCATAAAAGAGGATGAGAATCTTCCGGCATGGTGGTTGATTCTCTTTACTCTTGTGGGTACACGAAAAGGTGGGGGTCTGGCTCTTCCCATCGAAGACGGGACGTACTTCCCAAGGGAAGGATTGTACCGTGGACGGTGATGGGCCTTAGGACTCGACTACAGTTCTCGCCAGAGTTGCTGCTGACGTGATCCGGTCATTCAGATTTTTCCGTGTGCCTTCTGGTGAGTCGGAGTAGCCAGTTTGAAGTTACATATTTACATTTTAGGTGTCAAATCTACGGACTAAATTTTATCTATCTAACTCACTTATTTTTGCAATTATTGCATTAACTTATATAGGCATGTGGACAAACAGATTTACACAGACGGCTTTAGTTAAATTTCTAATAGAAAACTACATATTTAGAGTTCAAATCATCCAACAAATTTAATCTGTCTAGCTGAAAGGGCTATTGGATTATCAAATTCGTAGTCAGACATACAGATAGTTCAAAAAATGTATTTTTCGGATTCAAGGAGCTTTGAAATTTCGAGATTCCTCAAAATTCGGAGTTCGAGTTTTTTTTGACGATTACTGGACATTCTCTTTGTATAACTTTGTATATGAGAAATTAAAAAAGTTCAGGAAAATAAAGGAATGTTTACTAATTGGATGTTAAAAATAGTATAATCTCAGAAAGCATTTTTGAAAGGAATAATTAAGCGAAATTACTAAGCACAACTACCATTTGATGAACTTCGGATTCTCTAGCAAAAATTATATCCAAATGCATATAATCTCACGTCCAAAATTGAACTAATTTGCTAAACGGTGATCACTAAACGTCGATTCTCTAACCTGATCAACATTTAGATGATTAAATGAAGTGGATAGCTTTTTACAGTAATTCTACTATGACGAATTCTGTTCTTTCTGAAGCTAATTAATTTTACATCGCTTAAAAACACCTGGTTTTTATAAAAGTTGTATTTAAGGAAAAGAGTTGCCTTTTTCGCAAAATTTTAAATCTTTTCTTCCAAGAATTGCTTTGAGCAAATAAACTTTTTCCGATATTATGTATTCAATTGCATTCGCTATTTTGCAACATCGACAGATTTAAAACTCGTATCAAATTAAAAAATAAGTTTATTTTCAGGCGATAAAATGAAACAAATTCCTGACTGTTGCCAGATATTTATGAAAATCATAAAAATTTCCATAAATTTCGCAGGCGATATCTATTTTAATGAAATATTCTAAATACTTTTCGATGATAATAATATATCATTGATAATAAGTGTTTCCAAACACACAAATTAGAAAATGAAATAATTAAAAAATTAAAATAAAGGAAACAGTTTAGGATGAAGAAAAGAGAAAAAGAGAGAAGATAGAGATTGAACCAGATCCCTTTTTTTAATTATTATTTTTGTATGATTGGAGTCTGATTTTTTTGTGCAGCCTCTACTGAGTCAAAGAAACAAAATCATGGACCAATAAATGATTTCATATTTTAAGTTTATTTATAAATCATTTATCCATGCACACACTAAACTAGATTTCAGACATTCGCAAACAACTTCTGGTAATAAACTATATTTTGATTTCAGCTTATTGGCATTAGGATCTCTTGGGATATATTGTGTCAAAATAATATTTAGATAAGATCAATAAATCTTTCATTTTTAGTTGCATATGACTATTAAAACATCGGTAAGAAAATGCTGACAAATATTTTAAAAGAATTTTTTTTCTAAATAATTTCAAATAATAATGCAGTTTTTTTTTTTTTTTTTTCGAATTCAGGAAAACACGTGTCATGTATGTTTTATTATACGAATAAAAATTGCCTAAAGTACTTAAGATTTCCCACTTTTACATTGCACGTTTCCTCGACATCATATTGAAAAACATAAATAATATATAAAAGACATCCTTTAATATAAGTTTAATGAATGAATTTTTTTTATCACAAGAATTTTTATTAATCAGAAAAGATAGTACCGACAGAAACTATAATGATTTTTGAAATGCTGTTTCATTAATTATTATTAATTAATAATTGTAACTTCAAGGATCAAGGCATGAAACTGGCAATTCTTAAAAAAACCTCGAAAATGCTTTAAACAAAAAGAATTATAAAAAATATAACTTTTATGGTTTATAACATTCAAATCTTTCAGCGATTGATTATATAGAAAATCAATATTTGAAAACATAATGAACAAACGATAACCATTTGACATTGAAATTCAAATGTTGCAAAGAAATAAAAGACTATTGTTTATTGTAAAAATTTTTTTTTCCATACATTATATAATTCAATTCGTGAACCGAGAAGAGAGAAGAAAAAACGGGAATAATGACAGCAAATTAATTATCCATTTTCTTTTCGCGATCGATTTTCATGTGAATCTCATCTTTTATATATGATGTTCATTATTTCTATGATATTCTTGAGAACCATTATCAAATACCAAAGTAAAATACTAATGACAGTAAACATAATAAATAATTTTAACTACAATTTACTTACCATTTTTTTTATTCTAAAGATTTAGAAAGAACATTTCATTTTTATTCTGAAATAACAATTTAAGAATTTGTATTCCAAAAGCATATCCAATCTAAACCTCAAACAACTAACAAGCAACTAATAAATATCAAAGACAAGACCAATAATGACAAACTTCTCGGTGTCTCATGGAGCCGATAATTAATTCATCATTTGGCCTGAACTTTTCAGCCACAGAATAAATTCCAATGATTTCTCCCTCACAAAGAAACTGTACCTTTTAATTAACCCTTCGAACAAAACACCCGTCGTATCATCATCTTTTGTTTGTTGCCATAACCCTTTTCTCTGTCTCGAAACGAAATTGTTTTTGACCAGCCAAGCGTCAAATTCCCCGAATACCAAGTTTTAATTAAAACAACTCTCCTCTTCTGAAAGAAGGAGAAAGAATTATTCTTCTGTTCTTAAAAATGCTACAGTTTTCCGACATTCACCTTCGTAGCTTCTTCACAGTGAAAATAAAACAAAAGCTATCGCAGCTGGCTGACAGGTGTGAAAGAAAAGAAATTATATCCTTTTTTTTCCCTAACATATTTTTGAGTTCCGGTGAAAGCGGAAAATGAATCGTTTGCTTGGATTCTGAATGTTTATTTTATTCAGCTTGAGAAATTAAACTGTGTTCTTTGAAAAATACTTTAAAACAAATTTCATTCTCAAATTTTCTACCTCCTTAAGACTAAAGAATTTTTACAAATAAATAATTTTTCTACTGTTAGAGACTGTTGATTTAGACAGTTGAATTTAAAATTCTGATTCGAAGAATTTATTTTCGATATGGTTTTATTTTAAATATGTAGCATGGATATTTGGAACTTTTTAAATTAAAAATACAATATTTTTCTAGCTATCTGGATACCTCTAACATTTATTTTTTACAATAACAATAAAAAAGAATAATACAATAAAACAGAATATCATGTTTATTCTATAATTCCAAATCAACTTTAAATAGATTTTTAGAGAATTGATTTTTTTTTTAATAAACGTCCTTAGTGTATCGAACTTCTCTAAAAAAATAAAAACATGTTGAAAATGAAAAATAGTATTTATTCGTAATATTTCTTAATCCTAAACAATTCGATTTTTTGTAAAATTTTTGCAGAGCTATATAAATAAATAAAGGAATATATTAAAAATTTTCAGTTGTATTTATTTCATGTCATTTTTTTTTTCATTTACTAATAGTTTATAACTATTTTTTGACTTCCATCTCCAAATAACTGAAAAATGTCATTAATAAAATACTTGATAATAGTAAACAGTTTATAAAAGATTTAAAAAAAAACAGTATGCGATGAATACATATAACTTGACAATGTAGTATTATTATTTCATCTTAAGACTTTTGAAGTTATTTTTTTAAAAACGTTTCAGAAATGATACGATAAAAAGAAAAATAACGTCTTCAACTGAAACAGAAAAAGCTTTAAAATTTAAGCTCGTACAGCTTAAATTTTATTTTGTACGAAAAAAATTGTTGAAAAATATAGTTAAAATATTTAAAAATTCATTAAAAATAGAAATTTAATTTTAAGATTAAAACATTTGTATCATTTAAAAGATAAGTTTTTGATCTTTAACTTCATGTAAAAATCTTTTTTGTACGGTAATATTTTCGGAAGTTATAGCAGAAACACGCCAAAATTTCGCTTAATTTTTAAATAAATAAAATTCTAATTACAAATTCGAAAAAATAACCCCCAGGTGCACATTCCCGGCTTCCAAGGTATACATGTGCCAAATTTGGTAGCTGCAGGTTGAATGGTCTAGCCTGTAGAGCGCCAATACACATACACACACATTGAGCTTTATTATAAGTATAGATATAGATTTATTTAATTCTTTTTTATGTTAGTTATCATAATCTCTAGTACTAGATAATTAACTTTTATTAGAACCTTTTCGCATTGAAATATTTCCTTATACCCGGTTAAACAGTTAAGGAAAATAGTTTGTAATATGCTGTTTTGACTTTATTTTTTTTAATCATTTCACTTTATAATTTTTTTGAATCGTTTGTACGTAATATTTCCTTATTTTTTGTATCATAAATAAATTAATTTGATACATATTAATAATTTTTCATAGAGAAAAATAAAAACCATTTAATGCTCATTTTCGAATATGCATTCCAGCATTAGCCAAGAACGAAGTAAATATTTAATTTTTGACAACAGTCATGAATAGTCTTTTTACTTCTAATATAGAGAATAAACGGCAATTGCTATTCATTTCATAAAATTAAAATATATATATAAAAAAAGTGGCGAATTTGATATAGATTAGATATTATTTATAAAAAAATATATGCAAAAATTTCATTCACCTAGCTTTAGCCTTTCTCAAATATTTTATTTACATTCACACGAACAGAATATTTTTCTTGATTGCAGGGTTTTAAAATTTCAAAATTCTTCGAAATTAATTTTTTTTAACGATTACAAAACATTCTGTACGTGTGTTGTGCGTTAAAATAATACTTTGCTTTGCAAATGCAGAATCTACAAAGTTCAAAAGGTCAATATTACATTTTATTATTAAATGATAGAAATAAACATTTATTGGAATTATAATATAATATAATCATTGGAAAAGAGAAATTAATCTCAATTTTATCCACTTTTTACAACAATCATTTTGATTCCCTTTGGTCAAAACAGCATTTTTTTTTTTTTTTTTTTTTTTTTTTTTTTTGTGGTTAGACAATTTGACCTGGTCTGACGGAAACAGCTGGAGGGCAAAGAGATATGAGATATGATATTTTAAAAGAGTTCCCTTACCATAATTTGAATATATAAATAACACTGCGCTTATCTCGGGAAGACAATAAAGACGTGCTGGCGTAAAAACATAAAACTATATTATTTCTTCTTCTCGAATGACCATCTCATTTGCATTGTATTTAAATACAAGATAACAGTCAAACATCAGCAGATGTTTATTCAGCTGTCATTCTCTCTCTTTTTCATATTTTATCAGCTCAGAAATATTATGACTAAAGTGTTAAGGATGCCTTGCAAAATATACGCTTGCGATCGCAAATCAATTACAAACGAAATATTTCCTGTCATTTTGAAATATTTTACATCATTACAAGCAAAGCTCATCTGGAACGATTTTTAACACTTCATTTTTTCATATTCTAAGTATAGAAATAGAAAGTATTATAATCATTAAAAAAAAATCGATCTCGAGGATTTTGGCGATCTCCACGTTTCCCCATCCTTCTGAGTCAGAAAACACATTTTGGGAATTACATCCAACAACTTGAGAACACAATAATTCAAAAATGTTTCGAACAAAACGGATGAAATTTCGTGTGCAGTAGTTACATCAAATTTCTAGATTTCTTTCAGATTTTAAAAAAATATATATATTCTCAGGAAATATGTTTGCCTGGGTCGTAAATATTCAATTAGTTAAAAATTACTATTTTTTTAAATACAACTTTTGTCCATACTTTTAATGGTCTTAAATAAGCTATTTTAAAATCAAACTTAAGACAATCACACTAACGAAGAAAACCTTTATTTTTCAGCATTTACTATCAAAATTTTCAGTATTAATATAAAAAATATAATAACTTTAAATAAGATAATGAAAATAAGGAAATTAATTGTCGATGGAATTTAGAAATCGTTTGGTTCAACTGACATCATAATTTTAATTAAAAACAGACGATAAAAATTTTAAATGATAAAAGAATTTTATGCATTATAATATTTTACACAAGGCTATTTTTTTACATTAAAAATATTATATGTGGGAGGACTTTAATTTCGAACAACAATGGGTGTATTAATTAATATTATGATAAAAGTGTTCTAATAAATGACCTATTTCTGAGTCGTTGGCTTCATAAAATCGAATAAAACCATCGGACGGTTCAACGATTCATTTTCAGGTAAAACTTTTAAACATAAATTAATCTATTCGTTCTTATCCAGAATATTTTACACATTAGAATTGAATGTCTCCGAAAGCTGCATCATTTTGTCAAAATGAGGCCAAACCTTTTGTCAAATTTTCATTTATTCATTTTTATGACGAATCTGGATCTAAGGTGTTGGCTATTCCATTGGAGATTTGCTCAAATACATCTCTATAAACTCATCGATAGTCAAGCACTTTGCTACTTCGATTCTACAGTTCAACTATATCATCACTATCAACCACCAAATATTGCAGTGATATCTAGAACTTCTAATTATATGCACGACTTGATCAATTGCTGGCATTGTTTCTATCTCATTTTTGGAAAAAAAGAAAAATACATTTTCTTCTAATTTCTAATATGTGGTTTTGTTTAGGAATTTTTATTTGTATTATAATATAATATAATAGATATGCTTTAAAATGAAAAATTTTTTAATCGAGAAGGTGAAAATGAGAAGCGCTTACTATTTGTTTCAAAAAACGGCACTTATCACCCATTTAGACAATTTTACTCCCCATGATGCTGATACATAGTAAGATGAGTCTTGTTCGGGAATTCTTTGTTAAATGATTTTTTCCTGTGGCTATTCTTTCTTTTGCGGATAATTATTTTTTTTTGAATCATACATTCTTTTGAGACTTGTATAATACTTCTATATACATACAACATAGCAAAAAAATAACATCATTCAGAAAAAATAAACATATTCTTCTTCATCTTTCATCCCATCTCTGTTTTGGTGAAATTAATGTCAAATAACACATGCTTAGAAAGTTTTCGTATCTGAAATCAGACTGTAACTTAGTGTTCGTGTATTTGGGTATCTCTACATTTAAACTTCTTTGGAAAATTGAAATTTTGGGATTACGTCATGATAAAGCTAAAAATTTGTACAAGGCGAAAAGTTGCTACAGTTGCGATTGATTATGCCGCCCGGATGAAATCGATCCATGTGAAGATATCTGATTGATAGGGTAACAGTGCATGTTTCCTAATTTCTATTTACAATTTGTTTTATACTACGCTGTGGAGACAAGTTATTTCTCCAGCTTCAAAATGCTTAAATAGATTCCAAAATTAAATAGCCAAGTGGTACTTTACATGCATCACATTAACATACATTAATTCTATCATTTTTCCCCCAAAGGATGAAAGCTACTCGAAGACCAGTATTTGAAATATAAAAGCAATATTGTATCAATTAAATTTACGGTTTCTGTTTTAAATTCGCCGTTTGTTCGCCCTTAATAGTATTAATTTAGATTTGCAAACCATCTTTGATGATATATTTTATAACTTCAAAAGAAAGCACTATTTAAAATTATACTTGCACAATAAACATTGAGAATGCCGGCGTTCTGGCATAAGGGTAGCGCGTCTTCCCCGTGATCTAGGCGTCCCGGTTCGGGCATGGTTGTTCCTCTTCTGTGTTATCTGTGAGGTGTGTGAATATGCCTCCCTGTAAAAAGGGATTGTGCAAGCGAATGTGATGCATAAAGTAGCTAAGTTGAACTCTTCGCCCTAGTTAGCGCTATTGCAAAAACAAGAGACGCTCTCTCGGCTTATATCTCAGACAGATAACTATCGGCGGGCTTGAAAAGTATCATAAGTGACAATACAAAAACAACATTGAGAATTCTGGTTGGTTAACTTTGCATGGGAAATGGCGAATTAATTGGCGAAACTGTTCTAGTTATTAAAGTGAGGGGCTGTGTCAAGATTTTATTTTGCGATATCTCGTGAAAATAAAAGACGGAAAGAGGAAAGGGTGATAGCACTGATGACTTATCTAGACTTCATAAGATTTCATATCATATAAAAATTGGAGAAATCTAACCAGAATTTATATTGGTGAACTAACCATACCTATAATGGGGCACTCTGCCATTGATCCATTTATAGAGAAGGTACAGTGAACTACTATGTTTCTCTCAAAAATGGGACACAGTAGCAGACAGCTGACGATTGATGATATATCTAATGGCCATGTACTCCAGATAAAATAAAAGTTGGCTAAATCGGTATAGTAGTTTGAATTGGAGAATTATGCCATGGTTCCCCCCTTCCCAATAGGAAATGTACAGTGAAAAAGTATTTTGGAGATTTCTCTCGAAGATGATGAATAGTGGGGAATAGGTGACGGTGACCATTGACGACGTATCTAGATATTATGTGCTACATGATATAAAAACTGGCGAAATAGGAACAGTGATTAGGATTGCAGAGTTCTGATATTGCCAGTATTGTCCAAAATGCTTATTAAAAAAGTGGTTTTGAAATTTCTTTTATAAATGGAAGGTGAAGGGAATAGGTGACTGTTAATGTCTTATTTACCTATCAAGAGCTTTAAAATCAAATCAAATTTGACAAAGGCAGCTCAGTGATTGGGATTGATTCAGTAATTTATTGGTTTTCCCCACTTTAAATATATAAATGATAAACGGAAATGACTAACATATCATAGAATTTAACATTAACAATTAATTTTAATATTTAATAGTGTTGTAAAATTCCGGTTTTAGTATGCATCCAGATGCAAATTTTATTTCTAAATCAATACATTATCTTACATGTAAGCAAAACGGAAAACAAGAATATCAAATCAAATACTATTTAAAATCACCATCTTGAGATTATAACCAAGTAACGTGAAAGGTTCATTAAACACAAGCTCATCAATGGAAATTGATATATCTCTATCGTTTCAATTTCCCCCGATATGTGCGTGCAATGATGAGCGCCATCAAAGCCATTGCAACGGCCACCCCGATAACAGATCTCCCAAGGGCGGGATCCATACCGCAAAGAACGATTTTATTCGATACGCCTGATCGGGATTGACAGAAACGAATCGGTGTCCGCGAACGGGTCACTGCATCAGGAAGCACTTTCGCGCGCTTTGGAGATGGAACGAGTCCGAGTCAGAGAGCACAGCCGCTAAAAGCATCCATCTAACATTGCACGCAAAAGAGCCATTAGGGCAAAATAAAATAAATAAATGATAAAAATTCATGTATCAGAAAAGCTGTGTATGTTTTATCACAATGTGGAAATTGTTAACTATTCTGACGATAAAAAGAAAATGGTAAACAAAAAGGTAACTTTGAAACGGAAAGTATTTTTTTTTTTTTTTTTTGTAATGAATAGTTTCTCCCCATTTCCATAATAAATAATGGAAAAGTAATATTAATATGGGAAAACGAATACGTAAAGAAACGAAAAACAACACTAAGGAGAAAAAACATTTAAAAAAGAATAGCTTTTGCTGCTTTTTAGATCATTATAAGATTGCAGTATTTTAAATATTAAACCTTTCCCATCATGTGAAAACTGATTTGCTGAAATTATTAAATTGTTATGATGTAATTATTTGAACAGATTTATTTACGCAGATAATAGTTTCTCCTGGTTTTCCTGCCAGTTACTTAATATTTTAAGTTTACGTAATTAATTTCATATTTGACTCTCATCAAAACCTGAATTTAAAAAATAATAAAGGATAATTTATTAATTTACAAGCAGCTGTAGCAATTAATTTAACATAGAGATTTGTTTCAGAATGTCTTCGCTTAGATTTTTAATTTCTGGAAAATTAAGTAATGGATAAAAAAGTTACTCGTGTGTATAAAATTATTACTCACGTGATATACGTCAAATATATGTTGTCAGTATGTTGTAAAATCTGTTGTGCATATTGCGGAAGCAAAATATATCTCAAGTCACAATATTGCATAGGACAAAATACAGTAAAATACTAAATGGTGCATGAAGTTTTTTTTATTATTATGTGACAGTGCCAAGATGTAAATTGGTTTCATTCTAATAAAATTTATTTATTGGATAAACTGTAAAATTTCTTTCTGATTAAGGTATGAGGGAAAAAAATCTCTAGCATGCCTTGATGCACTACACATTTATTTCCCCACACCCCTTTATTTTTAATGTATCAGTTGCAACACCAAAACTTCTAAAAATGGAATTAACTAATCTGTCTTAATTCCTTTTAAAAATAAAAAACAATTCAAAACTATTCGAAAAAAAGTTTTGAAATTTTTTTCGTCGACATTCAAACAGTTTAAAAAAATTTCTATAACTTCAATTTTTTCTCAAAATAAGCCTCAATGTAATCTTGAAAGTAGTTTATAGAAGGTGATAACGCCAAAAAGTCGATTTGAGGGGGGGGGGATTAAGAAATTTTTAAAAGTTAATATACTTAATGCTTAAACAGATTTTTTTAAATAAAATCTTTAGAATTTTGCCTCTATCTATTTTTTTTTTTTGGAAAGTTACACGGATTCTTTTGTTTCCATTTACAGATGTCTTCATGCTATTTCACATCTTCTAATATTTCATAGAATTTCTTACGAAAATCTTCATAAATTAAAATCTAATGCATATTTTTTGTTCTAATTTGGTATAATAATTTCTCAATATGTTTTGCAGTTCCTGAATTAAACAATACTTAATCTATTCATTTAGAAATATTTTTGTTCTTTTTTAAGTGCTTCAGAATGTGAAATAAATTGAAATTTTCGTATTATTTATCAGTCGAATTCCTGTGTTTAAAAAATGGATAAATATACAGCTTATTTTTTAGTTCAGGCATTAAGTAATATTTTTCTTGAGCTATTGGCAAAATTTTGAACAAATCATTTGATAAACCTCTAAAATAGTAGATTTTTGCTTCATACTTCTTTTTAACCCTACCCCTTTTTTTTTCCAATTTTTTTTCAAACTTTTGTCCTCAACTGGTATATTTTGGTTTCATGAATGTTTTTTTAAGCTTTTTTTTATGCAAATGTTAAAAAATTTAACTATTTTTGATCGTTTTTCGAAAAACTCATTCCGGACGTAGTCACATACATTAATTAGAGATCGTAAGGAGTATCTCTAATTAAGGTATGTATCAACAAGGAGATTCCATATAAATAATAGCAAAATTTAAATAATTTTGACGTTGTGGATAACAGTTATTAATAAAATAAGAACAGTAAGTATTTCAACTAATTTCTCTCTTCTATGAGTTAAAAAATGGATATAAACATAAATAAGCATGCTATCACTGAATTCTAGAATATTTCTAATTGTATTTTCTTTTCATGAAATGTTTGCTTTAGCTATGACTGATTGCAGGGATTCATACAGGTTGTAGAAATTGTCATATAAACGTCTAAAAAGTTTATTATAAGATGAAAAATTATTTTAAAATGATAAGAGCGAAACAGATTATTTTATGGTCACATTGTCGCTATTCTGTGACATTACAATCAGTATTTGCTCTGAAGTAATCGAGATCGTATTGCGACATAGTAAATTATTAACAAAGTGATGCTAATTGTTTTTACAAAATAATAAGGATTTCAAAATACTAAAGTGTATGCAGAACATAGTACTTCTTTATTTTGATACTAGCTATTTTTAGCAACCAGATAGATCGCCGGGAATATTAACTTGTTTACTTTCATTTAAATTCCTCATACAAATTTTAAATGTTCTTGATTCCAAAAAATATTTTTAAGCATACAACTGTGATGGATAACTGTTAATTGAGCCTTAAACATGCTCTATTCATAGTGCATATGAGCCATCTTAATAGAATCAAATTCTATGACATTATAAGGCTAATAAAGATATAATTGTCCGGATAATCTATCGTTAATTTTGGCGGCTCTGTAATGTCACTTACTTATTCTTCACGTAATACGCAAATATTAAACCGAATCCTTCCAGGATGAAAGAAAATCAAACGATTAAATATTTGTTGGAAAAATGAAAGCGGGAAGAATTTCATTTCAGCAATGCAATCTGTTATTAAAAATTATTCATTAAATGTTTTAAAGCCAGCTGGAATGGTCTCCCAAAAATTTTCTCGCATACTCTCTCAGAAAGTTGTAATCTCTGAAGACGCCTTACATGGCATTGGCGCACAATAGTTACGAAATGTTAACTTTTAGAGTGAATTTAGCATTTTGAATGAATTTATCGCATCATCCTTCGAGAGCTATTTGACGATTAATCCCTGGTATGCATTATTAAGAGTATCCAAACACCGAATTTGCGTTTTAGGCACATTTTTTCCAACCGATTGAAACCTTAATTTGACACAAAATTGCACTTGTAGTCACAAAATCCCGTACCAAATTTGATATATTTCAGTCATTGCATTTTTTGAGTAGTCACGTTTACATGCTTCTAAAAGTACTGACCCGACAGACAGTCAATCACTTGTTGGATTTGGCTCAAAATTTGATAGGTGTCTACACTACAGATGCTAATTCTGTGCACCGAATTTTATTTTATTAGCTCTCTTTGTTTTTTAATTATCGATCTAAAAAGTGGATATTCGTTAAAATCTCGAGTTCGGATTTTTTGACGATTACTATACTTGCTCTATGCTACGTATGCGAGAAAGTAAAAATTGCCGAAACTCGGGAAAATGTTTTCACGAATTAGAATCATTTTGTGCTATAATAATTTCGGAAATTAAAAAAAAAACTACTAAATTTTTGTTTAATTTTTAATTCAATCTTTAAGAAAATTGCTCTTAGATGCATATTTCCAACTTCCTAAGTATAGGCGTTCCAAATTTGGCAACTTTAAGGCTAAATTTGGTAAGTATTAGTTACCAAAAGGCACAAAGGGCATCACACACGGAGATACACGTATAAATATACACACATTCATCTTAATTAGCAGCAAAGATAAAACTGGCATTGTTTTAAAACTTTACACTTTGAAGTAATTGCGATAGCACTATAATATCATCATAGAACCTGACTGTGCGAACATTTCCAGTACTTTTTAAAAAATAACTTATTCGTCCTTTTCCTCTCAAAATCCAGTAATCGATTTTTTAACTAAAAAGAAAAAAAAGTTTCAAAAATAAGCAACATTATGAAAGCAGCAGACGAGTTGGGTCGTTGAAGCAGCAGACGATAAAATCCCTCCGGGACAGGAAGTGGGTGGAGCTCTCTCTCTTTTGTGCTAACACGGAAAGAAATTAAGGAGTATGAGAACGGCGCGTTCGTATGTGGAAACTAGTTTCTTAATTCTTAAGTAGCGGTTATCTCATGCAGAAGGGGAAAAAAAATTAAGAAGTCTTCTACTATACACTGCCACTTCCTTATAAAAATTGCCTAACATTACAATTGACAATGCCATCCAAAAAAAAAAAAAAAAAATCTATTAAGTAGATCTCACTGAAATACTAATAGCTTTTTATATTATTTTTGATTTCTATATCTTCAAATAACCAGATCATCAATCCTTTGCAAAATGACTTTTTAAAATTTGATAGAATTAGACAGAGGTTTACCTTTTTAGAAATCTTCATTTGCACAATTTTTTAACGAAGTCCACTCTATACCTAACTTAAGTCCAACAAGAAAATTTCATTTGATTGGATGAAATAAAACTTTACTTTGAAGCTATTTGAAATTAATGAAACTTCATGTATTTTTAATCATTGCTAAAAGAAGGAAACATTAAAACCAACTCCTTATTGTTCAAACGCCGTACAAGAGGATTCTTATACAGTTCACTGCCGATTATCAGGCCTGGTATGGCGGAAGGGTAGGCTGGATAGGCCAGAGTTCCTTGAATTCATTTCTTTTCCCCAATACCAGAAGACAAAGTTTTTATACCAAAACTCACTGTTAAAACACGTATTTTCTCATTTTGCATTGAGTACTAAACCCTCCATTTATCTCAAGTTATTTAGAATGTGAACACGACCCGGTGAATCATAGAAGCCGTTGTCGGATTTTGCTGTTAGACCAGAGTCTAGTCGCTGTATAACACGTAATTTCTCCGTCATAGTCACTACTCTTTTTTCGGTTATCACCCATTTTGAAATCTTCAATGTGGTACTCTTAAAAAAATTAAGCATACCGCAAGAATAATTAAAGAATATTGTACACACTGTACAGTTATAATCAGGAGCAGCGGCAACAATTGAGATCCGTTACACACGGACGAAACAATGAACGACGAGCAGAACGTTGCTCTTTCTCAAGTTGTATTTTGCACATGACACGTAAGAGGATCATAGCAGAACCGCTTCTAATGCCTTATCAATATTGTCAATGAAAAACCCGTCTTCCTCGTTTAATTACGACAAAAGAAAGCTGGGCCGGATAGTACGGAAACCGGAAAAACGCGAACCGGATACTCGGGAGTGTACTGTATTTGCTAAAACCGCATACACAGCACTTATATAAAATAGGTCTCAAAGAGATATACTATTCGGGACGAATCTTACTATTCTGAACCATGGTCAAATGATGAAGATATTTTCATTCCATATCGTCATTTCCATCCCACATGTAGAAAGGATACTATTGACCAGTGATAGATTTGCCACACTAAGTTCTCAGAAACGGGTTATCTTTGGATGGAACAAAATCTCATTGTGCGAACCTAGGGTTCCGAATCCAACATTACGCTACAAGGTCAACATGGAAAGCAAATCTTGAATCGAATGGATAATGTTATCAGTGACAACTCCTAAACTTAACGGGGGGTATTCAAACTGGAAATATGGTAAAAGTTTTACAACATATATTATAACGCCGAATTAAATAGTCCTGAACGATGATTCCTACAAGATACTAAGCGACCTATCTTTCATTCAACCTCATCACCTTATCTATTTATTGTTGTAGAAATTAGTAAAACAAAGGACTATCCATATTAAGTCCTACTTATAAGATATTTCCTACTTATCAGACCCACTGTACTGTAATCCTTTCATCAATATCGTAATATTAGAATCGATGCTTTTGAAAATTCAGATTTATCATCATCAATCAATATTGACTATAATCGGATTACATCTAACGCGAAAGCGGTTAATTTTAATGTTGTTTTTTAATAGCGCAGAAAGTGCTTTAGAATACATTTAACTATCAATTGCCAGCAATGTACTATTTGTAATTTCAGTCTAAGTTTAAAAGATAAATATTAAAAAATACTAGCTGCATATTATCGGAAAAGTTAATAAGCAAAACTCAGCAACAAATTTTTTAAGAAATGATTATTTTTCTAAAAATACCAATAACTGGTATTCAGTGTCAATATCTCAATGCGTCCTATTTAAAAGAAAGAATGAATCCAAAATAATGTTTAGTCAAACAATTCTGGTTAAAGTGCTTCGAATATTTGAATTCACGTTTAAATCGGTTGATTACAAACAGATATTGAGGGAGAATTTCATCAGGAATTGTTTCAATCAAATTACATGTCGAATGGTATAAACATGCGGAATTCTTTTTTCTATATTCATCAGTTTCTTATATTTAATTATCCATACCACTTGAAAACTTTTTACACACTTTGATATTTTTACAGTTTTTCTTGAGCTTTTTTTAAATCATCATCGAAGACCTAAAGAAGAAGAAACTCAATGTTTTTTTTTTTAATTTTTCATTTTAACTCAGAACCTTCAGAAAATTCTAATTCCAATCGATTATCATCAATTAACGGCAAGAATGAATATAGATTTTCTGGATCTGCTACCTTCATTTTCTTTTAAAATATAGATTCTTGAATTTTAATTTAAAAAGCAGAGCCATGAGCTTATTTAGTATATTCCTTTTGCTCTTATAAATGTGTAAATCATATCAAAATTAATTCTAGTTTAACTAGATTTCAAAGAATTTTTTTTTCTTATATGAACACAGGTTTTCTGGTTTCTGATTTTTATACTAAAACATCAAAGAAACTCTGATTAAATAGGAAGATTTTCTTCTTAATGCTCGGATTATACATTTGCGATTGGTCCATCGATCATTTACACAGAACATTGATTCTTTTTTTTGTTGCCATAAATTGATGAATACCAGATTATAAAATCATGCTAAAAAAAATGCATGCTCGAAGATTCAGAATAAAATCGAAATCTGTTGAATTAAAGAGTCCAATTACGGTTATAGTTAAATCAAAGGGGGAAAAATCAAGCTGTGTTCTTTTATTTTGATCTGTTGCCATCGGAGACTTCCGTAAACAAAATTCAAGTTCGTAAAAAAGAATAAAGCAAGACTAGTTTATTCTTTGTTTCTGACAACGTTCTCTGCTAACAAAGAAAAAAGAATACCCAAGAACAAATCCGATTGAAGTCCTAGGAAATTGTTCCACAGTTGTCGAGTCATTTAGAAGAGAGTCACAAATGACATTCGTTAAGAGTTTTACTTCTTCTGAATGGACTTATTTAAAATTCCTCTTTTGATTTCTTCTCTTTAGTGAGGAGGTAAAATTGATTTTCTGTAATGGTTAAATGTCGTCTTTCTTTTGTTTATTCTTACTTTCTTTTGTTATTTTTAATCAGGAACATTCTGATGCTAATGCGGGTAGCAGAAAGAAAGCTTTTAGAAGAGGGAAAAAAAGGTTGAAAATCCCTTATAGTCTTATTTTATTAATATTAAAGTTATTCATACCAGAGGACACATTCCCAGCTTAATGAAAGACAGACAACAGAATGTCTATTAGAACAGACAACAGATTAAACGTGACTTGGGAATCAAGAGTTCTCATTTTAGTTCCTTACAACAATAAGTTTTTTAGCTGTTTATACAGATTGATGAAGAAATTAAAGAACATTAAATTGACTTTCTCATTATTATTATGCAGCTACTTGTACGTGTGATGTATTTTGAGATTATATTATATTTAGAGACGTCTTACAGAAATAATTACCAATATTTCAGATATTTTAATAACTACAAGAAGTTAGAATAATGAATGCTGTCTCAGAAGAAATGAACATGCTCTTTTTAAAAACAAAATTTAGGCATATTTTGAAATGCATTTATCCCAGCATTTTCTTTCCTAAGATTTTGAAAAAAAAAATCACATGATAATGTGATTTTTATGTTACAGGCACGAGGGAAAAAATCATTTAAAACGATCTACAGAACAGATCATTGCACCTCATGTTATCAAATTTAGCATATAATTTTTTTCTTAGATAAAAGGTGCACACTAAGCAAGACTTGTGTACAAAAGTTTTATTAGATTTCTTTGCTTAAAAATTAATTAAAGATCTAAAGTTCTCGTCATTTAGATTGCATTAATACACAAAAGGTATTTTAAAATCACCTTAAAGTTAAAAAATTAAGATTATTTCCTTGATATCGGTTTTATTTTGTACACTGCTTGTGAAATTTTATATATTTTTAAAAGATATATATTTTTTAATTTTACTGTAAGTGTTTTGATTGTTATATAATTCAAGAGTAAATTTTAAAATAGAAATATAGATAGCTAATCAAGATTGCTAAGACATAATGCTATAAAATTTTGAACTAGAGTTCCGATTGTCTTTAAAATTCCTTTTAGTAAGATTTTTATTATTATATACATAATTTTGCAGATGAGTGGTCTAAAAGAAGACAAATTTGGAATTTATTTTTTCATGAGAGGGCATGTTTATACACGGGGAAATGTAACGCGTCTATTTGCTTCAATATAATTACCAATATTATATATGTTATGATATCTTTTAATCTAATTTAAATCTTAATTATTTTCCTATTTTTTTAATCTTAAATTTGTCCATGTTACTTTATTCTAAAATTCTCTTATTTCCCGATCCAAATCCCACTTTTTTAAAATTAATTATTTCTAATATGCACTCTTAAAAATTGCTGAGTTAAGAATTCTCACTCTGCAAGCGAAGAGATAAATATCCTTAACATTCACAGAATTCCTTCAAAGATACTTAAGATTATCTTTCCTAAATCAACATGTGCCAATGAAATCCCTATAAGAATCTCTTAGTAAAAGCACAGTGGAAAAAATTTCCCACATTTGCTATTGTATCTAGATGTAGATAGACGCGTTTCATTGCTTCTCCCGCTGTGCAAACCATGTCCTCAAATAAAAAAATAAATGGAACTTAATTTGAAGTTTGTCTTTTTTCGACCACTAATCTACAAAATTATGTTTATGTATATACATATATAGTCTTCATCATCACATTAAAAAAAATATATTTTTCAAGTATTCAGATTTCAAAAAGCACAATTCTATTGCGATGGGCAAAGTATCAAAAGTAAAAAAAATATTTCCCGGTTTAACTTAATTTCTGTAATTTAGTCGATAAATCAGAAAAGGTACAGAAGTATGCGAATAATGGTAAAATCTTCCTCAGAAAATAAACTAACAATAAATCGACAGCTAGTAAAAAATATGTTTCTGTTTGAACAGATGCTTGAATTAAATTCTAAAGTAAAAGTCAGAGACTTTAGAACTAGATTCAACAAGTTAAAGGTATGCAAGGTTGTACTAAAACTCTTTAATGTTTTGTTGCAAAAGATAATAATAGTACAAGTACTACTGTTGCAAAAAAGGAACAAATAGATAGCTTTCATTAGAGTTTCCAATAGTTCGACTGTTTTGAACTAAAACATGTGAAGGAAAAAAGGCACGAAAATTTCATCATTCTTTTTATATATAATAAATTATTTAGATGAATAATTTCAGAAAAACTTTGAAAACCAATTCCTTTATATTAATAGGAGAAGTTATATTCAACTTTTAATTTAAATAATTATAAATAAGTTATTTAGTTATTTTTTATTAATAATAACTTATTTATAAATAAGTTATTATTAGTCATTTATCATGCTACGTTTCATTTAGAAGTTGAAAATGTTATGTCAAATATTAATCGAAACCAATTATTCAATATATGCAGTCAATAAAAAATAATCAAGTTACATTTAAACAAAAATAATAAAAAGTTTTGAGGTATTACAAGGAACATTTAAATTTTAATCAACCAAGCAAAAGAATTAGTATCATTGTTAATTATATTATTCTAATAAATTCTAAAATAATTATAAATAATGTATAATATTCTAAATTAATAATAATATTTAATTCACGAAATAATAATTTTAAGTAATGATATAAATTATTTTTATCTTTAAGATTATACACGATTTTGCTTGCTAGGAAATAAAACAAACGCTTTTAATGTTCTACTGGTGGCTAAATTAATACTTTAGAAAACTATGTATTTAGAGAAACATGTAATTAAACTTTGTTTTTAATGTATGATTATATCTAAGAAGATAATAAAGGTTCAGTAAATAATAAATATTCTTTAAAAAAAGACAAGTAGTTGAAAATCCTTTCTGCCATGTTAGTACGAAAAAATCTCGGTCAAATTATTGAGGTGAAAATGTTTATTTTTCATATTTCAAAACCAAGTAAACAATAGGCTACGATTTTGAATAAATTTGAAATAAATTTCTTATATTCTTTGACAGCATTATTTCTTTGCAAGCAGATTTTAAATACAAAAAAAGCAAAAGAAAATAAAGAATAATCACAGGATATTGATTATTCTGAAAGAATAAATAAATAATTTTAAAAACAGACAAAAAAAAGGAATAATAAAAAAACGTTGATTATTCTAAAAAAAAGGCAAATTATAAATCAATAATTTAAAAAAAAGAACAAATTAAAAAAACGAACGATAATAAATTTCAAAGTAAAATAAAATAAATTATCCTCATAGGAATATACCTTTAAGCAACATATTTGTGAAATGAAGCGAACTGAGAAGGGAAGTGATATCTGAAGAGAAAGTTAATGAATTGCATCAAACTTCTCAAACATCAGAAATGGCAGTTATTGTGGGAATAAATTTATTCCACGAGAAAAATTCTTTAAATGCAAAGATATTTCTCACGGTATCAGATTCGATAAGGTCATTTTCATAGCATTCAATTTGAAATTCAGCAAGCCAAAATTTTAAAATTATCTAACAATTTACAGATGATATAACAAGATTTTTTTTTTTTACAGAGTTCACTGATCGTTAAGGTCATATTGCACGATGGGCAACTGTTAAACGAAGCATTTCTTATGTGATGACGGAAGAATGATTGTAATTTCAATTCAGAACAAAAATGTTATTTTTATTTGAAAAAAAAAGCATTATAGTCAAGAATTCACATTTAATTCCATTCGAAATAAATTTTTAGCAATCAAAGCCTGAAAAGCACTTAAGACAGGAAATTAAAACTTGGTAATGGATTAAAAAAATTATAAATGAATTTATTCAAGTTGGAAAAAAAATAATGCATTAAAATTCGAATTCTCAATATATGGGCTCACATGGAGATTATAAATTTAAAAAATTACATAGAATTAATATAATAAAGGATCTATTCTTTAATTCAGAAATAAATTAAAATTTACTTTGACAATATATTACATATAAACTACACTGACTATCATGCAAAATTTATTGAAAGCGAGTTCATTGATGAATTTATTGATGCGCTTAAAACTAATACGGAAAGTCGTAATCCAAAATTATTAAGTGCTGATATCTAAACATATTGAAAAAAAATCCTATATTTGAAACGCCTAATAATCCTATGTTTTAAACATTATTAATAAATTTTTATTAAATTGAAATTTTATAAACAATGAAATATTTTCTTATCATTTTTCTTCCTAAAATTTGCACAATTTCTCCTCCATTTTCAGCAAAAAGAGGACTATTTTTTCATCAATCAATAAAAACTCTAAAACGTTTCACAAACACACCTTACCTGCAAACCGATATTTCGATTTATTGAACTGAATGCCCGACTGAGTATCAACAGTTTGTTGCCACTGCCAGCCGACAAATTCCAATCACGGCAGACCAGATGGTACAAGCTCGCACGCACAAGAGCTTTCTTTTCGTATCGATTGCTTAGAATGAAAGAGCACAGCAGGTGTTCGTTTCTCAAGTAGATTGCTTACGTTGTCGAGTTGTATTTTGGTCTGTTTGAGCAATTAAAAGAAAAGTGTTCTGTAGCTGTATATCTAGAACAGATGCGGGTGACAGGCTATTAAGAATTCGTTCTTCAGTTACAAACGATAGTGACTATTTCTAATTTTAATACAGTTTCATTTTTCATGATGAATTTATAAATTAAATTGCAAATTCAAGTATTTATTCAAGTTTTGAGTATAAAAGAGTTATCTATTTGATTAATAAAAACTGCCGGAAAAGAAAAACAAATACAAAAAAGAAATATCGCAGAATAATAATCCTCAAAGACTCTTATACCATCGTTCTTATTATTCATTTTTGTATTCTTTTTTATTTTTATGTACCGATTCTTACGTTAGTCAAACAGTTCACAAGAGTCAATTCATAAATTGGAAAAGCAGAATGGTAATCACATCTATACATTCATCGTTTTACTTTCTGCTATGATGTAACATTCTTTCTGTAACAGCAAAGATGCGCGGTGGGCTCTAAAATGAAACAGATGGATCGCATTTCACGAGGATCGTGTAAATATGAAATTCATCTAAATTGCTCTTGAAAGAGTCAAGAATAATTCGAAAGAAATTTTTTTTTTTTTATATTTCCAGTAATCTCAAGAATAGATAACATAGACAAAAGAATAATACTACCGTTATCAATTGTTTAACAATTTGTTTCCTGTCATTGCAAATCAGTACTAAAACATAGTTAATTCTAATCAGAATTTGTCTAAGTTTATTTTTGATTACTTTATTTGGTATCTGTTATCTTAATTTAAATTAACTTGAAAATGATTTCATTTGCCATCATTAAATTTAGATAATTTATAAATACTGGATATGCTCTTTTTGAATTTAAAGAACATGAAATGCAGTTAAAGTACTGAATAAATTTACGCATATTATAAATATATACGCCAGTTTAGTGTGTTGATTCTCTTTTGTACAAAGTTTCTTAAAATATTTTTTATAAGTACAATTTTTAATTTGAAAGCCTATTTATTGAATATTAAATTTATAATTCTGGAAGTGAAAAGAAGATATCTTGCTTGGTTACAAAAAAAATAAGAATGTAGGATAATACTAAAAGTCAATATTCTAAAATAATACTATTTAATCTGTGTGTTTTGGCCGCATTTTAGCCATGATAATTGTAAAATGTTTCACAACTCCCCAATTTTTTCTTAAATATTTTAGTATTTAAAAGCAAAAATGATAATATGAATTGAAAAGTTTTTTAAGCTTGATGAATAATTATTTTAATTGGGTTTTTCTTAATCACTAACAATTTTTCATTTTCTCAAGAATAACACTTGATAATTTCCCTGAGTTTGAGAATGCCGAAAAATTTTTTTCGACAAAAATAGAGTACTTTTTTTTATCCGTCTAAAAAGGATTTAAAAATTTATATTCTAGAATGTTGATCACATTGGAAAAACGAAAACAAGTAGGATGATACAGTCGATTAGATCGAAAATTATAATTCTGATTAATATATGTATAGATATTACACAATTCTTTTACGAATACAGACTGGAGGGAAGCAATGAATGGTTAAAAAGGCACAATTTCCAAAATAAATAAAATAGAATATTATAATTTAAGAAAGATGTTACCAACTTAATGGGGACATACAATTGACATCAAAGCACTTTTTAATATTTGTTACTATAGTTGTAATGTTAATATCTTTGTGTGTAAATTAAATTTTAAGAAGAGAAAATATGTTTTAAAATACATCATTTTTTTATGCAACAAATCACAACACTTTATACAAAGATTTTTTTAAACGAAAAAAACAGCTTGGCAGCCATATACAAATCAAGGAATATTTTAGTGCCCAGCAAAACTGAATATGTAACAATTTTTAATAAGAATTTCATAGCTTAAATTTCAAAATTCTTAGTGATCTATAATTATTAACAATGAATCACAGCATTCGCCAATGGCCAAATACTATTAGTTTGCAGTACATGGACGCATCTTTTCTTTTATCAATAATAACGAGCATTTTAAGAACAAGAAATGAAATAAGAATATAGAACCAGTATCCAACCATATGGAACTGGAGTGTTAAGTCGAGATCTAATATTGTACAGATTTGAAGGAAAAAAAATCAGTGACAGGATGTTAAATTTTACAAATATTTGCCAGTCAGGTTTGAAAGCACTCAAAAAATAGAGCTTCCTTTGAAGTATTTATTCATGCTAGAAATTATCTTTGTTCCATTAGCATTAAGTATCAACAAAATACTATAAATAAAACCTCTGTAATTATCAAAATGCTGGAACATCGTTCTAGATTCTTTTAATCCGTAAGATTGATATAGAACTAGGCAAATTTGCTTGTATTACGAAATAACGCTCACAGTTGTCACAAAAGAATTTTAATAAAAACTAATTTTTACAAACTAAGAGTTCGGGAAGAATTTTTTTAAATTATTCGTTTGCCTTTTCCAGAAATCGTCAAGTTGAGTTGTTTTAATCAAATCGCGTACGAGATAATCTTCAATGACGAAATGAAATAAATTTTCTATTAGAAAATTATTGGTATTCATAGTGATCAATATCGAATTTGATCACTGTGAATGATATCTCTTGCCGTAAGAAAAATGGCAACAAAGAATAGAATTTTTAAAAAGATAATCTTAATTTTACCGTTCTTGATTTTTTTAAACTTTATTTTTGAATTAAATTTAACATTTCTATGAAAACTGAATTTTTAAATATTTTTTGTTTAAGAATCGCATTAAATTCGTACTCGAATATATGTAATATGGGATGTAAAGCAACGATAATCTACCTTATACTACTCACATAAACTTAATTATTAAACTTTACTTATTACTCATTAAACTTTACTTATTTGTACTGTGTTAGCATTTGATATTAGTACTCTTAACGAAACAAAATAAATCATTCCTAAACAAAAGGTCAACAAAAATACAATTTCGCATAAAATTAATATGTGTTGATGGTTTTTCTTAATGGAATGTAATTTAATGGAATATACTATGGTTTATTGCAGGTTTCAATAACGTTTAAATTAAATTCTTCGCTAATTGAACAAACTAACCAACCCACAGAAGACTTGCACAAGCTCTAATTCAGTAGCATTACCAAAAAATCCCGCATTTTTTCCTTCGAAAACAATTCAAGATATTTTAACAGAACGGGTCACAATCAAGTCCCTAATTACCCGTTTCTTACTGAAAATTGTACCTTTGAGATAAAACATTCTATTGTACCTCTTGCTGCCTTTTCTTTTTGACAATAATGAGCAATAAACTGAAACACAAAAATTGAATAATTTTGAAAACCGCTCTTCTCTCTCATAATTCAATTCCAGGAAAAAATGAAATAAAATATAAAAAAAGACCGCACCGAAAACAACAAAAAACTGCGCCAATGACTCCATATCATTAAATTTAAATTTACAGTTACAAAAGAGTTATTACTGTCCCTATTCGTAAATTACGAACCGTGAGAAATTACAAGAAGCACAATGGGTATTCATTATGCAGCTTCAGCCGCAAAAAAACTTACAAAATCGCACATTATACCCGCTGAAAATCCAAAAATTGTATAAAAGCTCCTCATTTGGGGCTGAGTTATTGTGATTCTCGTGACGGCTATGACCCTCCGCCTAGTATTGAAAGAGGACGAAGGCCATTGTTTTAACGTGCAGATTGCTTTTTGCGCAAGCGAAAGTTTTGCATCCGAATGGCCGCTATTCGTGTAAACAAAACAAATCGCATATAACTGCAACCGACTACTTTTCTTTTTGTAGCATCTGGATGATTTTCGAATAAATTATAGGTTTGATATTTCATTCTACGAAACCTAGATGCAAAAGATACTTCTTTGTCATGTACATTGACACAATACCATATTGATCAATGCTATATTTGACACAAAGAAGTATAAATCATCGAAAAAATGCGTATGTAAGGAATCATTGGTTATTTCTTTTTTACATTTGTCGATCCATCCTCACTTAATATTAAATTTACAAAATTATTTTTTGTATGGTCTAAAACCAGTTTAATTTTTAAATGAATGTGCAAAATTTTGCGCATGATTATCGCACAAAGGAATTTAAATCATTAGAGAGAGAAGATATTAATTATTTGTAAAATACATGAGAAAGAGCTGTATTTCCCATGTAGCGCAGTCTCATGCACAATATTGTACGATGCTATATGATATTAATCAATATTCCACAATATTATACAATATTGCTAATATTCCACAATATTATACAATATTGCTAATATTCCACAATATTGTGAATATTGATCAATGTCATTCAATATTGTATAGTGTTTGTGTGCTACCAGGGTTAAAAGTAAATTCGAAAATTTTTAATCATTAACGACAATTTTGTTTTCATTAGAATTATGTTTTATGTTATAAAATTATTTTCAAGGTCTTTTTATAATTTGACGTAAATTTTAATGACATTTAGTTGTTAATTAATGATTGTTAACCTCTTCGTCGTCCGTAACGCGTCTAGTAGCTCAAGTGAAACTTTTTCGGGACGGCGTAACGCTCTGCAATTGTCTTTCTTCATTTTAAAAGTTTTAAACGTTTAAAACGTTTTGTAAATATTTACTTGTTAGAGTTTTTATTTTCTTTTGTTCTAATACGGCGAAAAACATAGGAAAAATAGAAATTTTCGCGGACAGGAGAGAACGGCGAAAGGGTTAACCGATTGACCTTTTCTACCAAGCTAATATTTATACAATCTAATGAAGTAAAAAGAATAAATATGCTTTTTCAGAGTAGTCAAAAAATAAAAAAATTCCATAAAACTTTACAAATTTTCCTTAATTTTCATCTTTCGCAATCCAAATCATCCATTGTATGACAGCCAATGTGATGCAATAATAAATATAAATTTTAAATGTATTCATTTCTCACATGATAAGACTAAATACGTTTTTTTGCTAAATTATTTTTAATATCTAATGAATATGTAGGAGGAAAACGCTTGTGACATAACAGCGCTATGTTATTAAACTTTATTTAAATGAAATATGCATTTAAATTTGTTACATGACTATGGAACCCAATTAAACAATAACGTTTCCAGTTATTTATATGCTACAATGAAGTAATTCGTGAATATATTAACATGAAATTATCTCATGCTATTAATGCTAATTAATCACTATTTGTCAACAGCTGCATAAATACGATGCAAATATATATATATATATATATATATATATATATGGCATTCTTTCATTTATTATCTTCTACACGAGCCCATTTCATCGAAAAGGCCTGCTTTCACCATACCTACACTTATCTACTTCCTGAGTAGGACAAAAGGCTCTCGGATTTCTTACAGAATCAACACCAAAAACCCACAGCTGCCGGCGTGCGCGCAAATGGGGGGGACATACCAGGGGAGCAGCTGTTGGCGCGCTGGCGGTGGGTCAATAATTCTTTTTCGGATAGAAACAGCTGTTCTGAGGATGCAGGCAGCGATGGAAAGGGTACCGAGTACGAAAAGTGAAATTTGTCATGGATTTTTCACCTGTGAACATTTTTGTGGTCGTTGAAATGAGTTAACATGCAAAATGTTATTTTATGCTAATATGGCCAGTTGGGGTTTTAAAGAACGGGTAAATCAATATTTTCCATTCTCGTGTTCAGACATTTCCATTACTCAGATACAATTATGACATCACAAATTCGGAATAACACTGAAACATTAGTCCTTTCCTGTCCTCGAAAATTTCTGTTTTTCCTCTGCTTTTCGCCACATTAGAACAAACAAAAATAAAAACTCAAACAAATAAACATTGCAAAACGTTTTTAACATTTAAAATCTTTAAAATGTAGAAGAACGCTCGAAATGCATTACGGCCACCTTGCAGAAGTTTCACTTGAACGCTCTAGACGCGTTACGGACGACGAAGAGGTTAAAAAAAGAAATGAACAAATATGCTTCATGGCCTTCTCAAGTAAACAATAATAATAATAAAAATATTTTATTCAATATATGAGAACATAACCGACTCATTTTCAATTATTTTTAAATTTCTGTTCATTTTATTGAAAATGGATTAATTATAAAAATTGAATTCTGTTAATGAATAACGTAGCATCATCCTGCACCCCCGTGCCTACAACACTGAATTATCTAACAGTTGGATGGTCATAGACGAAAAGAACAGGTAGAGGGTATACTGAAAAATGATAAATATTGATAATTAACATTGGGGTATAGGCTAATACAGAAACTCGAATTCTTCTACGATAATTTTTGCACTTTCTTCTACACTTCCATCAAATTACCTTTTTCTTTTTTCACCTCATGCATCGTTCATAAATGTTTATTTTTATTTATTCAGTTTTATTTTAAAATCTATAATGACAAACATTTATATAGGCTAATATCCCTCTTTCCCGAACTCTACTAAAAAAATATTTTCAAAAGTTCGATTTTGATTATATGACTGGCACATATTAAATTCATTATTACTCAGATGTCATTTATCTTTTTAGTTTAAGTATTTCTTTTACTGCCACCTCAGAATTACATTTAATTCAATGAGAAATCGATTATTACAATAAGTTATTAAGAACTGAAGAAAGAAAACAGGAATTATTTTCGGAATTCAATATTTTGAAAACTAACATGCCTTTTAAATTGGTTAAAATCATATGACGGCTGCAGCATTTCTTCTTGGAATTAAAAAAATCTTTTAGCACTGTTTAAACAGCATTAATTTTTTAAAGACAGATATAATTAATGGTTGGTTGGTAAAAAAAGCGCATCACACCAAGCTCTAGCTTACCCTTGTTATTTCCAAACTGAGATTATCATCTTAACCTCCAAACTGTCGTGCACGTGCTTTTTAAGTGCATCAAATTATCGCATTTTTAAATTCACAAGTCCAAATTTAAAATTACACATTAATTATAATTAGAAATTTAAAATTATCATCATCTTCTAAATTACTCTATAAAATATTTTCAAAGCAAGAATTTGTCATTAAATTATATAGTTAAAAATATTTAAAAGATTATTATCATTAATATTATTTTGGCTATTAAAGTCATTTTCTACAAGACTGAAAATTAAAAAATCACAATCAACTACAAAAGTATGTATATCTTTTCGTGTGCTATTCATTTATTAAACAGATTAGATTTAAATAGATAATTAATCACTCTTTTTTTCAAGTACATAAAATTTACCTAACACAAATCAGGTCATTCAAAAAATGCTATTTTTCATTAATTAAATTATTTATATCATAAATATTTACCTCTTAGATTGCTTCGTATGTCTGTATTTCGAAGGTTTGTCTACATTACAGGAAAAGCAAAACATGATCACTGTGATCCTTACCACACATAAAATTCCATCATCAAATATTTATTCCGTTATACTAGAAAAACGTTCCAATTTTGAAGTTAAGTTATCTAATTTTCTGTCTTTTGTTAAATGAATGTCACAAAGTAAGAGGAGACTCTCCTCACTACAAATATAGAATGAATTCTTTAACAAAAACTGTTTGCAACATTCTATTATATGACTGTTATTTTAATGAATGAGTTTAATTTCATAAATACGATTCGGAATGTATCTTTCTTTTGTTGTATTCACCCATAACGTTTTCAGGTTCTATTGCGGAACATTAAATTTTTAGGTATCAAGATTTAGAAATTATCTAATGCTGAAAACTGCGTTTTAATTTGGATCGTAAACTTAATTTTATAAATCATTAAGCAATCAATTGATCATTAAGAAATTTGATATTAAAGGTCTGTCGAGGCAATATGAAAAAAAAAATGGATTGAATTCGACTCCGATCGTATATGTTCAGATCAACAACTTTCTATAGTTTGGGCTTTAGTTGAAAGCAATAGAAAGATTTCAAGGGAAACAGTTTCATTTGCATAAAATCATGCAAAGCGATTTTAAATCGCAACTGAAGTCTTGGAATATAATAATTCTAATAAAATTTTTGACTATAAATGAAGGCGAAGTCTAGCTTGCTTATAGACAGATGTCCGTCTTTAGTTTAAAGGATTCCAGGTTGCATCCTTAGTCGAATATCTACGCTTCGAATTTCGTTTGAATATTGAAAAAACAGTTGAGATACTATCCACTCTATCTACCTTTGATTCAAAATGATGAACCTTAAGTTAGGATCTATTAAGTTAACCGTTCCGGGATAAACCTTAAGTTAGAATCTTCAAACTAACTTGCATCATTTTGTAATCAATTGTCTAGCTAAATCGAAGTTGACTGGAAAAAAGCGGTTTGTCGCCATCAGAATGAAACTCATCTGGAGTTTAAATTGAAATGAAAAATATAAATCTTGTTTTTGGAAAATTTAATTGAAAAAAGGAGTTCTTCAATTAGTGTACTAAATAACAGCATTTTTAGAATTTTATTTATTTATTTTTTAATCTTGATATCGATTGTTTCCCGAATTCACTACAAGATGGCATCATTGTTATCAAACCAAAATTAAATTGAAATCAGAAAATATGAAAACAGTGTAATATTACTGAAAATACATTAGTATGCTAAATTTAAAAAGTCGTACACATCATATTCTACATGAAAATCATCTTTTACCAAATTATCTATTTAAAAATATGAACAAAATCAAAGCAAATGAAAATGTATAAATATTGACACAAAATACCGTTTAGAAATTAAAATTATAATAATAACAAGTAATATACAAAAAAAGTCAATTTCTACTTAAGCCAATTTCTACTTAATTTTTTAATTGAATTCCTACTTATTTTCTTATATTATTTATGAGCGGGTGTCGCGTCAGTAGTCTCAGAGCTTGGTGACAAACTTGGCGACCATTTGACAACATGGCGACGAATTTGGCGGCTTTGGCAACCAAATAGAAATTACTGGAAAAATTTAATTAATTAGTATTTGAAAAAAATTATATTAACATCAAGTATCATCCACTACAAGTTTTAAAAAATGTATTTGAACTTGAGGGGATGAATAAAAAGTATATTATCAACGATTGAAAATTTGAACAATATATATATATATATCGCTGTGAAATATATATATATATATCGCTGTGAAATATATATATATATATATAGGGAGAGTGTGAACTAATAGTAGGAATTGAAAAATTGGGAATATTAAATAATGCAAATACAATTCTAGGAAATTGTTGGACTAGATGTAATTAAATTAATTAAATAGAAGCATGTGTATGCGATGAAATAATAAAAGATTTAATTTTGAGCAAAATCCATTCAGAGGAAATCTGTTTCGTGTAACTGGTCGTATGAAATTAACACGGTAACTACGAAACGAAGAAAGTTAGATGAATGGCATTTAGAATACAGATTTGAGATCTATAGTATAAACACTTGTCAAATTTTGAGCCAAATCTACCGAGTGATTGATCATCTGTCGGTCTGTAGTTTCAGAAACATGCAAACTCGATAAATCATAAAATTAATGAGTGAAATATATGAAATTCGATATGTAATTTTGTAAATATGATTGTAGCTCCGAGTCAAATGTTGATTTCAATCTGTTCTGAAAAACACGTCTAAAAGATGAATTCAATTTTCGGATACTATTAACAGCATATTAAGGATTAATCGCTGGGAAACTCGCCAAGGATGATACGATAGATTCAGTAAAATTGCTGAATTCAGGCCAAATTTTAATATTTCGTAACTATTGTACGCCAATGCCATACAAGGCTTTCTCTTCTATACTTAAGGTCCACAAGTAAGTTAATAAGGTCCTTTAGCAGAAAGTGGGAAGCAATACTTTTATTAAAAGTATGTAAGAAAGTTTCGATTTGATCATTACCGCAGGTTCTGTTAAGTGAACATAAAATAAAAAAAAGGATACGATCTAAGACATTAAGTACAAGAAAATCCAATGTTTTTCCTTGGAAAAAAAGGCAGGAAATGATGGGTGGGTCATCTTTCTCATGGCTACTTAAGCATTCATGACTAATAATATTCGAGAGAATGGTGCTATGTCACGTGGGGGTATATTTCATGAGTCACAAAATGTGCAAAACAATGGGTGGGGGTCTATGCAGTGTCTTAAAACGAAATTAATTAAACCAAGAAAAGATTTTTATCAATTATTTTATTATTTTAATCAAACACTGATTTTCTGAGTGCAATTGTTTTGAATGAAGCCTTTATGAAAAATGAATCGGTAATAAATATTCTTAAATTTCGGTACTAATTCTGTTTATTCTTTAAGGTTAAATTTTTGTCATTGAAATATGTTATCTTCTTTTTTATTGAATACATTAATCTCTCCTTCGCTTTATATAGAAATCTAAAGGGCACTTAAAATATTTAAGATAATTCTACATCAGTACTAAAAATTATATAAATCACGCTTTTTATAGAAAATTTAATTGAAATTTCGAATGATTTGCTAACATTTAACCTTCAATTAAGCTCATAAATATCCACTTATTTAGATCATTGTTATAAGAAATCAATTAAATGAAGGCTTTAGTAGATTCATATATTGCTGATAACATTTAAAAGTCTTGATAGCAAAAAGTAGCAAATTTTTCTTACTAAATATTTTTTTACATGACAGTATTTATAATCAAGCATACTGAAATTAAATTCTGACATACGTGAGTAAACAATTATTCAAAACTTTTCATAAGGCAGAACTTAAGATATACTATTAAGATATGCAATTAGTTTTTAGATAGATTATTTTTATGTAGTAGATGTTCACAAAGAAATGTTTTCTCAAAATTTCAATAATATTTTAAATTGAAAATCAATCGGAATTTTGACGCATTTCCTTAAAAACTTAGGAATAAACCATCATGCAGACATTTTTTTCAAACAATACTTTAAAACTCAAAAATAAATCTTATTATGTTACCAATTTTATTTCCAAGTATTTTTTTCCTCTATATTTGAAAAATGTTGTAAAATATTTTTAAAGGTAATTTATAACAAAGATTTTAATTGTTTCAGTTTTAGAATTTATACTCACGCGCGATGCGACATATTAAATGAATTTTTTTTCTCAGCGGGTACCATCATTACTATATAATTAACAATAAATTTTAACCAGCGGTAGTAGTCCTTCAGAAATTTATTCAAATATTAACCTCCCCCAAAAATATCTTATCGTCCCCACATAAAATTGAGGACAATCCACGAGTCCCTTGTATGACATTAGCGAACAATAGGTTCGGAATATTGATCATGGATATGAACCTAACATTTTTATTTTCTCATATACATAGTAGAGAGAAAGTATAGAAACAGTCAAAAATTTCGAACTGGAAAGTCTGACGAATCTCCACGTTTGAGACCTCCCTGACGGTTGAAATTTGATATACGGTCTTTACACCAAATCTGCAGATTTTGATCAAATTTTAAGTAAAAAATGTTCAAAAGTTCGTCTGTCCGGCTGTTAAAATGTAAGTTAACATGATAACTAGATTACGAAGAGAGCTAGATGATTAAAATTTGTTACATAGATTAAACACCTATGTATCGGTAGTGTAGATATCTATAGTGTAGATACCTGTCAAATCTTAAGCCAAATTCAACAACTAGTTGACTGGCTGTTTGTCTGTACTTTCAGAAGCATGTAAACGAGACAACTCAAAAACACAATGACTTAAATGTATCAAATTTGGTTCGTGATTTTGTGACCAAAAATGTAGTTTTGCATTTAATTTTTATTTCAACTGCTTGCGAGATATGCATCTAAAACACAAATTCGATTTCCGGAAACCACATGCCAGCGATTAATCACCAAAAAACTCACCTAGGATGGTACGGTATATTCAGTAATAATGCTAAATTCAAGCCAAACGTTAATATTTCTTAAGGATTGTACGCCAATGCCATTCAAGGAGCTCTCTGTGATAACACCTTTATTAAAGAGTATACGAGAAAAGTTTGGGGAGACCACTTAAGCTGGTTTTTTAAAAGTTATGGTCATATTTAATTCCAAAAATCAATTTTTTGGAGGGAAAAAAATTAATGCTCGTATGCTGACTTCAGAGAAAGTTGAATTTAAATCGCTACTGGAGATTTTTATAACAGCTGGAATCTGTGAGAAATAACTTTGTTGATAACATGCAGAGTTTCAGCTGAATTTTAATCAAAGTTTTTTCTTTATTTTTCCTTTAATAGCAAAAAAATTCCAATAAAAAGCACCTCAAAACACTGAAAGAAAGAAAAGTTATATTTTTTTGTTCTTATTCTTTTATTTGTCGCCGTATGGTCGATAGAACGCATATTAGAAAGAGATTAGATACCAGTGGAAAGCTTGTTTTTCGACCACATAATCGGTGGAGATTTATAACAGAGAAGATAAAAACTAGTATTATATTCAGCTTACATGGGTAGTTTTTTTTTTATCTCGAATATATTACAAAATGCTTAGCATGCATTATTCATCAATACAAAGTTTCTGAAAATTCCAACGATCCTGTATTATTTTGAAATAAATAACTGGAATTAAAATCGTCTGCTCTTCTCGTAAGAAAAACTACAATAAACTGTCATGTATAAGTTTGCCGATACTGGATAAAAGTTAAAGTTTTGATTAGTAGTTGCTTAACATGGAATATATTTTTAATAATTTCTTATATTGATCCATAAGGCCTTCACATGAAGGCAAGAGCTTTGTTTATGTGAATATCTAGTTAATTTGAGATGATTATCAGGTCTTTCATCTCCAGTCTTCAAACATCCACCCATATCAGTAGAAGAAAAGTTTGCTTCTCGATAGATTTAACGTAATATGTGTAATATCTTAAAAATTGTAGATAAGTCGAATCAAAATTCAGTCAGATTTTTACTGGTTCACCATTTATTGGCTTTGCATTCGCGTACATATGAATGCCACAATTCCAAAAATCAATTACTTAGATAAATGAAATTTAGCACGTTCTCTTGCGACCAAATGTTCTGGTATCAAATTTACAAAACAAGTATCAAATTTATTACCTTATCGGTAGAAAGAAACATGCATAAATGCATAATTCGGTCTTCATTATAATACCATTCAAAAACTCGCCAACGGGATGCAACTTTTATAAAGAAAAAATGGTACCATTTATTTTTATGCACCTGGATTTACTTGGCAGTTTTCAGATTATGCTGAGATCATCAATTTCCGTTATGCATAAGTCGCCAAGATGGTTGACGACCGTTTTCAGTTTTTAGGATTCATCGAAAAGGTCTCAAAAAAAAAAAAAAAGGGGGAGGGGTAACACTTAAGAGAAATTAATAGGTAACTCCGTATTGAGCCATCAGAAAAGTACTCCCCCTGGTCTATCTTGTTGTGTAATACAAATTTTTTAAAATTCCAAATTATATCACTTATTTACTTCAGAACTCTTCTAATTCCAAAATTTTCCATTTTGGTTTATTCCATGTACACTATTTTTTGGAGAGTAGAAACATTTTATCCAATATTCTATAAAAGAAGGTACTTTATGCCAAACATTGTTTTTACATGAAGCATTTCAAATGAATTTTACCTAAAATCTGAAACATTAATTTAAAAAAATGTTATTTTTACAAGCGTTTATAAATTAGAAATTAACCATAATAATTTATTTTAAAGATAGCATTTAATATCGTTGAAAAATATATGGGAAAATTTTGGGAATAAAATGAGTTTCATTTAGTCATCCTGAAACGAAGACTCTAAATATCGAAAAAGCCATGATGACTTTTGGCACAGTCTCGGCGACAAAACCTGTTGGTTGAAGGCTCGAGACTAGGTAGTTAGATGAGTTTCATCGTGTATATGGGCCTGGTGCATTTAAATTTATTAAGAGTTCAAATGTTCTCTCACTGCCATGGTATGTTATAGAAGTTTGGAGATGATGTTTTCTCAGATGTTGGCCTTATTCCCTGAACAGAGCTCAAAATCAGAGAAAACAAATGAAGAATAAAAATGTCATATTTTTAAAATCCGAAGAAAAACATCGTTTAGAATGAAATACTATAAAAAGACTTAATTTTCTCACTTTATTATTATTATTTATGTGTCTATACATTATTACCAAATATAATCAATGGTTCAGTGATTATATTTGGTTTTCAATGTTTAATATAAATAGAATCACTGATTCATTTAGTTTTGGAAGTAATTCCATCAACAATCGTATACAATTCCTTAAGAGCCATAAATCTTCAAAGGAAACAGCGAAAACGGTGAAATTCTCATGGTTGAGACCGGAACCTTTTGAAAGAGTACTACGATTCCAAACAGTACCGATTACTGCCACTGCGCACAAGCAGTAATAAAATGTTCCATTGTTGTGTTGGGAAGAAAATGCCGTTTTTCGACAATTTCTTCTTCCCTTTAACTTTAAAAGAGACGCTTTAAATACATTTCGGATTAAATTTTTTTTACATGTTCTTGAAATTTGAAGGGGGAAAAAATGGGATAAAATTAATGATAAATAAAATTTAATGGCATATTAATTTTTTTCAAAAATAAATACGAAGCTTAATTTTATAATGAAGCAGCACTAGGGCTATTCTGGAAGAAATTTCTAAATTTTGAGTCGTTTTGGATAAAGAGGACAATGCCTGAATTGATAATCCTCTCACCAACCTTCGGCATTTCCTCTAACAAATTTGTTGAGTGCTAGGCCTTCTTACATAGCCTTTTTCGGTGGAATCGAAGTTTGTAAGTGGAACCCTGCAGTCTCAAAGTAGAAATCTTATCACTGAACAACCACGGAGGCCCTTAAATGAACATGAAAGTGACATAACTACAATTTTATCTATTTTAACTATTCAGCTTCATTATTTTTCATTGTTTAATCATGGCTAAGTATATCTTTATAAAAAAGAACAAGGAATGTGAGATGTTTCTTGAGTTTAATTTTTTGTTATTGAATTGAATAAAAATTAAAAATTGCTTTGACATAATTTCCTTGCTAATTAATTTCATTTGCATCTAGTCAAAAAATTAATATCATTTTACATTGTTGATTATTAGTTTATTCAAAATTAATTAGTAGAGGCAAAATTTATGTAGAAATATTTGCATTAGAGTTATTATTATGAAGAGTGCGTCACATGTAGTATTACCCCTACCGTTACAGTGCACGAGCCCCTATTATTTCGACGCGCGCAGATACCTTAAACGCCGCCCAAGGTCAATTGTAGACACAATTTAAGATGCTTCACAAATGACTAAAAAATATGAGCCAGCATGTGCCATCGAAGTAAATCATTTTCTAGAAAGAATAGCCGAATTTTATTTGTAACTGTGTCACGCCATTTTTACTCAATTACCTCCAATGTTTTTACTGCCTTCATAGTACTAAGCGACCTTTTCTATGACCCGTGAAATCCTGATGAATCGACTCTACGCGAAATTTCCAACCCAACGACTGAAAAGCGATCACGAAAACCAAAAACTCTCTTGAATGCTGCACAACGGCCACTTGTTGCTACTCAGATAAGTTCTGACATACAAGGAACAGTTTTCCTCGGTCAAGATAGGAATCACAGATGAAGTGCTCGAATCTGTTAAGACGCGCTCATCCTTTGATGATGGTCACGCTTACATAAACAGGAAAATTGGTCCATTATGGCAGATGGAGGAGCAGGGTGACCAGAAGGTGACTTCGCACACAAATCGATCACAATCGCACACATCACGTTCGAATTTTCAACGAAAGAGGATGTCCCACACAGGTAGCAGCATCTGTTGGAGTTTGTAAATGTTCTGATTCATTTGGGCAAATAATGATTAAGTTCCAGGTGGAATAGTTTTGGGACTCTTTTATATGGAGCGAGCCAACCCAGAGCAGGAAATAAAATATAGTCAGTGACTACTCGGTACTCTTCGTCAGTAATTTTATGATACTTGGCGATAAAAATAAAAGCAACTTGGTGTATTATTACATCCAGTTGCAGTGTGAATTTAACGAGTTTGAATGAAATTGGTATGATTGAACAGAATGTTCTGTGCAAAGCAACTCTGTTTTTAAAACACAAATTGTTCAGATTCATGGATATCTTTGTGTTCTAAAGTCAACGGTTACTTTTAGGGCCGATTTTTAAGTGATAGAATCAATTAATCCCAATAAAGCTGGCGTCAGAGAGCAGTCTATTCTTGCAATGTCGGATTTTGAGACTTGAAGAGGCACTAAGCTATTAGAGATATGCAGTTTTTACACAACATTTAGGTATAGCATTTAGTGTAAATAATAAAGACGCTCATTCAGACATTTTTAAGGAGTGGGGTGAGTCAAGCTATAGCTTGTATAGCTTATAAGTAAATCTAGCTCTTGTCTTAGTTTTGTGGTGAAGCAAAGAGAAGAGGTAGGACACGTAGGTTGGGCCCTATTACAAAAGTTTTAAAACTAAAGGGCGTTCATGGAATCTTTTCCTAATTTCAAAAACTTACAAAAAATGCAGTAAAATAATAATAAAATTATTAAAATATTTACTTTAAAACAGCAGAGTTCTTGAATTGTAGTACAATGGATAATTCAGTTAATGTCAAAATTTTATATTCGATTATTATAAAAATGTCGCCATCGAAGGAAAAAATTCTGTGCTCGTTGGTTCCATGAATTCAATTGTTCAAAGTCAATTTTGGAGTTTTATAAAGGAGGCATTCTTCGAGATACCATGGGTGCTGCTCACTTTGAAACTTATGGACTCAAGCGGTTTTAATAAAAGCATTATAATTGTTTTTTCAATGTATCGAAACAACCAAAATGCATAATAGTTTTTTACAATAGCTTTTTATAATTAAGGACGGATTTTATCAAGAATTTTTTAAAAGCTACTTTTATTTTTAGTTTAAAGTTTCTGGAACTTTAAAAGAAAAAGGTTCGACCAAATCTGGAAGAAATTAATGTATACAATCTCTTTCTTTACAGCTTGTCTCCGTTAGATTAAACTTCTAGACCATTTTCTTTAGTTCAAATTTATTTTCATTTTATTAATTGAAAAAGTCAACATTCTGTTCAAATAGCATCAAAAATAAATGAATATGTGCTATAATACAAATTTATGTTCAGTATAATTATTAATAAATCCATTTTTAAAAGTAGAATTTAAAAAAGTTAAACTTTTAAACAATACAAAAATTATTTTTTACCTGTAAACACAAAGAGATTATTTTGATCCTTAAATGTCAATATCCACTTACCTGAAATAAAGAAAAAGAAATAATTACAATTTTGAAAAAATCCCTTTTGAAACATTTTCAAAGTCTATTTAAAAATAAATATTTGTTAAGAATAAAATATGAACTTAAACGGAAAAAAAAATGTAAAAAAAATAAAATATTATCATACAAGGAACTCTGTTTACGTTTAACAGCTTTTTAAAATCGTTTGCAGCTGCCGATCAAATTACATCAATAACAGAGAAGTTCATTTGAAGAGATGCCAATTGTCAATGAAGAATAGAACAGTTTTAACAATTTGAATAACTAAATAATACGATCAATCATTTCATAAAATAAAGTAAGGTAAAATATTTTAGCAAAAAGAAAAAATATATTTCCTTAAGAAATTATGAAGTTATTAAAATAACTTCCAAAAAAATGTGATTTTTATTTAAACCACAAGACAATTCTGTCGTTTTGTTTTTGTTTTTGTATTTCTTACGAATATTTAACGAAAGTTATACGACCAAAACGAATTTTACAAAGGCGTACGATTTCGTCTGTTATCATAATATTATAATACAAAACAATACAAACAATACAAAAAATTATTAAAATTTTCATTTATATAGATGGATTTTTAAACGCATTTTTAAGAAAAATGAAAATTTAGATGAAAACTAACATTATTTAGTTTCGTAATATATACTCGGCAAAATTGTGGTAATACCTGGCAATCAGACACTCGGACTGCAATAGCACTGCATAATTACTTCTAAATCACCACATAGAGCAAACATGGTGCACTGTTTACAGATTGTTCTGTACGAAACACATTTAGCGGGATTGTTCAAAGACTGTGACAGGTGAAACAGTCGATCAGAGACTCAGGGACGTTAGTTTTTGTTCGATTTGTTTATTCAACTGTTGGTTGGAAACTTTTAAAAATGCTCTCTTGGTGTATAATTATGTTCCATAAACAGCAATCTCAATTAAGCTGAACAAACGATGAAGCAGGAATAAAGTTTAGTTGTGATTCATATGCTGTTGAGTTACCTATTCAAGGATTTTTTGGGAACTACTTGTTTAGAACAAGCTTTTTTGAAAATTTCTTTTTCTTATCTGTTAATGATTATTGTTTACTTTAATAATATCTGTTTACAAAAATGTGTAGTCGAGAATTAAATGTCATATTTTCTTTTTTGTATGATTTTTTAAAGTCTAGCTAGACATATTACACATTAGCATACTATTTTTTTGTGATAAATTTTTTAAATTACTATTTGAAGAAAGGTTGTTTGTTGCTTACAAATAAACCTTGCACTTTTGACATTTATTTTTAGACAAATATATTTACTTGAAAAAATTGAGCACTGAACTGAACTCAGGAATATAAACTGTGTACCGAATTTTTATTCGAACTTTAAAGATTTAGAAGGCAACAGATGTGTTTGTATAAGCTCGAATTTTTTTTTTTAATTTTCTATAAATAGGATTATAAAAATATTTAGCTGAAAAATAATCCGATATAATTTTTTCTATATTGGATTAATTTTCAGCCATTCATTAATATTCATCAAACGAAGAAAGACTGAAGGATCTAAAATCTGAATTTAGAAGAAATTAACAATAAATAATGTAATGTAATTTAACAAAAAAAATGACGTTATAATGATTTGTAACCTAACACATTATAGACAACGCACTCAATGATAAAGAGAATACTTGTTCAAAGAAATATTAAAAATTTGCACAGAATAAACATCAGGCAACAATAAGAATTGCATATCAATATTTGTTCACAAATTAAATTGTATAATGTATTCAACTGGAAGATTGCATTTATCATGATTGTATTCTGTTTATTATGAAGGTATTTAAGCAAATGGATTGTCATAAATTAACAAAATTAAAATACAAATATTCAACAAATACTTTTGTGGGAGAATACAAAAGTATTTGAAACAACATTTGCTTTTTCTTTATCAGTAACGAGTTTAGGCTTTCACGTTCCAAAGCAATGCGTAATATAAGGCTCCTCATTTAATAAACTGAAAAATTCAGTTTTTATTTCAACTCATTTTTAATTTAGATATGCTAATTATTAATTTAGATTAATAATTTTTATTTTAGACATTTCGGAAAAATTTATATGTTTATTTATTTTATGAGTCATTGGTTGCTCGGAATTCACATTTGTACACATTATTATTGAAGCCGACACTCGGTGCCTATAAATACTTTAATGGCTAAGTATGTAAATGCAACGAAACATATAAAAAAATGCTAACATTTTGTCGAATATAACTGGTCAAGATCCTAATATTTTTTAATTCATAGAAATTGTGTTTTTTACAAACCTATTTATTTCGCTATTACACTGATAAATCTTTTTTGATCGACTTACTTGTGACCTCAAGCAGTTGCTTAATCTGACTAATTGGAAATCTGCCAAAGTTCTACATATAATCCGTGGATTGAAGTTTTTTTTAAAAATTATTATATCGGTACAAGTATTGATGTAAATTTAAAGATTTTGTAATTCTGTGTATTAAAATCAAGGAAAAAAATTCTTTTTATTTCAGTTCCTTAGAACAAAATCAAAATAAAATAATCAACGATGTTCTACTCAGTTTGTGCAAAAACATTTACACATCCATGAATGAGGGATTTGGTCAGGTAGTAAATGGTCTAGAAAATTTCTTCAGTGTGATTGTAAAAGGTGAATATTTCGGATATTTAAAAAAAATAAAACGAACTCTTTACGAATATATAAATAAATGGTCATGTAAAAAAAAAGTGAAAAATAACAGTTTGAATCTATTTTGATAAGCGCAAATGATTCTGTTATTAAAAATAATTAATACTTAATAAAAAAAATTCCATTCCATTCTGTTCGTTCGCTTTTTTTTTTTTTTGCCTTTTTCTGATTGATAAGAATAGGAATTTAAAGAAAGACATTTTTATTCTTTTTTAATTTATTCTACATTTTATACAAACTCACACAAAATCCTTTAGAATAATAATAAAAAGTAATATAGTTACATAATAATATAGTGAATAATAATAAAAAGTAGAAGTTAATCATATCTACTACCAAATCTTTTTTTTTACACCCAAGTGAAAAAAATAGTAGAAATCTGGTACAAAATATTAATTGCCTATTAAATGATATTAATAAGTATTGGGGAAAAAATCGTTTGCTCGAATATATTGAGCATTATTTTTTCAATTGTTTTTATCAAGCAATGGTGAGAGAAAACCGATCATAAACAAATATAACTGAAATAAAAGAAACTCTTCATTTCAATTATACAGATAATAGAAAACTTAAAAGATTAAAATTTAAAAGAAATAACTTAATAGATCATTCCGATTATCAAATTTCCATCCTCGAAGGCACATAAACAGATAATAGATGAAATCTTAAACGAAATATATTTACTTTATTCAATACTAAAATATTAATCTCGTAATTAATGCATTTATTCAAAAATAAAGCGTTGCCTAAGAAGAAATGAATCTAGAATTTATTTCTTTAAAAATAACTTTAAGCCTTCAATTCCCTTTCCGTGTTGATTAGATTAGAAGTTTCAGTCAAGCGATAAAGCTGCATTTAACTAATGGCACAGAACAGTACCATTTAAAATAATTTTCTACTTACAAACAAAAATAAAAGCAAATCGAATTGTAGAATTTATTTTTTTAGCAGGAAAATCCTAATTGTATTTCTTTCCGGTTAATTCGCGAATCAAAGTAGCAAGTGATGTCTAGTCATTACCTCGCACTATTTACTTTGGCGGAAACATACATTTCCACGTTCGCTGATTAAGTGTGACTAATTTTCGCAGGCGGCTCTGTTGTTTTTAGGGATGAGCTGTGTTTTTTACCCCTACATTTTCCCAATTATCTCCGAATCGGATAAATTCAGCTCAATTGAGTTACTTGTAGCTATCATTTGGAGCTGTATTTTCTGATAATGAAAGGTTGTTATTTCTGAATTCTCTTTATAATCACACTTTGGGACATGGAATTAGAGGGAAATGTTATTAAAATAAGGTTTAAACACATCGTATTTTGAAAGAAATTAATTTGAATTTCTTGTTTACAAGGTGTAAGCTTGTTGCAAAACAGATGGTAATCGAATTGCTTTTTGGCTTACGTTTTTTTTTCCCTTCTAAATGTCAAAAGCAGAATTTCTTTGATAAATTTTGTTTTGTTTGTAATTTTCAATTATAGCTGCGTATGTTGTTAAAATGGTTTTGATGAAAAGTTTTATTAATATTGTTTTTTTAAAAATCATTTATGAAATGCAGAAGAAAGAAATAGAAATTTAAAGAAAAATAATACCATTTTGTGGTAAATAAATAAAATATATATTTGCATTTTTTGTTTTGTTTTTGAAGAGGATAAACATGTATAAAATGCAAATTATGATGTAAATTTAATTTTCATCGCACAATAATTTGAAAAGCTGACTTAGTTACGAAAAACATATTTCTAGCTCCTTTTTTCAACTTTTACAGAATACATGTGAGTGGAATGATGGATTAGTTTAGTTTTAGTTAATCTGAAGAAACATGAGGGCTCCTCTCAGACTCAGACTTCGTAGTTTCAGTCAGATGACGTGGGCGGCACTTGAATCGGCATCTCTATATTATCACTCCACATCTCCAGTTCGATGATATCCGATCCGATGGATTTAACGTATGCCTGTTATGTTTATAAGATGGTTCTGTAGTGAAATAGGGTTACGAAGTCTCGTGTTAAGAAATCGAGACTTCATCACTAGGCAAACGTATTGAATATGTAGAAATCAGAATCTGAATCATGCTGAAAACTTCATTCCACAAACGAGTTATTTTAATACGAAATAAATATGCTGGTACAATCATTATAAGTTTGAAGATACGGATAATGTAGTCTTTGTATTAGGACAGTAATAAAGCCAGCTCATAGAACATGTGACTACCAATCCAATTACATATTAATAAATTAACAGCTTTGACGGTTAAGTAATGGATATATCATACACCACTACTTTTGTTTTAAAGCTCAGTTCAGTTTATTATATTAATGTCCCTTTCAGAAGCAACGTTATGATTTTTTTTCAGAAGGACTTCTTAATTCTAAACCTAAGTAGATGACGAGGTCAACATCTGAATTCCAACCTTCCGTAATACATCAATACGAGGACGTTAAAGGAATGGATCTTATTGAACGTGTACTGGGCCTAAATACATAACGAATCTTTAGCGGAATAAGGTTTAGAACCTAGAGAATCCGGAACCAGAGACTTTATCTAAAGTCAAATATTGGGAAACTGACCAGCACTTCAACAAAGTATTGGTAGCCCCCTGGCTGGCTGTAAAAGGAATTTTTGTGGAAACCCATTTTCCTCGAAAGTCTTTCAAGAAGAGAACCTACACCCAATTTATTCGAGTAAAAGATTCGTACCTTTGGTGCTGTCTAGATATTTCAAGGCCGTTTAGACCAACGGATGTGTCATAATTTCCTTCTATCACGGAAGCTACTCTAGACCAAGTGGGATTAGAATCATCAACACAATATCGCAGCTTATATCATTAAGATCACCGCATTCATATCATTGAGAACAGATTGCACTCATTATCGATTAGATACTATAAAGACTTTCATTGAAAACAATCGACACAACGACGTCATTAGCAATTTTAAAGTCCGCTCTATGTATAAGGCTATGTAAAGGGAGATATAAATATTTATCAATTTACCACCCCCAAATTGTTACCGAATATAATTCACCATGTAATTTACTGTAACGAATCATTTTTATTCCTTAATCAATTTAATTTAAAGCATTAAAAATGGCAAAATGAGCCATGGAATTACACCATAAAAGTTTAATATATAAAAAAAAATAGCTATTAATAAAAATAATCATTGGAGAATTTCTAACTTGACAGACTAGGCAGATCGATTAAAATCCAACTTTGTATTTTTAATTGTAAATAAATATTTTGTAAATAAATATTTTGTAAAAAATACGAGTTCTATGAATGATAAAATATTAAGATACTATTAATATTTTATCAAGTATAAATGATCAGATTCCTATATGTTTCATTACGTTTACTTAGTTATAAGACTTAATAAAGCAAAGTATTTGCTTCAATAACATTGAGTACAAACGTAGATTCTAGACAGTCTAGAATCATGATAGGCAAGTGAGTCTCACATTGAATAAAATAAAAAATACTCACCTAAAATAAACCATTAGTCATCAATAATCGTTGAAAATATATTAAAAGCTGAAACTATTTTAATTATATCATTAAACTAAAGGCCTTCATAAGGAGTGAAAAAAAAGTGTGCATAATAGTCATTAAAAGGGTGGAAGGATTGATGAAATATTCATAGGAATTTAACTTAGGTAAAAAAGAAGGGTGTAGCAGTTGCATTACACTTATCTTCTCTTTTGGATACTAGATGGCGATGCCTGATTAGGTCATCCCATATGTCATCCCATAATGCATTGCGATTGTAATGAGAAGGAGATGGGATGCTGAACTGTGAAGCGCGCGCGCGAATGTCTTGTCTTTGTGTTTGTTTTAAGTGTGTGAATGTGATTATTAAAGAAATGTTTCCAATAACATTCGTCCTGTTGCTTCCTGCACAGATCATAATAATCCACATACCACCACAAGGGTAGGAATTACTATATTAAACAAATTAATCAAAAATATTTTAGTTCTTGTTGCTCAACGAGACGCGATGGTTTAGTGGCAAGATTTCACCTTCCGAAATAAAAGACCACAAGTTCGAAATCGGATATTCACAAATAAACATTGTGTATGTGATCTTGAAGCATGTTAAATGTGGTGTCGAAGGATAAACCTTTTCCCAATGATGTAGCGAAGAAGTCAGGAGAGGGGGGTGTTAGATACAATTCAGACGGTATCTATCCACGGCCGTCTATCTATCTAGCTATTCTAACATAAGTTAACGCAATAATTTCAAAAAGAAGAGAGCTAGATGGATAAAAGTTGATCCATAGGTTTTAGCATCTAAAGAGTGGACCTATATCACATTTCAAACCAAATCCGTCGAGGGAGGTTGTGAGTCTGTCGATTATTCAAAATCGCATTGACTTAAATATTTGAAATTTGGCATGTCATTTTGTGACTATAATTGTAATTCTGAATTAAATTTTTGTTTCGAATCATTGAAAAAAAAGACATACAAACTTTGCATTTGGTTTTCTGATGCTGAATTCTAGCGATTAATAATGAATGCACATGTAAATTTATTCAAAAGAATGCGAGAAATTTTCAGGGAGACTACTCCGGATGATTTTTCTCCTCGTGATACCATTCGAGATGGAAAAAAGAATTTGAAATCCCAGTCGTTAAAAAGAATCATGATCCCAAACACTTTAGTAAATAGAAACATAAAATAAGAAATACAAATTATTAATAAATATCTAATGAAAATTAATTTAACGAAACAAATTTATGTGAAATATTTTTAATTAAGTTGATTTTTCTGAATGAACCAATTCACATTACGTCGAAATCATATAATGAATGACGTTGCAAATGTCACGGAATCTTCTGTTCCATGTCTTAACACTGAAGGGAAGGGATGAGGCCACGTCATGCGCGATATATTTCATAATTAAATTAATTCAACTCGCTTGATGGGAATTTGAATTACCTCCCTCACCACTTTCTCTTATAAAGAACATGATAACCATAAAAAAAATTCGTTAAAGAGATTTTGACGCATCTCCACGTTTTATATCTCACTGTTCTAAGAAATATATTTATAATTATGTCTGTTATATCTAGTCCAGTTTACATCCAGACACAGAAAGTGTTAATTTCTATCAAAACATCGGAATTTGTCAAAAGGAAGTCTGTCTGTCCATCTGAATGCACAAAGACGATAAGATAAAAATACAGTGAGCTAAATAAATGGAATTGACATATTATTTTATCGACTAACTATAGCTTTATATTAAAGCTTCAACGGAATAACTAACTCTTTGATGGTTTGTCTGTTTGCAAGTATGTAAAAGGGATAATTAGGATTCCCGATAGAGATAATAATTTCAGTATGTGATCTTTACACGAAAATTGTTGATTCCTTTCAAATTTTGTTCTAAATTCTTTAAAAAGTAGTTTGTATGTGTTTTTATCTCGTTAGTATAGACACGACGCCTAAAAAATAGAATGATATTAATAAGAGAAATTTTGAAGTGAACCTGACATCAAAGTAGAAGATTTGCATCAAATATTGGACACAGTCGTCAAAGAGAAGAGATCAAAATTATAAAATCCATCCTCTTCTCTATATAACAAGTTTTATCTCAAAACATACTTTATTATAGAAGTATTCAAAAATGTTGAAAGTAGCACACCCACGCTTTTTTTGAGTAGTTTTTCTCCTTTTGTTTAACAATTTCTGCATTTAAAACCTTAAAGAATAACACTCAAACAAATGTTTTGATTATTTTCGCAACCCCTACTAGAGGGCGAGATGTATAATTTTTGAAACCCATTCTCTATAACCCAAGGGCGGTACGTCCATCACGGCTATCCATCTGCAGTACTCCCAGAATTTATTCTCAAAATTTGTATTTTTGTTTTCAATCTTATTTTCTTACTTTTCCAATCTGAGAATTCGATAATTAAAAAAATATAAATCAAAGAAAAAAAGAAAAAGAAAGGAAAAGGGAGAAAAGAGTATAGAAAACGGACCAGGAGATACAATAAGTACAGAGTAGGGCTGCAAAGCAAGCAGCCCTCGGAAGCATCAAAATTCTCCCACATCGTACAACTCAGAGATAATACAGAAGATGGCCTCTCTCCTTTTCTTTGAAATTAAAGATGTCTTAGTTGTAATTTTCAAAGCTTTAGTTTGACTCGCAGCCAAATGAGCCAAATCGCAGTCAGCCTTTTTTCAGTTCCAATCAAAGTATAACTTCACATTTTCAGCATGTTTTTTTTTTTTTTGCTTTTTTTCATTGGTTGTTTAAAACTTTTGGGTTTGCTTTGTATTGTCTCGACAGAAGCGCCTTTAATCTGAATGTTTTTAGATGTTTTACAAAAAAGAAATGCAAATAATGTTTTAAATATATTGAGGAAGTTATTTATAAGCAAGATTCAGTCATTATTATAAGATGGGGGAAAAAAACCTCATGAACTTTCAGATCTTCAATAAATCACATTTTCACAACCTTCCCTGGGCGAAAAATTGATTATAACCAGCATGAATACTTTAACTTTCTTATACACTTACACAATATGGTAATTTCCTTCTTCTTTTTATATAAATCTGTATCCCTTGAATGTAGGGGTGGAGGAAGGAGAGGGGGGGGGTGCTGTCCCTTTTCCTTGTCGGCTTTAGAGGGTTGTGAATCAATATATAGTATTTTGTGTTTGTAGTATAATGAAGAAAATAGAGTATGAATTTGGAACTTTTGTTTTTTCAAACCGATTGAAACTAAAATTTCACGTAACACCACTATTACAGTAACAAGATTACACAAAAAATTTCATTCATATAAATAATTGCGTCAAATTATCACTATTTGAGATATCACATTCACATGTAGGCGAATATACAGAGCGACAGGTGATTAACCTCTTCTCTGGTTCAACTTTTGATGTGGATCCACATTTTGGATGTTAAAATTTTGTACATAATTTTGCTGATTTAGATCTTTGCATTTTGAAATTATTGTATAAATTTGCACTCGGATAGACAAATAACTTCCTGAAAATGCATTTCTTTTAAATTTTGAAAGAGATTTTAAAATTTGGGGCTGGGATATTATCGAAATTCTTCACTCTCATTCAAAGCGTTTTTTGAGTTAATGTGTTTGCAGCCAGATAGATAGACTGAGTCAAGAAAGGCTTTTTTTTGGACTCCAAGAAAAAAGAGATAATTCATTAAAATATTTTCAAATTTTTCGATAATTACTGTACTTTTTTTAAATTTGAATTAAATATAATTTTTTACTTATGAAAAAAAATGCAGGTCCTTCTGTACCGGATTTGAACATTGTTCAAACATCTTCAAGCATAAAAATAACCCGTTCCAATGAAACAGTTTTGAACCACTGCACGTTTCTGAGCTGACCAACCGTTACTACTATAACATGACAATCCAGATCAATACTCATACGGTATGATAGCAAATCTATTTTCCTTCTTTAAACCGTGACTGTATCACAGACTTGAACATAAATGTTCCTATCATTTTAAACTATTTAACCTGTATGTTCTAATAGTTGTTTCTGCACCTCCAAGGTCGGGATGCAACAGACCGTGGCACGAATGTTCTGTTAAAGCTACAAATAATCCAACAGTATTGGCATACGACTTTGTGTGCTCAAGCGCTATCCACTCCTCCCTTTATCTCATTCTAGAGGTCACCGAAAATGAATCGAATCGTTCGCAGGTATTGGATGTGTGCCCCTTCGCAGATGCTTATCAAACGGAGCAGACGATATTGAACTTCTGCCGATAGATATCGTTCGGCAGACAATATGGTGGAGCAGAGTGATGGGCACTTGTGTGACAGTTGAACCTCCTCCGTTGTCGATAAGAGTCCATACTGCATCGGTCAACGGACAGGAAGTGGCTGAAGTGAGCGTTGAAAGCTAGTTTATGGCTCAAGTATGAAGTCACTTTTATAAGTCATCACGAATCTGATATTAAAATGAATACTAAGATGAAATGTTTCATGCAAAATTTATTTGTCATTTTGTTATTTCATAAATCAGAATCTAAATAGATTTTGTTGAATTATATTTATTCTAAATATCAGATATTAAAATCGTAAATTTAAATTCTTTACTTCTTAACAAATAATAATTAACTAGTAGAAGTGATTTCCTCAACTTTTTCTCGCATTTTTTTTAAAAAATAAAGATGCTACTCCCCTCCCTTGCCCGCAAAAAATGTGTTAATTAGGTAAGATCACAAATGCTTTGCATGGAATTGGCAAACGATAGTTAAGAAATATTGATCTTTGGCTTGTATTTAGTACTTTTATTCAGTTAATCACATAATCCTCGCCAGTATTTTGACAATTAATACTCTAAAAATTGAATTTCAGTTTTGTTTTTATCAACTGGTTAAAACAAAATTTCACTCATAACTATAATTGTAGTCACAAAATGGTATATTAAGTTTTATACATTTAAATAATTGCATTTTTGAGTTATCGCGCTTAATTACCTCTGGAAGTATCGATCGACAGGTGATTAAAGCTTTGACGGATTTTGGTTCTAAATTTGAGAGACATCCACAATCTAAATGTTAAATCTGTGTATCAAATTTTGCCCATCTAGCTATTTATTGTCGTAATCATTGCGTTAGTTTATATTCAAACAGTCGTACAGATAGATTTAACTAAATTTTACCCATCTGGCTCTCTTCGTTTCGTATATCATATTCATTTGTATTAAAACAGCCCGAAAGACGGACTTCTTTGAAATGAATTTCTTCCAAAATTTGATAAAAATCTACACATATGGAGCAGAGACCAAATTCCATTCTTCTAGCTCAAAGCGTTTTTGATTTATCGCGTCCTTAGACATAATTTCAAAATCTATTTTTCGGAGTCATGAATGAATGAATCGTAGAAAGTTTTGAAAATCTCGTGGACGAATTTTTCGACGATTATACTATATATTTTCTTTTCATACTTCAAATAACAAAAAAGTGAAAAGAAGATAAGACTCTAAAAAAAAAACAATTTACCAAATATTATTACTCATAATTTTTTTCCTGTAATAGAAAGATGTATATAACGAAAAATGTTCTTTAATTCGCGCTTGAATTTATCTAACAAGAATAATAAAAGAAAGTCTCTATAACCAAAGGAGTTCTTTTATCCAATAAAATTTTCACATTCATTAAAAGAAAATATTTATACTTTTCATTCTTTTAGAAATAATTAATCTATTAAGACGACTTTAAAGAAGTATTTATTTTGTCTTTTTCGATAAGCAAAGCAATTTTGTATCTCAAAATGCAAAACGAAATGAAACTTTGTTATTAAATAATAAAATGTATTATTACGTCAGCAAAATGGCCAGCGAGAGATAAATCATTCCACCTCTTTTCTCTATAAAGAGCAGGATCAAAAACAAAAATAGAATTATGTTATTGAGTATTCTTATCGATTTATCAGCTGCTCCGCCAACACAAACGCATTCTGCTTTTTAAAAAAATATACTTACTACATACAGAAATTTCAAACAATTTAAAGTTGTTTGTAGATTTCATTTTCAGTGTTTCAATGTTTTATAATGCTTTCTGTTATTATAAAACAGTGAAAAGCAGAAAATTTTCAAGCAATAATAATAATTTAAATTATGACGTATAAGCCTTTAATGAATAACTCATGTAATCGTATTCTAATAACTAATCCTAACTTAGATAGAACAAACATATAATTCCGATAGGAAAAATGCTCTAAATAACGCAAATACATTTTTTAGTTTTTTTTTTTTTGAGTCAATAAATGTATCTCTGTAAAAATAATGAAAGTAAATATTTATATAAACTTCCTGTCCTATTATTAGTAAAATATACTTGAAATCCTAACATTTTAAACAACAACAACAAAGAAAAAACGCTTTTATATTATTGAGTCTGATCGATTAACGAAGCTTTCAGTTCCATTTTTATAAACCAATCAATGACGGTTTGAAAGAATAGGTGCTTGGGTGGTTTTCCGCTAGGCAGTCATTGAAGTGTTCTAAAATTTTAATAAACATATATAAAATTTATCGTAAAGACCCCAAATCTCTTTTTATATATATATATATATATATTTTATTCTTAATTTTGGATTTTTTTAATGTTTTTTTTTTAAAATTTAAGTAAAAGTTATTTACTGAATGAAATAACCATTGAATGCCATCAGTAGTATCTGAGTTGATGAATTAATTTGAGAAATTCTGTATATGCAACTAATTATACCATTTGAAAATATCTTGATCGCATATTAATAACCCAATTTTAATATTATACATAATTTCAAAAAGTCTGTACTATATATGATTATAAGTTATGTAATCTTTCAAGAATTTGTAAACAATTTTATATTTTTGAAAAAAATAGAACCCAACATATCGAAATTGTTCTTTTTGATTTTCCTTTAGGAAGTCGACGGTAAGAATAATTGTGCCTTTTATTTGTCTACAATAACTCAGAAGCATCTATTATCAAATTAAGAAATGCAATATTTGTTGTTTACAAATTTCAAAAGCTACCAATCAAATTATAATAATTCTTTCATACACATAAGTTTCTTTCTTACTTTAAGAAATGGAACAAATAACAATAATACTTTTAATTAGTGTAAAGGAAAAAATACATACACACAAAAAAAATTTAATTTGGAGTTAATTTAAAGTTAGTAAAAATAATCAGAGATAAAGAAGTTAGCCTTCAGTATCTATTGGCAAAACAAAATTCGAACTATTAATCTCCGAGTGTTTGAATAAGAGACCCAAAAAATCATTATTATCTTCCTTTGTTCGAAAGTCAGGGAATTTGTAAATAATTGGAATAAATAGAAAACGTGATTGTTTCCCTTTTTGTTGTAGAGATTGATAGTACAAAACTTTTTCTTAGAATGTAAATCCAATCATATTATAATACAAAATATATTACAAAATGGCAGTTAGTCATCGTGGAATAGTTTCTTATTGAAGAAATGGGGACAGATACACAGCAAAAATGCGTTTTAAAGGAAAAGCAAAATATGCCAATCGTAATAAAAATTGGCTGAAGGAGGAAATTTTTTAAGGCACATGAGCTCATAAAAACAACCTTACCGTTACTGCAACCTTGGAGAAATTCAAAATCTAATGTCCTTGTTTTACAAGCGAAACGAAATCGTCTGTCGAAAAAGTCAAAAGATTAGATCAGCTTCTATCTCATTGTTGGCAACAATCAGAACGCAAATGCTGATGGATTCTTAGGGTTAGAAGTCGCATTCTGGACGAGGAAGAAAAGCATTTGTGTGTCGACACCTTTATTGTTTCACATTTATTTCAAGGCGCTTTTTATTTATTGTCACCAGCGGCTTTTTAATAAGGTTACATACGGAATTGGACGTTAACTTAACAGGGGACAAAAAAAAAAAAAAAGCAGAACCTCGCTGGAGAATGATTGTTATCGGCTGCTTTTGAGGAAGAAATTGTTCTTGAGGCTAAGAATGCTGTTAAAGAAAATCTGCGGTCACAGTAAATGACATTGGATACATTCTTTTAGAGTTAAAAATCGGTATGGAAAGCACGCGTATTGAAAGAACGTAAAGTAGGCAAGCCATAAATCGTAAGCGATAATATTTTATATAATATATACAATCCTAAAATACTACAAATAAAAATATAACAACAGTTTTTCTTTTAATGATTTACCAATTTTTTTTAGTTCCTAAAAGCCATTAACTATCGCATGCGGATTTATTACTGAAAATTTTGATTATTTGTGTTTACGTATTTAATCTTTTCATTTAAGATACATATTTCAGTCTTTATTAAGATATTAATTTTTCTTTCGTTAATTTAATACATGACAAAAAAAAAAGATTTAAAGAAATGCAGTGAAAGGCTCATGATGTTAATCTTCAAGAATTACTTATTTTTTTATACTGGACACAGTTTTTCTGTGAATTATGATTATGAAAATCCTTTCATATGTAGTCACAGTTTCATAAATATATAATTACGCATGTCGCCTTGTGTGTAATTGTAGATTCTTTTACTTTGAGCTTATTTGAGCATAAAATACATTATGCGAAGTTACAAAAAAGAAATTTCATAATCCTTAAATAATTCGATCTCTAGATTTTGATGAATAACCATGAAGTCATTGCAAAAGCTCGATTTTGATTTTCATAGATAGTATCAGAGTAAATTTTATAAGGAAATGCCGATACTAGGTTTGGTCGCGTTATTTGCTCTTGAAAAATAAAAATATCTTTTGTCCCGACAATATTGAATTTTAATAAAATAGTCGATTTTTGAGGGCGACAAACTTTTATAATTTCTGCATTGAAAAGGTTAATTTTTTAAATATGCAATGCTTTTTTAATTCTGGAAAGGTGTGAGTGTTAGAACTTTTAGACCGTGCTCCTACTCTATGAAATGCGAAAAAATTTTTTTGTAGATTTCGAAATAGTGATTTTACACTGGAAGTTCAACCAAGACTAACGTGGCCTTCCAACATTGCTGGTCACATTGTGAAAAAAAAATTAGAATAACAATTGAGGGTATTGCGAAGCAGCTGAAATTGATAATTTGACCGCATTTCGCCATTTAAAAAAATGGATATGTTCCCAAGCTTGAGAACTGAGTATCGCATTTTTCTCTCCGCATCTTCCATTTTTCTTCTGGCACTTTTTACGAAAAAGAGTACTTTTAGGTAGATTCCTATAGGAAGACTACCTATTGCAGTTCTCGTGATAAGACTTCACAAAAACTTCTGCAGTTCTTCATCTATCGTGGTCACTAGAATGCAAATCCACCCTTCGTTCGAATACGTATATATATATGAATTTCTTTGGCGTTCACCAACTCCATTCAAGGTAATTACAATTTTATGCGGGGGGGGGGGAGAAAATTAATTGAAGGGTATTCAAGAATGTTTCGGGAAGATCATTTCCTTTGATTTTGTCTAATTATTGGAAGGAATTTAAAACTAGTAACTTAGATGAAAAGGAATCTGCCTTTGTCTTCCAGCTTGCCGAGATTAATTTTTTTTTGATCCTGTGATATCAGGCAATGGGAAAGTGGATTTTATGACTTGGATTTATGTGGGTTATTGTGAAAAAACAGAGGGAAATGTGGAGCCTGTAGCAAAAACTCTCTTTAACCATTCAAATTTTTGTATGCTTGGCGAAACATCATCAGAATGATTCAATTCGAGCAATTCTAACCTGGTAAAACGATCATATCAAGCAAGCATTTAACATCTTGGCACTACACCTTAGTTTTTAGAGCTCCTGTGTCTCCTATCCGGGTTGATATAGGTGTAAGAAAGACTTTGTTAAAAACGAAGAAAAAAATATTACATTGCAATCAATTACAAAGTAATATAGAAATGACAAAAGTATGATTATGTATGAAATTAACAACAATGAATAAAAATTAAAATGGTCAATATCTGGAATATAGTGAAGTTGATTTTCTAAGATACATCGAAGGAATAAAAGTGCAAGATACCACATAAGTGGATGGAGTCGCCATTTAATAAGTGGAAACGGTGAAGAAAGGAGGAAATAAATCATGTTTTATGATAAACTGAATTTTTTTATTAATCCAAGAGAGCGATCAAAAATTAATTATTTTTATGAATTTATAATCATATTGACCAGTGTTTCCACTGTCCCAAAGATTTTGCCATTTTCTTAAAAATATACCCTATAGAGGTGCCTTGTTTAAGCTCATTTTTAGGTTTTAAAGCTTCCACTGGAGCACCTTTACTGATAGCAGCTTTTTCATTACTCCGATAACCATGTCCTTTGATTCATCTTAAGAAGATGTTTGAGTTTTGGACAAGAAGGGATTGAATGCTTTGAATAAGTTGATGAGGGATTAGTAATCTCGTACTACCAATAAACTCTAGACACTATCACTTCTTTATTTTTTTTCTCTATTTTTTTGTTTGTTCAAATAATTGCTTTTTTAGTCCTAATAACTCGGACTGAAAAGTACTGTATGATAAATAAAATCTTCGATTTCTTTGCTTAAGCATTGACTTTGATGTAGATATTCTTGTTGTGCTTTTAGATGTAGCAACATGATACCTGAAATGACCTACAAAGCTGCCATTATTTGTTCAGTATGATCTAGTGATATAAAGAACGAATACCTTCTTTTATAGTTGCCAATTTTTTTCTCCAACCTAGGTGAGATTGAAAATAACCATGCACTAGTATTAAGCAGGAAGGTCCTTTTCTGTGATTGTTTGATATAGGGCTCTTCAAATTTTTGTTGTAATCCTCACTGAGGATCTGCTATGCTGAAAAGTCGTGTGACAGATTTAGCACCATGTTCTTAAATGTGAGCCATCCCACTTAGCTTTTCATCCATGTTATTCCCAAATATTTGAAGGATGACATTCTTTTTAAAGACTGAGAGTTCCATCTAAGGTTGGTAATTTTTATATTAGCATGCATTGTGAGTTTTCTATTGAGATTTTAAATGATATTTATCGTTTCAAATCTTAAAAAAATCTTAAGAGTGAAATTTCTAGGTTTTTCCAATACCCGTCGAGTTTTCCTTCTGATGATGAATGCAAAGCCATTTGCATGTACTTGCAAGTGAATTTTCCTTGTACTAGTCTGTTTTGAAAATCTCATCTACGGTATTATTATAATAAATTAAAATAAATAAATACTTTATCGCCAACTAAATTGACAACTTGATTTCCAAATTATACATTTTTCTGAATTCTTACGAATTGTCTTAATTAATTTAAGTCATTAATCAGTTTAAACCGGTTTGAAACAATCATGAATCTATCAGATTACGTACGCGTCGATATTTAGAAAGGCGATGGATTTTTCTCATCTCAAAATCTGTCGAGCTCCAAAACTTAAAAGCTAGAAAAATTGAAAATGAAAGTTTTAAAAAGTTATAGAGACAGAAGCCTCGTGATTGTTTCAAATCGGTTTAAACTGGTTAATGACTTATATTAATTAAGACCGATAATAACTTAAAAAATAATAATTTCTCACATGATAACTTTAAATTTGCGATAGTCGATTTACTTTTTTATTTTTATTCTAATTTCGTTTGATAAATTTTTCTCAAAATGACAGATATTGTTTTTTCTATAATTTTACATCTAAGATAATTATTTAGCAAACTGAGGTATTATTTCATGTGCTGTATGAATAATTATACATGAAAATAATTTTACTAAAACTAATTCTTAAAATCATTACTTTACTAGCATACTAAAAAGAATTTTTTAATATTAATTACTAATTGTCTTTGACGATTAACTGGTTTGCCAAGAATATCAGTTGTATTTAATATTAAATCTCTTACTCATAACTAGATTTTCATGATTCTCACAACGAATTATCTTCAAATTATGATAAATATTAAAATCGTGTTATTTTAATAGTTTTTTTACATGCTCGGTTTATTGTGTACATAAACCTATTTAACAAAATCGAGTCTCATTACAACATAGTGGCATTAAAATAATTTGTGTCTGAGTAACCTCTCTTAAACTGCACGTTGTCTTCTGCACTAATACAATTTTGCTTTCTGATAGCTCTTGTAAATTATGCAGACAATTAGCAGAATTTTTCTTTCATAACTCTCAATATTAAAAAAAACAAGTATATTTTAAATATTTGATAAAATTCTGAAAGCGGTTTGAATTTCAGAATCAAATTCAGTCTAAAAATTATGCAAAAAAAAAAAAAAATAAACTGTAAAAATTATGAAGATTCAGGCAAAAAAATTGCGAGGCAATTAAACTAGTATCAGTAAAAAAAAGTTTTAAAATTTTAAAATGATGCAAAAATTAGTTTTCTGCAATAATATTTTCAGAAATCATCCCCGAAATTTTAAAATCCTGCTTAATTTTTAATTATTAAAACTATAATTAAAATTTCGGGAAAAAAGTACTCCGAAGTGCACTTTCCCACATTCCAAAGCCTCTTTAGACCAAATTCGATAGCTCTAGGCCATATAGTCAATCCTGTATAAGACGCACACACACATTCTCTTTTACTATTAATTAAAATTTTCTGCTTTTTAATCTTTAATTTACAATTTATTATTAATATAACCAATTTTTATTTTTACTAGAAATAATTTGCTTTTCCATTTCACTACCAACTAGTGCTACTCATATGGAATATAATTTATATAAATGAACGTAAATATAACACATTTTATATAAAATTATAAAATCTTGAAATCAGTTTTTAAAACTAAATACTAGATGGCGCTATTCGCATAGAAATAAAACTTAATTACAGTAAACATTAGATGATAATTAAGATCGGAAACAATTTAAGCGTTGTATTGTTATAGTGAATACACATGTGTTTAAAATTTCGAAACTCCAGAACATGAACAGGTGAGAGAAAAATCGATAGCAAAATACCGACCTTAAAAACATGAAAATGTCAGTTTAAATAAAAGTGAGTAAGAAATTCCATAAATTGAAGGATGAATAAGCAAAATTTTACCTATACTTACCCGCAACAAATATATACACGCGTTACTGCACGATTTTCCTCGTAAAACTCCGACCAGATGTCGATGAAAATAACTGTAATCCCTATCAGATACGATAATGAAACAAAATAACGCTGGTTTACGATACGCAAAGATAAACCAACGTGGTTCGTTTGTTGGAAAGATTACTGTTATCACAGGCAGACGATAGAGAAAAATCGAGAGAGTAAACTGAATATCAGATCACTGAACTTTATGACTCTTTTGTAGACGAAGAATACTGAGAAAATATATGAAAAATTCGACCTCGAGGCTTTAGTGAATTTTCTAATTTTAGACGTTAATTGCGCTATTTGCTATGATGTTTTATAGAAAAATTTTGTAAAACTATGGAAATTCATAAATGATACTCATACGTATAGAAATTAAAAATACTAAAATAGTTTTTCTTCAAACTTTATTCGCAAATATTTGGGTGGAATTTTCAGATAAAGGTTTTATTAAGGGCTTTATGATAATTAAAAAAATAATTTTTTAATAATTAAAAACAAACATTCTTTGTATCGAAATATGAAACGAAACTTTGTTATATGAAACGAAAATAATATACAGTGGCTAAAACAGTTGAGAGTACACCTTACTTTTACTTGATAAATCCGGCTTCCAATATAAATAACACATTACCGAGAAGTGCAAACGTGTTTTTATTTTTATCCATAACAAATGGTTTAATTTTGAGTAAAAATAAAGAAAAATCAACTAAAAAAAAATTCTAAATTGAAAAATTTCAGAAGCATTTAAAGTGAACAAATGCAGATTTTTGCCTCAAAAAAAAGAGAGTACACCAATGAAATTTTGCAATATCTCGCATAGAAACAAAGTCTCACTGTTAAGTTGCATGTCTTTTGGCTCCTGTAATGGCCTCTAAACGTCATGGTGTCGATTCGACCAATTTTTGGCGGTATCTGAAGATATTTTGCCCAATTTTTCTTGCAACATTTATTTTAAATGAATTTTATTTCTAATTTTGTGTTTTTGAACCACCTTTTCGAGTATGACCCACGAATATTCAATGGTATTGATGTCGGGGTACTGTGGTGGTGTGTGTAACTGCTGTTTACAATGAAAAAGACACCATATTTTGACGTTACGAGCATTCTGTTTGTCATCGTTGTTGTGTTAGAAAATTGAATTTCCATCTAAACCCAAATTTTTAACACTTTTCTTTAGAATGCTGCGACTATATGGTTCTTCCAATTTGCTGCAGAAACTTCTCAAATCATAGGCAAAAGTGTAAGCGCTAAAACTGTGCGAAATGCCATTAGACAAGCTGGATATAAAAGTAGCATTGTTAGAGAGAAACCGTTCATCAGCTTCCAAATTCAGATAAAGCATTTAGTTTGCAAACACTCATCAACTGAATACCAATAACTTTTAAAAGAAAGTTATATTTAGTAATGAAAGGAAACTCAACATTTCTGGCAGTGACAGTCATCTTACTGCATGGAGAAAGCCTAATACTGCTTTGGATCCAAAAAATTTACGTCCTACAGGTAAACATGGTGATGAGTAAATCGTAATTTCAGGTTGCATTGCTTCATCCCAGGTAGGAAATCTAATTTTTATAGATGGCATTATAAATCATATGTTTTACTTGGATATACTTCGTAGCAGTCTAAAGGAAGGTGCTAAAAATTTGGGTTTAGATGGAAACTCTAAGTCAACTTAACAATGACACATTGCTTCTATACGAGATATTATAAAAATTTCATTGGTGTACTCTCAATTTTTTGAGGCAAAAATCTGAGTATGGTTATTTAAAATGCTTCTGAAATTTTTCAATTTAGAAGTTTTACGTTGATTTTTCTTTATTATTGCTCTAAACTGAACCATTTTTTAGGGGTAAAAATAAAAACATATTTGCTCTTCTCGGTAATATGTTATTTATATTGAAAGTTGGATTTATCAATTAAAAGTAAGGTGTACTCTCAGTTTTTTGAGCCACTGTAGATATTATAAATTATTTTATTTATTTACCTATGAATTACTACTTGAAATCTTTAAAAATGATGTATAATTTTTAGAAAATTATCGTTTGGTCGTTTTTAAAAATTTTTTAAACAGTCCTAATTTTTTAGGAAGTTACGAATTTAAAAATCATGAAGTGTAATTAATGCTCTTTTTTAATTCTAAATGTAGCTTTAGACGATTAAGGGATTATTTGTATTTTAATATTAATTTGTTTTTTGTTTACATTCAAAATATCCTATTAAAGGATATATATTTTTATTTTATTTTTCGCATATGACATTTACACTACATAGCTATCATCAGTTGTGTGCCTTTAATCTTAATATTACTAAAAGTTATTATAGTATATAAACATATTTTAACAGTAAGTGACCAAAAAGATTTTTCGGAATTTTAACTTCGATTTACCTCATACCGGTAGGCATAATTTGTATAAGAAACCAACGATGATAAAAGATGCGTCAGTCTATATCGCGAAACATGAGCAAAAGAGAGAGAAATCTTTTCATTCAGTGATTTTACTATGAGATTTTGATAGGGATTTCTTTGACACATGTCGATTTAGGAAAAAGAAGCTTAAATATCGTTAAAAGAATGTTGCAAACATTTCGGATTTTTATCCCTCCACTCGAAGCGTGAAAAAATGCTGAGATCAGCAGTTTTATAGAGCGCACGTAGAATTAATTAAATAATAAAGCGGGAATTGGATCAGGAAATAAGAGAACATTTTAGTATGAGGATAAATATGCACTACATTAAGATAAAAATCAGGCAATTAATTAGGATTTAGATTAAGAGATATTTTAACTTGTATGTATGAATGTATGTTCCATATTTCCTCCTAAGAGACTGGGCTGATTTCAACCAACCTTTGAATTCTTATTCTTCAAAATAAATGAAAAAAACTGCCTACTTTTCAAAATACAAAAGTTAATTAATGTTCAATTAATTAGAAATTAACCGAAATTTGCCGTTTTTCTGTAGTAATTTGAAGCAATTAATTTTGCTAGAAATACCTTGGTTTCAATGCCTTTTTAAAATTCAAAATTTCACTACCTCAATGATATCAATTCCTTTTTTTACACAATATTTCTTTCATTTATTACAAATTTTTAAAAAATTGAAATCATTAAAAGAATGTTAACTTTTAATTGTTTTACCACTATTTTTTAAATTTCTTTTTTTTATTTTAATGCATGTCTTTTCACCATGCTTTTGCTATCATTGTATCACCATGCTATCATTGTAGTGATTTATCAATATATAAAAGCAAGCATAAATCGGTATCACAAACAAAGGTAAGAGAAGTAAAGCATTTATGAATAACTGAGATAGGTATTTATTTCAACAGTTTCAGGCTATGGGAAATTAACTCATATTTTGCCTTATTTATCACAGAAACTTTAGTGGAAATAATCTAAAAAAAACTTGCACCATTATGAAATTTAAAATTTTATCTTTTTAACGTTATCAATTTCATTTTTGGGAAGTTTTTCTTTCAGTTGTTAATAATTCTTTAGAACATTTATCGCAGATGATCTTCAAATAATGAGATTTGTAGGCACACCTTTGCTGGGCAGAGTAATGGCTTTAAATTATTAGACCATTTTTCTTTTTCTTTTTTTTACATACATCTTTTGACTTTATTTTAATGGCATTGAAATAATGATTTAACCTTGTCTGAAAGCAAACGTAAGTCAATCGAGCAGATGGAAGCAGGAAAAAGGAAAGTTTTTGCGAGCCAACGACAGTAGCAGCTTCAGGCTATGAGAAATAACCAAAATTTTGCCTGTTTTCTATCATAACTTTGGAGAATATTATCCATATAATATATTTTAACATCATCGTAAAATTCCCAATTCTGATTTTTCAATGATATTAATTTCATTTCTATGAAAGTTTTTGATCAATATTCATTTTTTATACGTACTTAATTAATTATTAATAAATACATTAGCCATATAATGCTGTGTTAACAATTAAATCAATTATCAGTTATTTATTATTTTCGAGAAAACAATACACTTAATACCTAAACCTTACACATATTACACATCTATACACCAATATACATATTTAATGTTATCATGAAGATTGCCATCAATTCTTTCCAAATTTTTGGATGAAACAAAAACCTGTATGTTTCAATTTCTTATTTCAAACCATTAAAAATATCCTGATTTGTTAATTAATTATTAACAAATCACGATACAATTTAAACACTAATCGACACATTAAATTATTTTTTTTATCTAATAAGCTACATGAATTTCTTATCTAAAACCATATCAATCCCAAAAATATTTTAATCTTCCATTACCAGGACGGTCTTTTTCACTGTTATCAGTCATTCGAGATACTAAAACAGGTGATATTAAAAGTGAAAGCATTTGACTACTAATATTATTCCCGTTTTTTCTAATAAACAAACTAACTTGGTTGGCAAACTATTTTTCGGGAGTAATTTTCATTTCAAGCCTTTCAATTCTTTCTAATAAATTTTTTGCTACTTCAAATGCATGTATAAATAATAAAATAAAATCAAGCTTTATTTAATAATAATGAGAAATTTTACTACGAGAATACATATTTGGGAAATTTAAATGCAAATATTTCAGAATAAGAGGCTTATGTGTGTGTGTGTTTACATGTGCAACTTATAAATATTAAACCAGCGGGTGAGGTCTTCCCAAAACTTTCTTTCATACTCTATAAGGTGATAAAATGTATTATTACCCTGATACCGTCAGCAAGCAATAGTTATGAAAAAAACCTATTAGAGTGTAATCTTTGATGCTTTTTTTAGTTTCTAGCACATAAGCATCAGGAAACCGATTGTGCATTTTGGACGCCTTTCCAGGGAATTAAAACCAAAATTAGACACAGAATCACAATTGTAGTCATAAAAACACAGAACAGATTTTCTATATCATATCATGTATTTAAATTATTGAATTTTTTTAATTTTTGTGTTTACATGCTTTTCTCAAAATTCGCCCATCTAGCTTGGTTTGTTTTGTAATTATAGTGTTAACTTGTATCCGGGCAGCCGTACAGACGGACTTCATCTAAATGAATTTCGATAAAAATATACAAATTAGGTATTTATATATCAAATTTTAAACGTGGGGTTCAAAGCAATTTTGTGTTATCGTGTTCACAAACAGACAAATATAATTCCAAAAATGTGCTTTTTGGACTTAGGGAGGCCTGAAATGTAAAGATTCGTCAAAATCTAGGGTTCGGATTTTTTGACCATTACAATATTTTTTCTATTTGTATACTTCGCATACAAGAAAATAAAAATATATGTAGTCATTTTCAATCTTTTAGCGACCCCAAAATCGTGTACTCCACCCCATTGCGTATTTTGGTTCAAAATTTATAGAAGTTGATTTAAAACTATTCTCAAACACAGATTTTTCAATTACTTCAATTAATTGATTATATAATAGTGAGAAATGGTGCATATAATATGGATTAATACAACGGTTTTGATTGAGTTTATATTGGTTTTTGTTTATTATCATTGTTATTTATTATTTAATACTTTATTTAACTATTTTTTAGAAATAAAAAAAACACCTTTGGAATTGAATTGCAAACCTTATCGCTATTTATAGTTGCATAGAAAAAAACTGCGTTCTTGAAATTTTTGAAATTGCTTTCCAAAATCTTAAGATATCTTAATTTTTTTGTAAATAAAAAAAAATACTTGATTATTTCATCGAAATTTTTTGGATAATTATATCAAATATTATTTTCTTTTGGCCAATTATAAAAAAATCTAATTAAACTTCTGATTTTATTATTTTCACAAAGAAATTCTCTGATAAAAATGAAATCATATGTGATACAAGTTGAAAGATCAATAAATTAAATAATTCTTTTATATCTGCATGCTATGTGTTACACTCAACCACATTAGATGCCGTGACATTGGGTATTAGCCCTTATTTGGTAAATTTTGGGCACGATTTCTAAAATTTTATCAAAATAAATATATTTTATTAAGCGAATGATCTGGGATCCGAAGTTACTAGAACCCGCACCGCTCTACTTCATGCATAAATCAGAAGTTATAATAAAATTATGAAATCTAGTTAAATGTGTTTTCTATATAGTATAGTTATTTTTTTTTATTCTGTATGTTTTGCTATACCCAAAATGTGTATTTTGGAAATTAAAAATCTATATTTACATATTCACAAATCAGTCAAAGTAAAATAATGACTTACCATTCGCGCAAAAATATTTTCTATTTTCTTACAGCCAGGAAGTAGTGAGTGATTATCAAAACTTTTTAGGCATAAAAAAACCCATTTTCAGAAAGGAAAAAAAAATGTATATTCACACACATCACACTTTGATCACGGGAAGTCCCGAACTGAAAATCTTGTATTATTTTTTTGTACCACCGACAGCCGGCACGCGCCTTTTCTTCTTTTTACCTTGACGAGATTGACTCGAATTTAAGAGGGGGGACAGTTCTTCCAAACGCGCGAAACGTACATCGGCAGATGGCCAACGCAGTGGCACACGTGACGCGCGTGCCGCCTGTTAGGGGCCCATGCGCTGTGGTGGCACTTTTTCCAATTCCTTCCCCAACGCCCTTCTCCGCTTTTCCATTTTTTTCTTCTGTTTGTTTGCTTTATAGACAAAGAAAAGGCGATTTTTCCTGTGTTGAATTTTTTTATTTACTTCTTTTCTTTGTGAGCAGGTACATTATTAAATAGTGAATTTTTGCTGCTCACATTGGATTTAAAAGGCTCCGCCATCGACTGCAAAAAAATTGTTAATGGTTTGTTATATTTGGAATCTGATAGAAAAATGACTGTAACTATGATAAAGTTTATTCTAAAGTTGATGTGAAAAAGAAATTCTAATAATAATAATAATACAAATAGCAGTTAGTATTAGCAGTATGTGTGCTCTGTTGGGTCTCTTCTGATCAGAACTTTCGACTTAGAAATTGCACGAAATTGATGAAAACGAATTTTCGATTATTTTAAAATTTAGAAAATTAACTCTCCAAATATATTAATTCATTTATGTAGAAAATTTTTCAATAATTATAATAATTTTTGATCATTTATTTTAATTAATTTATTTAATAATTTTTGAAGAATATTTTCAAATATCATTTACAACATTTTTTAATTTTTTATTTTTATCGTTGTATTGAAATTCGAGCTGGTTTTTTTCCCAATATTTTCATAAATATTTAATGGCGTGTTAAAAAGTAAAACAAAGAGTACACTTGAAACCTAATCCCAATTATAAACTTGTTTTTTTATGGGGGGGGAGTAAAATAATAAGACCTGAAAACTAATAATATATTATTAATTTATGAATAACTGAAAACTAATTAAATATTATTTTTTCCTTATTTTTATTTATTTCAGATTATCTTTCTTCTAATTTTAATAAAATTTTAAAAAAGTGATTTATAAATAAAATTTATAATAGAATTATTCAATGTTGAAATGAAACTCAAACTGATTTCGTTATTTTATCAAATTATTTAATCACCTATTTTCTTTCCTATCGTTGAAGCAGCAGTTTGCCTTTAAAATTTAATTCCGAAAATAATTTTCACTTTCATTTCGTCAGAAGCATTATTGGTAATAAGGTCTTTTTTTAATAGATGCTTGTAGCGGTTACAATTACTGCCTTCTCCTTTCTTCATAGGTGGCTCTACTAGAGCCACCTATCAAGAGCCATGTTTTCCCATGATCCCTCATTCTTGTCTCGTGTGTTGTCCTTGCTTGCCTTGTGTATTTGTTCTATGCCTTGTTCTTCAATATGCTTGTGTTAAATGTTTGTGCCGTGGAACTTAACCCGCTAATAAAAAGTAGTTCCTGAAACTGAACTCATTCTTTCATCCATGGCATAACACATAATAAAGAGTCTCGTCCCTCTACAGTGGCGCCCAACGTGGGGCCCGACGTGGCAACCGGCAAAATTTCATGGAATGGAAAGGTGTCAACCAGACACTTGCCATGATTTTTTTTCCCGCCCCGGGAAGTTTTATTTGAATACTTCGCACCTGTCCGGAGTTCGAGTGTTTAAAAAAAAAAAAAGCTCGCATCTGTTGAAATCTACAGTGTTGCCCTAACACGAAGTGGAAATGTTTTCTATGTGCTACAGTGATTTTTGCCGCCGTCCAGTAAATTCATCCCCACCAAGAAATGTGTGTGTGCAAGAATAATTCTTCACCTCCAAATTAGTGCTTTCTAATTGTGTGATTCTTCACAAAAATGTGCTTCATTCGTTTAAACGAGATATCTCCATAAATCAGTTCAATGAATATCGTTACGATTAAATGCGCTGCAAAAATAAAAGCAGTTTTGTTTTCGTCCACAGCTGGAATTCAAAAGCATCAAAATCTTCAATCCGGAAGTAAGCTGAAAAATCTTTCCCGCTTAATCATCGTTTTGTGATTTAATACCTTTTTATGACTCATATTTTTATTTCTTTTTATCATGTTATTGATATTTTGTTTTTCTTAAGAAATATATATATATGCATAAATTGTTGGTTCAAAAAAAATAACTAATCTGTTCCCATTGCTTGTTTAAAGAACTTCTAATGTATATCTCCTAAAGGGAAGAAGAATTTTTTTTTATTTTAAGAGCTTGATTTTTTTTTCATTCTTTGGTGAAAAAGGATATATCAATATTTTGTTTCGTTGGTACCAACTCATTTTTTTAAACGTATTGATTTGGTTAATTAAAATTTTTTAGGCAAGTTTGATATTATATTCTGTGTTCTTGAAATTATATTAAAAATGGTTGACCATTCGCAATAAAATATTCCAATTCAGAATTATTCCTGTTTCAAAAACATATAGTGTGTAATTCCTTTTCAGTTCCTAAGTATGCTAGTATTATATTTGAAAGAGATGCTAAATAATATATGTTTAAGTGTTCATAATATATTTATTTCTTTAAAAAGTTTTATGTTTGTATAATAAATGTCGTAGTTATTGCATACCAATTATATAAAAAGCTTTTTGTAAGAATTTCAAACTTGAACTTTACAGAAATAAGTAAGGTATTACAACTATTTCAAATCCCTTGCTGCACTTAATTTTTGCTCCAAATATTTATATATGTGATGGTATTTTTTTAAAAAAAGAATTTTATCAACGTATTCTTGCATTTTTAATTCTTGATTTCATAGTACTTTTGAATGCTAATTTTATTGGTTATTCTTCAAAGGAGAGGGTAGTTGTGTAACCGTTACTTAATACTGCATTTACAAATTTTCTTGAGTTACTTAACAGTTCAGTAATTGTATAAGGTAAAAATGGCTTATCTTTCTAAGGGCAAGAAAATTGATCTCTCTAACTTAGCATCAGAATTGCGCATCGAGGTCACATCTAATGATAAAATAATTGATTTACATGACAAAATAACTAAATCTAAAGTCTTTAAGGATAATGAACAGTTTGTTAAAGATACGTTTAATAATATTGTTGACGAACGGAAAAAGTTGGAAGAAGCAGAAATAAAGAAAGCAGAAACAGAAAAACAGCATCTAGCTGAGGAAAGAGCATTTGAGCTTGAAAAGCTTCGGCTACAGAATCAAAATTCAACTGCAAGCACTGCAAATGCTAGTCCAGTTGATTCTAATCCAACGCGGTTTGATTTAAAAACTGTTTTTCCTACATTTAACCCTGCTACATACGACATGTCTTTATTTTTAACGATGTTTGAAAGACAGATGAAGCTTTTAAACGTATCTATAGATTTTTGGGTATCATATCTAATTGGAGTACTTCCAAGTGATATAGGTAAATTAATAGCAAGAGAACCTGAAGAAATGTTTAACAATTACACCCACGTTCGTAGTATATTGTTGCAAAGGTTTAAGCTGACAGCAGACCGATTTAGAATTCTTTTTAGTCGACTTCAGAAACGTGATCATTCCACTTGGAAAGATTTCTTTTTCGAGCTTCGAACTTACTTCGAAGGTTGGCTTAATGAACTAGAAATTAGTTCATTTGACAAGATGAAAGATCTGATCATCGCTGATCAAATTAAGAAAAAATGCCCTCCAGAATATAAAACTCACTATTTAGATACTTGGGAAACACTTAATGATCCTGTCATGTTAGTTGAAAAGCTGGACTTGTATGAAAATATAAGATCGCCTTATCAAAAAGTTACAAAGCTTCAGAAATCACAAGAATGGTACAAAGCTAAATTCCCTAGAGATGCTGGTAGTCAAAACTTTAAGAACTCCCAGTTCCCCAAATTTGAAAAGACAGATTCTTCCAATACTCGCAAAAATACTTTATCTAACTCGAGCAATACAGCATCACGAAGTGTGGAAAACTCTGTTTATTGTTATGGATGTGGCTATCCAGGATTTATAAAATCCAAGTGCCCAACATGTTCTCTGAAGAAAGACAGTGCTCATGTCAATGCCATACAGGTGTTTACTTGTTTTACCCTTCCAATAGCCTTACTTGATATTGAAATATATGAAGCTACAGGAACAGTTTGTGCTGACACAGGAGCCAGTCAGTCAATTGGCGGAGAATTAATGTTTAACTTTTTACAGAAGCGTGGTCAGAAGTTCATAGAAATTAATCTCGCTGTGTGTCTGGCTGATGGTCAGAAATCTACATCAACTGTTTTAAAAACTACAGTGCCAATCACAATACATGGCCGAACATTCCGTACTGATTTAATTTTCCTGCCACTTGCTAAAGGTAATCGCACTCTCCTAGGAGTTGACTTTTTAAGGAAATCAGGAATTGTAATGGACATGCATAACAATTGCTGGTATTTTGGCGATAAACCCAACTGCAGAATACCTTTGCCAAAGATATTCCCCTACCAACAAATATTAGTCCTGTTGAAATAGATAAGAGTTCTTGTCCGACGAATTCTATCACAAGTGACGATCCAGTACAAAACAACCCTGTTGTACCTGAAACTAATAATCTTTGTTTGCGTGTAGGAGAAGGACAGAATCTGGATACAGAAAATAAAAATCGCTTGAATGCCTTGCTTACTGAAAATGAAGAAATTTTCCAACTAGGGGGAGAACCAACTCCTTTTGTAAAACACTATATCAATACAGGTGACCACCCACCAGTTGCATCTACACCTTATAGATTATCTCCAAAAAAGAAAGAGCTCTTAAGAAAGGAAATTGACGAACTGTTAGCCAATGATGTTATAGAAGAATGCGAATCGCCGTATGCAGCACCGGTAGTTCTAGTCCCTAAGCCTAATGGAGATATTAGATTGTGTATAGATTATCGTAAGCTGAATGCTATAACTATACCTGACAAGTATCCACTGCCTCTTATGGATACCCTTTTGCACGATGCAAAATCTACCGCTTTTATGTCTACCCTTGACTTAAAGACTGGATATCACCAAATTGAGGTCAATCCTGCTGATAAAGACAAGACTGCATTTGTTTGCCCTTTCGGCATGTTTCGATACAAAAGAATGCCTTTTGGACTTAAAAACGCTCCAGCAACTTTCCAACGACTTATGGACCAGTTCCGCAATGGACTACCTACAGTGAAAATTCTAGTTTACTTAGATGATATTTTTGTGCTGTCTGAAACTTTTGAACAGCATATTCAAGACTTAAAGATGGTCTTCGATAGACTTCGAAAATTCAAATTATGTGTAAATAGAGAAAAATGTAAATTCGTATGCTATCGTGTGAAATATCTTGGATTGTGGATAACACCTAAAGGCATGGAGGTGGATCAAGATAAAGTTGCAGCAATACAAAATATTCCTTGTCCAAGAAATGTTAAACAGTTACAATCATTTTTGCAGACCTGTTCATGGTACAGAAAGTTCATCCCGAATTTTTCAGATGTTGCTAGACCCCTTAGCAATTTGACAAAAAAGAACATTGCTTGGAAATGGAGTGAACGAGAGCAACAAGCCTTTCAAACTCTAAAACAATGCTTGGTTACTCCACCAGTATTGAGGCAAGTTGATCCTACTAAACCTTTTATCATCCGAACGGATGCAAGTGGTTACGCTTTAGGTGCAGTTCTACTACAAGGAGACTGCCCCGCCGATGAAAGACCAATTGAATATGCCAGTAGACTCCTGAGCTCTGCTGAAAAAAAATTACTCCACAATTGAAAGAGAGGCCTTGGCTGTTGTCTGGGCCTTGAAGAAATTCCGAAGTTATATTGAAGGTGCACAAATTACAGTAACATCTGACCACCAACCATTAAAGTGGTTAATGAATTTATCGTCACCCTCTGGTAGGTTAGCCAGATGGGCCCTTCAGATTCAAACTTATAACTTGAAAATCGATTATCTTCCAGGCAAATGTAACGTTGTGGCCGATATGCTTTCTCGACCTGAATACAACGATAAACAAACTTGTGAATTACAAACTGTTGTTATTGATGTTCCATCAAGAACAGCTGGTGAACTTCGAACGGAACAGTTGAAAGATCCTGAACTGAAGAAGATCATAGATTGCTTTGAGGATATCGACAAAAGTGTTGACTTTGCGAATTGGACAGAAAGGGGATACGTCTTAAATCAAGGAGTACTCTACCGCTACTCTCCACACTCTGAAGTGGAGGAGGCTCAGCTAGTTGTCCCATCTCATGAAAGAGAAAAGATTTTAAAACTCCATCATGATGCACCCACAGCTGCACATTATGCAGCTGATGGAACCTTTTTTCGAATATCATCCAGGTATTATTGGACAGGCATGAGAAAATATATTGTTGATTACGTTAAAAATTGTGCAGAATGTATTAGATATAAAGCAACAAACCAGAAACCTGCTGGTCTCTTACAGACACCTGTACCTGCTCAACGTTTTGAAAGCATAGCTATCGATCTTTTTGGACCCTTACCAGAAACGAGTGATGGCATGAAGTGGATCTTCATTGTTGAAGATTGCACAACCAAGTGGGTCGAGTTATTCCCATTAAAGCAAGCTACTGCTAAAGAATGTGCCTTAACACTACTAAATGAAGTCTTCTTAAAATATGGATTACCGCGACGTCTAATAAGTGATAATGGTACACAATTCGTTAGTGCAATCATGCAGCAGTTGTGTTATGTCCTAAACATCAAGCAAAATTTAATTCGTGTTTACCATCTACAGGCAAACCCTGTTGAGCGTAAAAATAGAGATTTGAAGCCTCGCTTGGCAATGATGGTAGGTAACAACCATACCTTATGGAAAGAGAAATTACCAGCTATTAGATTTGCAATGAACACTGCAAAATGCGAAACTACAGGATGCACTGCAGCTTACTTGAACTTTGCCCGAGAATTAAGAACTTTAGACGATGTTACTACTGACCTGCGATCTATTTTTCATAATGATAATTTTGTCCCAGAATTCACTCCTTATTTGAAACGTTTTGAAAAGAATATGTCACAAATTAAGGAAAATATCGAGAAAAGCCAAGATCGTCGAAAAACATATGCAGACAAATCACGTATATCAAGCCCTAATTTTCAAACTGGTGATTTAGTTTGGGTAAAACTTCACCCTTTAAGTAAAGCAAACCAAAGCAGAAGTGCAAAGTTTATGCCGAGGAAAGATGGACCTTACGTCATTCTATCCCAGAAATCACCTACAACCTTTGTCATAGCCAGTTGTGACAAACCTGATGAACCTTGAGGCGTATACCATGTATCAGCTCTAACTCTTTTTCAAAATATCTCACAGAACCAATCTCCTGTGGTGCCTTTACGGAGAAGAGGTAGACCCCCGAAACAGTCTTCTGTTTCTAATGAGAGTCCTGGGAAAAACGCGCAAATATCACGAATGCCACCACCTCGCCGAGACGGTCTTCGGAGGTGTAGGGGGAGGATGTAGCGGTTACAATTACTGCCTTCTCCTTTCTTCATAGGTGGCGCTACTAGAGCCACCTATCAAGAGCCATGTTTTCCCATGATTCCTCATTCTTGTCTCGTGTGTTGTCCTTGCTTGCCGTGTGTATTTGTTCTATGCCTTGTTCTTCAATATGCTTGTGTTAAATGTTTGTGCTGTGGAACTTAACCCGCTAATAAAAAGTAGTTCCTGAAACTGAACTCATTCTTTCATCCATGACATAACACATAATAAAGAGTCTCGTCCCTCTACATGCTTATGAAAATAATTTAAATTTGTTGAGTCATTAACAAAAAAGTTTAAATTTTGTCTTTTTTTTTTTTTTGAATATTTTCAATTTTATTACATTGGTAAAATATTTTCTCTCATTATTTTCGAATTCATACTTTGAATAGATATTTGGTTTTAATTTCTTTTTTAACTAAAAAAGAAATATCTTTACTTTCTTTTTAATTTCGTATAGTAGTTCAGGCATTTTTCTTAGATTTGGCAACTAAAAAAAGTAATGAAATGCAATTTTTTTACTCTTTACAGAATTTAATATTCGAGAAATCCTGATATTAAACTCTACTTAAGGGGTTTAGTTTTAGCTGAGAGTAAAAATTTACTTTATTTTCCAAAATATATATATATTAAAGTAATATCGTATGTCATAAATCAAGCGGAAATATTTTTTTTGCAAAGTTTCAGGGAAATTAAGAAATGATTTAACACCTTCTAATCAACCTATTATTTTTAAGATTATTTCAGTGAGCTCATATGTCATTCGGTTTAGTACAAAATGCTCAAAGGATGTTATCATTTTATGGCTACAATTATCATACGAATGTAAGATAAAAGGAAAGGCAATGTTTATAGCACGATCCAACTTTCAGATTCCAGTAATAATTTTCAATCTCGTCGTTTTCAGTCGAATTTTTTATTCATATTCAATTGACTTGTACATTGGAATTTCTATATCAAGTATATACTTTTGCAAAATACTTTTTCTTTTTGGCCTTTTATTTCTGGTGCTTTAAGTTTAAATAAATTGTTAAATTCCGTCGATTCCTTAAAATAATGGAAAGTTATACATGCGAAACTAGTAATATACACATAAGAAGGAAAAATTAATAATTTGATGGTGAAATATTACTAAACATATTGAAAGAAATAATCGGTTCCAAAAGTATTTTAGAGTTTTTTTTTTAATGCCCATAGTCAAGAAGAAGAAATTAATTTCTAATTATTATTCAATAATGTTTTACTAAAACAACAACGAAGATTGCGATGAGTTATTTTTTTCTACTTCTGCTTACAAGTGTATTCATTAAGAATGTACCAATTTTAGAAATAATTTCAAATATATTTTATGGGCCACGGTGGCCTGGTGGTAAGGTCTTGGCTACGAAACCGGAGGGTTTGAGATTCGAGACCCGATTCCACTGAAGAACCGTCGTGTAAGGGGGTCTGTTGCACGTTAAATCCGTTCTGACCAAACGTTCACCGGCTGATGTGGTGTGGAGAAGGGGGTGCCAGCTCAGGTGTCATCCTTGTCATCTGACCGCGGTTCAAAATTACGAGATCCGTCCCCAAATAGCCCTAGTGTTGCTTCAAACGGGACGTTAATATAACTAAACTAAACTAAACCAAATATATTTTCTGATAAATATTATTTAAATTATTTAGAAACTTATTGACAATGCTCGAAGATTTAAAAACACACACACACACATTTCAACGGTACCAATGACAAAAGATAAAAATGTTCCGTTTCTCGATAGATTCACATTTTCGTTTTTACAATTCCATATCAGAACTTTGTTGCAATGCCAGATAAATCAATAAAATTCATCATTTAAAATAAATCACATTCCCTGTTCGAGAAAAAGAACCCCTACAATCTCGAAAAACCTATTAAATTTCAAATTATGGCTTTTCTGTTCTTACAACGCCTAAATACACACATACACAAAAAAAATCACGAAACATTGAAATTTATTAATTTACATTATTTCTTCTTCTGTAAATTTAATCGGAAAACGAACAAATATTTTCATAAGCATTTCGTTCGAATTCTCATTTTTTCATTTATTTGCTTTTTCTTAAAAACTCATTTTTTTTAACTTTCTGCCGAAAAAGGAATACCAAAGCATGGAATAAACTTTTCGAATAAATCACGTAGCCAAGATAAATGCATCACCATTTTAAAAGGTAATCTTTCAAATATTCTTTTTTTCTCCATATAAAATACCGTTCTCATTCCATATGTCGCATCGAAAACGTGCACTGCAGCATTCATCTTTGTCAGAAGTAAAATATGTTTTGCAAAAATAGTCTCAAAATCGTCTGCGCAAAAGCGGAATGCATCAAGAATTTTTTTTTTTTAATTCTGAAAATTTTAAGACTTGAATCGCTCCTTTTTTCCACAAGTCAACGAAAAAGATTGATTAACTGTTACTGTAGCCTCATTTGAATTCAAGAATGTGATAGATTGCTGACTTTAATTCCCCTCTGAATTTGCTTTATTTCTGAGAGACGTAATTTTCGAACGAAGGTAAGTTTAATTTAGAAGTTTTTGCAAATAAATGGAATAAAATTTAAATAATTAAGTTTCGGCATTTATTCTAAATTAGCATATATTGGCTTATTTTCTTGATGCTTGTTTACCGCTTGTATATGATTTTCTTATTATTTAAAATAATTCATCTCTTTTTCTTTTTTTTTTTTTGTGTGTGTGTGTGTGTGTGGTTGCTATTTAAGAAAATATTTTCTAAATTAATGAATTTTTAATATGAGAAAAATATCTGGAGAGTTTTTCTGACTTTGAAAAACATATTGTGAGATTTCAATTTTGTATTTCAGAGCAAATTATGTCCGATTAAAAATTTTTTTTACTAGTGTTTGCGAGTGCTGCCTTTTTTATCCTATTTTTATCCTTGTTTTGAACCTTGTAATTTGTTTTTGAACTGAAATTAATGTTTAAAATATAATAGAAGGCTTAGATATTATAATAAAGTGAATTCATATAATAATGAAAATTTAAATTACATTCTATTTGGAAAAAATTACTTGATAATATACAAAAAAAATATCCATGTTAAAAATCTCCTGCTTTTTTTAAAGTTTATTATTTGGAAATATGTTATAAATTTGATGGAATTTGGTGAATGATATAATATTGTGAGTTATAACTTAACAAGCAGATATAATAAATAAAACTTTTTTTTGTAATTGGAAATATATGGTCTGTTTTGATTCGATCACTTTGAAAACAGACCTGTAAAATTTGGGAAGTGTTTTTTTTTAAACATGAATATATTAGTATCGCCAAATAACAGCGATGTTGTGTAAAGTAAGGGAACCTTTTGATGGATTCTGCGCATGCGCAATATTGGTCTTCAATTTGCCGAATGTAACATGTACATGGTACGTGTTTCTAATGCCTTCTCACTCTTACAGTTATTTTGATGGCCAGGGAAGATCACTAATATCAGTATTGCAATAAAATCGTTTAGAAAATCTTATCAAGGAAAACGGAATATATGAAGAATGATGGAATCGGAATTATTTGTTTAGGTGATATTTCTCTACTAGTAATAAAGAAGAATGCTTGTGTATTGATGCTCAACAGAACTGACCTAGAGCAGCCAAATTTGGCACAGTTCTATTTTCGTAAGGAGAGGAATGTGCACCTCGTAATTTTTTTTAGATTTTTAATTAGAAATTTAATTAAATAAACATTCAGCGAAAACTCGACATTTTTTTTCATCATATCTTTTGGAAGTATTACGTCTCAAAAATAATTTTTATATCATCTTAAAATTAAAAAAAAAAACTGTCTCTTTAATGACGAGATAAATTTTATTGCCGTATATATTTTTTATATTTTTAATTGGTGAAAAAATATTTTAAGGAACTTTTATAACAATAACTTCCATTATTATAACTCGATGAATATCAAAATGTTTTCATTGTTGGTAAAAGTAAGGGGAAAGAAAATTCAGTTTCTTATCCCCTCTATATTAGGTAAGTTTCTATTTTTAACCTACTTTTAATAAAAATTTTGAGATATTTTGTACTGATAAATAAAAGTTTAACTTAAATGGTGATCGAAGTTCCATTTTAAATTAAAGGCCATATTGTAAGTGAGATGACAGGAAATTAGAGATAACACTTTATTCTTTATTCTGCACAACGAATAGAATATCTTAAATAGTACAAGTTCCCCGTTAATCAAAATTTGAAGTTAAAAAATACTAGCATCCTTTGGTGACCAGCCTTTTTGCTAAGATTATTATTGACTTTTTAAACTGTTAAATAATGTGGAATGCATAATTTAAAAAAAATAAAACTGTCACCTTGTTATTTGATAAGACCCAAAAGCATGAATTTACTAAATAAATATAAATAAATTTTAAAAACATACAAATTAAAAAGAGTATGTACTGCGAAATAAAAAAGGAAGTAAAAATCCTACTTCAGAATCAATGTTCAAAGAAATAATTTTTTTAACCTTAATTTTAACAAAGGTAATAGCATGCGACTAATATTTTGATGAATGAATTTGAATTTCATCAAAATATCAATTTTTGAGTTATATATATATAAATTTGTGATGGGGTAATAATTATTTTGATAAAAAATTTATGTAATATGTATTATATCAATGTTTTTAATATGCACTTATGAAAAAAAGCAGTTTATAATATGCAATTATTGCTGAAACATATTAATGTATTTAATGGTTTTGAAAAGGAAGCAATTTATAAGATTCAATTATTGCTCAAGCATATCAATTTATTTAATATGCTGCCATGAAAAAAAGTAGTTTATAATATGTAATTATTGTTCAAGCATTAATGGAAGCAAAATATGTGTTTGTATCTCAGTTTATATCAGTGTTATAGTAGGACGAACACAAAATCATTATCTGATTACAAAATATAACACAAAATGTCTATTTAGCAATATAACATTTGTATAATTGAAGTGCCCAAAATTTTATAATTAACGCCGAATTACATTTTTTCTTACTGTCAAATAAATAGCGAAGCTAATTTAAAAATGTAAATGGTGAATGAATAGCTAAATTTGAATGAAATGACGGCTATAAGGGATAAAGTACAATGCATCTTGAAGTCCCAAGAAAAGACTATGACTCCATAACAGAGGTACAGATCCTGAATGAAAAATCACCTGTCATGTGGACTAAAAATGGTACTATAGTTCTTGCATTCTCTTGATGTTACTTCTTTTGTTTTTTACATTTAACGTTTTATCAAGGGAATAGTCTTTGACATACCAATTTGTAATTTTGGCAAATAAAGTAGTATATCTTACACATATAGCATTTCAATATAAATGATCGACAACACATGGTGAGCAGCAAAGCTACTTTCACATTTTTGGCGCAGGAAATATAAAATATTCTAACATAATTGGTATTATTGTAATCTCTTTATAAATATTTACAACGTAAAAGCATTATATATTTATTATCAGGGTAAATTTTCTGTTTTCAACTTGAATTGTTAAATCCTTTTATGTTTTGAATATATGAAAGTAATAATTCATTTTTGGATTCCTATAAAATAACTCTATGGAATGAAAAGTAAAACTCTTTGAAATGACCACCTTATAAGTCTAATGGTATCTCAAACCATTATATATGCACCAAGTGTTTACTATGAAAACAACTACTATCTGACTAAGTTGAAAGAAATCTAGAAAATCACTGAACTGAATATTCTTTATTAAAAAAAGAAAAACAGCATATATAATTTATCAAGTTTAAAACTTCCTTTCTGTTTTTTTTATTATTATTTGAACATGGCTTTTAAATATGAGGAAACTTTATTCTCTGTTGGCAATAAATTCTTTTGAAAATTTGTCTCTATTGTATTGTTCAATGCTGTAAATTCAGCGAAATGTGGAATCTTCGAACTCCAAAAACTCCATCTTTATTAATAGCCTTTCAAAGCACAGACGGAAAAAAAAAGATTTCGCACATTCCACTTCATAAGTTTCAGACGATTTTCTTTATATCTTAGGAAAACATTCGGAGGATCATTTCAAAACAATTCCGTTCCATTCTAAAGTAGTATTTTTGGAATTTTATTTTAGTTATTCCACTAGAATAAATTTCTTTTGCTAACTTCTTGTTTACGAAGGGAAGGGAAAGAACATTACATAAAACGATTTAACAAGAGAATTCATTTTCAAAAAAAGGAACGAAAAAAAAAAAGAAAAGAAGAAGAAGCCTAATTGGTAGAGTAAACTTTCCATTTCAGTCTGGAAGAGGCGATTGAACGCTGGCTGCCATGTTCAAACCGGCGAAATCGATTTTTCAACGATGTGTGTTCTTTTATTTGACGAAGTATAAAAATAAAATGGAAGAAGAGCACATTCAACTTCAATTTCTTTTTAATATAAATATATACTTCTGTAAGTTATTTGGATGCGTTATGGAAGTTTAAAGCATTTGAGAGGAAACACAATGTCCTATAAAATTTCTTTTAAAGTTGCAGAAAACATGTAGCGATAATAGAAGTGTCTGCATTTCTGCAATTCGCTTGGCAAACAATTCAAACTACTTCACTTGAATTGCATTATAGAATAATATGTGAAATATCACTGCAGCTATTTTCTGGTTTGGGTAATATTATATTTTTAAAGAAAACGTTATGTTAATCCTTCCTGAAAGAAAAAAAAATGATTGTCAATGCATTTAAAAAACATAAATTTTTGCTTTTGAGTTTATAAATGAGACACTAACATCCAATACGAACAATAATAACAAACACCGCAATTAATAATTAAAAAATGTTGCGCAGTAAAGAAGCAACTTCAGTATACACACATATTCACTACAGCAGCTTTCTTCACAAAAAATATCGAGGAATTCCAATGCTGTAATTTTTTCATATTAATTTTTGTAGCATAAGTAGTGTGGTATGTAAACAATTACAGTCATTTCAATAATGAAAGGCAAATTACTCATTTCATGTATGTTTTGGAATATTGAAATTGAATTCCAAAAATTTTATTATTTTTTTCCAGTGAAGTAGCATATATAGTTTTGTATGCAATTGCAGTTATTTCAATATTGTAAAGCAAATTACCCATATTTATGAAGGGTTTTCAATTTTAAAGCTGAAATAAAAGAAGAAAAAAAAAAGAAAGAAAAATGAGATATTGTTTCCCCTTACAAAGCTACATCGACATTTCTGTTATAAGCCAACATTTATAATGGAATTTATTTCGAGTAAGTTTTATGCATCAAGTGTTCCGTGCCAATTTAATGCACGAATTCATAGTACATCTGGCAAGAGGACACGACGATGTAATACAGAGTAAGTCAATATGCAACTAGATCACTTACACAGTAATGATATGCATGTCGCGACGTTAATCAGTAGCGTAATAATGAGAACTTGGGGATACAAAGAGGCGTCGATGTCTCTGTACCTAGGAAGCTCCACAAATCCTTTTTCTTTCAAGTTAACATAAATAATGCAGGGGCGGAGGTTTTATGAATGAGGCATACCCAGGCACCACTTCCTATCGCTACGTCAATGATCTGAATTCACTTAATATGTTCTGCGACTTGATTTGAAGCTAATTAAAGTATAAATTTTAACATCAAGTATTGTCATATTGAGAAAGACCCCGCTGGTGTAGTGCGTAAGCTTGGAGAGGGAATTCTAGCTCAGATATTGTGTCCTCGATATCTGACGGCGGTTCAAAAGTACGAGGTCCATCCCAATATAACTCTCGTGTTGCTTTAAAATGGGACATTAATGCAACTAAACTAAACTAAACAAAACGAGAACACGAGAGTTACAAGATACTTCCTTAATTCATAACTAGATTAATTTGTTATTATTATTAATATCACTTTAAAATGGCCTTAAAGAGTGTACCCTTGAAACGAAAATCGTACCATTTTTAATATTGAAATTTTTTAAGTATAAATAATGATTCGTTTTTGGTATTTTATGTATTCTTTTTCTCCTATGAATTTTATTTTCTTAGTAATCCTAATAATGATCTCATCTGATTTATCAACAGAGGAGTGAAACACAAAAAGGATGTTAAAAGATTTCGTTTACATTTTTGTAGGTGTCTGATAAAGGAGAAACAATTTCAAAAAGGAAATAGACAGGTTTAGCAGTTATTTATGCTATTCTTGGAAATAAAACTTTTGCATGAAGTCGAAAGTATAACTCTCCCAATTTTAAAAAGAGTTCCTCTAATTTTTCAGAGATACATTTTTTAAAGCAATTTTTGTTTCCATTCCAAATTTGTAATAAAATTCACGTTCAATATCTTGCTAATAACTGATATTTCTAACCGAAAAGAATGAAACAAGAACTCTTCCAAGAGTGAAATCTGATCTGTGACCAGAGTCATCAATTAATACTTGAAGAAATGAACGTAAACAGCGCAGGATTAAGTTTCATTTAAGTGCTTTTAGAGGATAATGAAGTTCAAGTGCAATTCTAGTGTATTGCAACCTCTTTGAAATTTCACTTACCATTCTTTATGAAATGTAAACTTCTAGTTTTCTTAAATTATTTTTAATTCTATTTTTAAAGGCTGTGTATTTGAAGTATACCTCGTACACTACTTACTACTTACAAAACAGAAATAACATTCTTTTTATGTACTTGTGTCACACATTCAATTATTTTTTTTCCAATTATTTTAAGAGAAATTGTAAGACAAAACTTTTATTATTATCTATCTGAATAAAAATTGCAATACTAGAATTTTTTTAAAGATATGCATGTTAATATGCATAATTAAATATCATTATTTGGCTGAATTATTCAATGAATCCTTTTTATAGACTCCCCGATAGGGCACAGAAGCCTCTAGAATCATTTCCGATTTCTAATCCTAATATAGACTTGCACTTTCGAGAATTTTTATTTTTGTCTCTGAAGTCGCCAAATTCGTCATCATGTTGCCAAAGCTTCACCAAATTTGCAGTCGAAGAAGAAGGTATTGACCTGGAATCCTATCAGCACCCATTAAAAATGTCTATAAAACTTCTTTATATTGAGACCTACTGACTAAGGAAGCAATTTCAAAGATCCGCAAATCATGCGCTTAGTAACTTTGATACTTTTTGGCAGTAATGTTGGATGAAGACGAAGGTTTTTCTGTAGACCTATTAAAAGAATTTATCTGACCTAACAGCTCTTAAGTATATGCAGGAATAGACGCATCAATAAGGAACTATTTAATATCTCGAACACCATTCTATATAAATCGTTCAAGCTTTGGGAATAAACATTACTAATAATCAAATTGAGAATATATATATATTCTAAAATTGTAATATATATATAATATGGATTGAAACATATTTATTCATCCAGTTTTTTTATTGTCGTTTTATTTTACTTTTGGGGTACTTTTTTCTGACCTCCCTATATATGTGTGCATAAAATTTGAGTCAAGTGAGGAAGAATTATTTAATACACATTTTTTTAATTGTCTTCGTTATATACAGAAGAAAAAGTCTCATCTTTAGGACGATTTTTAAAATTTTATTTCTACTATGATCAAGAACTAACGCAGCGTGTACACAATTTTTATGTCAAAGTCACAAAAGGAACGTCAGAGGACATTCTAGCCTTTTATGCACCTGACATGTCATTTTAGTATTAAGAAATAAAATACACTAATGCTATTTAGGGACGCAATTAATATTCTTGTACCAGAGCCTGACTAAGGCAGGGGCATACTGGGCAGTTGCCTTGGGCCCCCACATCAGAGTGTCCCCCCCCCAAATCGAATAATAAGTTTATTGTACGTTTCCTTCTATAATGAAATTTTTTTTAAACAAAATATCAGTATAGTGTAAAATCCGTCAGTTTTATGTTAGCTTCTTCATTAATCTATCGTATGAACACAAAAAAAAATCTATATTTCATATTCATTGTTGACCGTTTTATGAATTTTTATGTCAGTTAATAGAAAGAAAATAATAAATGAGTTAAAATAACATTGCTTTTCAAAGACAAAAGATAACAAAAGTATGGTGCATTATCCACCCACCTTTTCTTTTAAATTTTGCATGCAATAATTAATTGAATATAAATATATATCCACCTTGGATATATCCTTTTATTGATGGACACATTGCTATATACTTTTAATGATGGACATTAAAGGATTTATCCATTACTATATCCTTTTAATGATGGACATAGAATTGTCAAAAAAATCAATAAAATGGACAGAATGATATTTCGTCTGACCATTGGGGGGGGGGGCTTTATGTTATTTTAGGTTCTACTCAATTTTCTTGTTATATATCTATAATGAGGTAAAAAACTTAAATACCTACATAAAGTTTAGTTCTTTATTACTGAAGTAGTGAAGCAGAGGGAGAACTACGTGAGAGGTTTTTGCCCCGGGCCCCAATTAGACTAAGTCGGGCCCTGAATGTACCTAAAATGGATGATAAAAACGACTTAAGAGCTGCATTATCTCATTTGCAGACTTCTACAAGACCGAGAAGGCGCTTGCCTACTGTAAATATAATATGTTCTAGATCCTAGTATACGTTTGACACTTGTGGGTTGTGGGTTTCGAACTTGTGATCCTTCAGTATTGAGCTGTAAGCCCAATCTCAAATTTTGCCAAAAGATCCATTTTTATCATGTGAGAACATGATGTTGCTTTGGTTATGGGGTTTTGAAGTTCGAAATCGCGTAGGCGATGAATATTGAAGCTCGAAATAGCGTAGGCAATGAGTAAATCATAAATGGAAATTTTCATCATCCTCTTTTAATCGCATAAATGTTTTTACCGGTATTGCTTTATTATTACGTACGCTTCTTTGAGAGCACATGTGTTTTTAAAAGGTTTAATTTATTTCTCGATCAGAACCATCTAAAGGTCAGAAAATATTCCGAAAAGTAAGCATTATTCAGTGCATTTTAAACATTCGTCCACATAAAAAAGAAGATCCATTCTTTAGCTTCATTATTTACTGTAATGGCACTCTGCAATCAACCAGAAATGCCCATTTATTTCTGAATGATAAATACATATGACCACAACGATTTTGACGTGATGATATCCAAAAAGATTCACCCAAGACAGGGACCGGCAGTTTGCGTGTTATACGAGATCAACAACACACCCAAAGATTAATTTCGTGGCATTTCATCAAGCTAATTGAACAGCTCTAAACACCCAATGAGGGCAAACAGCATAACGGATCATATTATTAAACCTATCTACGGGGCGTTCACGTTTTGCGTCAAGGGTCGAAAGTCACGCGCCGGTTGGAATTAGAAGGAAGTGGATCTGATTCAGAAAGTTTTGATGTTATTTTTTAAACAAAGGCGAAGCGAAATTTGATGAAAAAAGATCCAATTTTTAATTTTGGAAGTACCTGACATTTGTTTCGGGAGGTCAAAATGGCATGAGGGGATGAAGTTCGGCGATTAAAATTTTTCTTTATGGTAGTGTTGAGTTTGGCGGAGTTATAAACGCGAAGCCAGAGCGCGTGAACGTTCGTTTTTTGAGCAAGGATGAGATTTCTTACCTTTTAAGGATGAAGTAAATGTGCGCAAGCTTTGGACAATAGAGGTGAAAAGGAAATACAATGGATGCGCGTTCTTATAAAACTGTGGACCACCCAAAACATTCATTTTACTACGAATTCATGAATGAAAATCTCGTTATCATAAAAATTAGTTATAAAAAGCAATAAAAATGGTTAAAGTTCATCCAATTCCACCAATGTGGGGTTCTGAATTTTATATATATATATTTTTTACGAATTCATATCATTTGTTCATTCATAGTGTTTGCAATAGAATTTATTATAATTTATTTATTTTTTTAAATCACATTTTCTAAACTTCTATTTAGGCAATGTAAAATTTGGGTTTATTTTTAAGCAAATTTTTAAGTCAATTTGAACACATCAAAATTTCAAGTTCATTTTAAGTATTACTTGTAACCTTGTTTTCCTTTTTTTGCAACGAAATTAAAACGAATTTCATCGTTTCTGGAAATCGTTCAATCACATTGTTTCACAATCAATCATATTTATTGTTTTTAAAATTATCATGAAAATTTGCTTTTTTGAACGTTAACTGCAAATTTAACTTCAGTTTCACTTTTATCAGATAGTATATATTATCATTTATGTATCACTTAATATTTACATACAGTAATAGGTTTCTTAATATTTTTGGAATCTTTATAAATGTTTAAATCTTATTTTAATATTTTAGTATTTTTAATTTTCTAATGGTTGAACATTTTTGTTATTTTTATTATGTTGTTAAATTATTTCTTCATCTTAGTTTCAAATTTATATTAGTTTCAAAACTTAGTTTCAAAAATATATGTAGCAATGGGTATTTGAATTTTTTTTGTCACTCTCTTATTAACATATTTTTAGTTTAATTTATTTCACACTTAAAAAATTGGAGCAGATTTGTTTTTTTATTAGACACTAGCCGCCTTTGGCGACCAGCCGGTTCGACAGTATTACCGCTCGCTACAATTTTCAATTAAATATTTTAAGTAACTGGTCTCTTAAAGGATTCTCAAACAAAACATTTTTAATCTTCAAATTTTGATAGTCTTACCAAACTTATACTGTTTAGATCGTTTCGTTCAATTTACTATATATATTTTGCTAATTTGTTGTCATTTCCGGCAAAACTTCAACTTTAATTTAAATATTTATTAATTATTATTATAATTGAATGTGAGTATTGTAAACAGAATCTCTCGGTATTTAAGTCTTATGTTAACTAAAAAATATTTTTCATAATTTATGTAATATCTCAAACAATAATTCAACAAAAATTTCTGAGATTCAGCATAAAATTCAGTTTTTAGTTTTGCTTTCAAAAGGATTGAAATGATATCAATAATAATATTTTGTTCCGGCCTATAAATACATTTCAAAAATTATGAAGTTTAAATTTAATGCAGTAAGGTATCATATTCTGAGAAATATTCTGGACACACCAAATTTTAAATAAATGAATGAATATTTCTATTTTCCACGATCAACTAAGACTTATTTATGAGGTTTTAAACGTTAAAAATTTAGAAAAACTCAACATTTTCATAATCTTAGGCCAATTAATCTTGAGAAACCTGCGCGCTGATTGGCGTATTTTCTTTGAAGCGATCGATGGAAAATCTAAAATTATCCTTTTTTTATTGAATAGTGATATTCAAATTTTCCTAAATCAGTCAGTTTAAGTGATTAGAAATTAACTCTTAAAAGTCAGTGATTTAGTTGATTGGAAATTAACTCTATGACCACCATAAAATCTGTGCTTTCTCTTGTGGTGTATGCATTCTCCTTAATATCCGCTCGAATAAAACATCACATACAAAATAACTACATAGAACAAACACATCAAAAGTAAACATAACATTTCAATAGTTGCCAAAAACAAAAGAGAGAAAAATGCAATTAATAAGCAGACGATATTTAGAAAAGTGCAGATATTTAGACTGGAAAATGAAATTATCTGAAATTAACCACACGCGCAGACGATATTTGCAAAAGTAAAAATATTCAAACCTGAAATAGAAAATATATGAGTTATTCCATCAATAAATGCCATAAGTTTGTTTATATCTTCATAGATCATAAAATAATTTTTCTTGAATTTATTTTTTAGAAAAAATAATATTTTATATTTATTTCATTTCCTACAAACACGTGCCTAAAATTATATTTTTGCAGATTTCATTTCCAAAAAGATTTAATTTATTTTTAATTGCAGCTTTAATCAATGTGATGGCAACACTTTGAAAAAAGCTTATTTTTTCCCATGAATGCGAAACGTGCTTAATTTCAATTTTTATTTTTTACGAAAAAAATTATTGAAAAACATAGTTAAAATATTTATTTAAAAATTCATTAAAAATAGAAATTTAATTTTAAGTTTAAAACATTAGTATCATTTAAAAGATAAATTTTTGATCTTTAACTTCATGTAAAAATCTTTTTTGTGCGGTAATATTTTCGGAAGTTATAGCAGAAACACGTCAAAATTTCGCTTAATTTTTAAATAAATAAAATTCTAGTTAAAAATTCGAAAAAATAACCCCCAGGTGCACATTCCCGGCCTCCAAGGTATACACGTGTCAAATTTGGTAGCTGTAGGTTGAATGGTCTGGCCTGTAGAGCGCCAACATACACACACACACACATTAAGCTTTATTATAAGTATAGATATAGATAACAGTTAAATTGATAATATTTTTATTGATTAAAAAAATTAATTGTGCATTTTTTTTTCATTTTTATATATTAAAATACAAAAATTCAGTTTTTTGCATATTGTCTGAAAATCAGGTCTTTAATGAAACTGTAATATTTTAACTTTGATTGCTACTAAGATTTGATTTTAAAAGTACCAAAAGTCTGTACAAAGTTTCAGATAATCTTTTCTCTATCATATGTTTCGTTATCTAAACTGTTTTTATTTTTCTTTCAGTTTCATATTTTGCTTTCTCATTGCTGTTAATTTGATTTTTTATAGTATTAATAAACAAAACTAATTTAAAGCATTATTTTAATTCCGAGACACATTTCACAATTTTTTTTATTAATTTTATGATCATATTTCAGTTTAATTAATAAACTGTTATATATAAGTAGAAATTGCACTTTTTCATACAGCACAGATTTTAGGAGAAATCATTCAAGCTGAAAGCGTAAAATTAAATAAATAAATATTTCTTAAAGCATGTAGATATTTAATTTTATAAGGTACATTTAAAGTTTGAAGGTTGCATTTAAATGCGATTACATTCTAGAAAATATTTGAAGAAGGGGCGAAAAAAATCCATTACGATGAAGATAACACAATGAAATAATCATTATATATTTTATTCACGAATATTTCATTTTTTTACAACCAGTTTTACTCTCATTAAAACTCTCGTCCACTTTTAAAAAAATCGTCTGTCATCATTTTTATCGCATCAATCTCCTACAGGTGTTTCTATAAGTAAATTATTCTTATTACAGATAACAAAACCACAAATACTCCAGGTGTTATTTAAAAAAATACTAAAATCCTCAACCCTTTCTCTGAATGTACATCGCCCATCTGCTGCAGTTGTATACCATTCCAGTATTTGAACAGCGATATTAGCTCAGACCTCTGTATTATGAAAATAAATTTGTTCTCGACAATTGTGTTGCATATAACGTCAGGTGTATAAATCATCCCATGACCGAACAGCTGTTTTGAAGCGTACATTAATTAAACAACTAAATAGCGTGGGGTGTTTTTTATCCCGAGAAAAATATCGCTAATCCATAGTCTTCATTTTCGTATCGTCATTTGTCTGGCGTAAAAACACACGGGTGTCGCATACAAAAAAGCAGGTGAACTCATTTTAGTTTGATGGAGGGGGGAGGGAAAAGAATCGTTTGATAATAAAAGTTTGGTTAAAAGAAATTTTTTTTAATTAAATAGATGTTATTTTCTTGTTTGTTGATCATAAAATCAATGATCTTAAAATGTATTGTTCTAAGGATGATAACTTTTAAAGATAAGGTCAAATAACGTCAAAATTTAACTTTTTCCTGCAGCTGAAATATAAAAAATTTAGAAAGCTGAAAATATAAAGGTTTTTTTTTTTTGTCTGATTACGGTTCAAAATGAGAAATATGTCTCAGCATAGGCCTTATGTAACCTTAAAATGAACATTTTTTATTATATTTCCCGTAGTATAGCATCTAAAAATAAAAGACCTAGTTGCCTCCCCCCCCCCGAGCAATTGCCTGCAATACAAATAGAACATAATATGCAATAATTTGAGAAACGTATAAACTTTTGATGTTTCATTTACATATTAATGCGTGTTAATACAATTTGAATATCAGTTATCCACTGATTATGCAATTATTTATTTCTAATTCTGTACTCTTCTCTCATTATTCATACGTACATTTTTCCTATATGTGCCCTCGAAAGATCTACCATTAACTGAAATTCCTTTATTATCTCTCTCAGCTATTGAATTGTTGCTGAGCATTTATCGTGTCATTTAAAATGGAAAATTAAATTTAAAATATGTTTGGTGCTCAATAATTTCCTATTATTCTCTATTTATAAATGTTTACACTAAATGAAACTCAGATATTTTCCAAGAAAAGGAATGACAAACGTCACATGCACTATTCTAATATAATTTCGGTGCAATTCTATCGCACGTCTTGCAAAGGAAAACACAGCTTGGTATAAAGAAATACACATTTAAATTTTAAATAGCATCGACTGCAAATTTCATACCACGCAAACCAATTCCAGTGATCATTATTTTAATTTTCCAAGTAATTATTTCGCAATTTCTTCGGATTGAAAATTAGTCCATTTTCAGCAACAACTTGAAAATTATATTATATATTATTTCCAGTTATATTATATACTAGCCGCCTTTGGCGACCAGCCGGTTCGCCAGTATTACCGCTCACTACAATTTTCAATTAAATATTTTAAGTAACTGGTCTCTTAATAGATTCTCAAACAAAACATTTTTAATCTTCAAATTTTGATAGTCATACCAAACTTATACTGTTGTTTAGATCGTTTCTTTCAATTTACTATATATATTTTGCTAATTTGTTGTCATTTCCGGTAAAACTTCAACTTTCATTTAAAGTGGAAATGATGAAATTGTAATTAATATAAAGATATTTTTTAATAAAACCAAGCG
>JAPMOR010098419.1:587773-624029 GCA_026543865.1 Argiope aurantia
GAAATTGCAATTAATATAAAGATATTTTTTAATAAAACCAAGCGTTTTATTTTATTTATCATCTTTATTGTTATTTATTTATTAATACAGAATATTTATTTATGCATACAGAATCGCTCGGTATTTAAGTCTTATGTGAACTACAAAATATTTTTCATAATTTATGTAATATCTCAAACAATAATTCAAAAAAAATTTCTGAGATTCAGCATAAAATTCAGTTTTTAGTTTTGCTTTCAAAAGGATTGAAATGAAATCAATAATAATATTTTATTCCGGCCTATAAATATATTTCAAAAATTATGAAGTCTAAATTTAATGCAGTAAGGTATCATATTCTGAGAAATATTCTGGACACACCAAATTTTAAATAAATGAATGAATGTTTCTATTTTCCACGATCAACTAAGACTTATTTGTGAAGTTTTGAATGTTAAAAATTTAGAAAAAAACATTTTCATAATCTTAGTCCAATTAATCTTGAGAAACCTGATTTGCGTATTTTCTTTGAAACGATCGATGGAAAATCTAAAATTATTCTTTTTTTATTGAATAGTGATATTCAAATTTTCATAAATCAGTCAGTTTAAGTGATTGATTTTGTTGATTGGAAATTAACTCCTTTTATTTAAAATATTAGTGTTTCAAGAACATTTTGTTATTCGTAATTTCCACAACAGAAGCTTAATGTAAACTAAAAAAAATCGTTATTTATTATAGCATTTATTAAATCAAGTTGCATAAAATATAATCATTTTCCATTTAGACCATTTTAGCAGATCTGTGACTTACTAAAGGTTTACAAATCAGCTGTGTGGCCCTGATTTGAATGGATATCCTGTTCATATTAAACAAAACTTGCCTTAAAATATAACTGATTTATTGGATTAATAATATAGAGAGTGTAAAAGACCATAAAATAATTTTTCTTGAATTTATTTTTTAGAAAAAATAATGTTTCATATATGTTTCATTTCCTAGAGACACGTGCCGAAAAGTATATTTTTGCAGATTTTATTTCCAAAAAGATTTAATTTATTTTTAATTGGAGCTTTAATCAATGTGATGGCAACATTTTGAAAAAAGCTAATTTTTTTCCCATGAATGCGAAACGTGCTTAATTTTAATTTTTATTTTTCACCAAATAAATTATTGAAAAACATAGTTAAAATATTTATTTAAAAATTCATTAAAAATAGAAATTTAATTTTAAGATTAAAACAGTATTATTTCAAAGATAAATTTTTGATCTTTAACTTCATGTAAAAATCTTTTTTGTGCGGTAATATTTTCGGAAGTTATAGCAGAAACCCATCAAAATTTCGCTTACTTTTTAAATAAATAAAATTCTAATTAAAAATTCGAAAAAATAACCCACAGGTGCACATTCCCTGCCTCCAAGGTATACACGTGTCAAATTTGGTAGCTGTAGGTTGAATAGTCTGGCCTGTAGAGCGCCAACACACATACACACACACTTTGAGCTTTATTATAAGTACTACATAGAACAAACACATCAAAAGTTAATATAACATTTCAATAGTTGCCAAAAACAAAAGAGAGAAAAATGCAATTAATAAGTAGACGATATTTAGAAAAGTACAGATATTTAGACTGGAAAATGAAATTATCTGTAACTAACCACACGCGCAGACGATATTTACAAAAGTAAAAATATTCAAACCTGAAAAGGAAAATATATGAGTTATTCCTTCAATAATTGCCATAAGTTTGTTTATATCTTCCTTATTCTATGAGTCATTAAACATCAAAATGGGCCCGGGAATAAATAAACACCCTGTATAGAGAGTGTAAAAGATCATAAAATAATTTTTCTTGAATTTATTTTTTAGAAAAAATAATATTTCTTATTTGTTTCATTTCCTACAGACACGTGCCGAAAATTATATTTTTGCTGCTTTTATTTCCTAAAAGATTTAATTTATTTTTAATTTGAGCTTTAATCAATGTGATGGCAACACTTTGAAAAAAACTAATTTTTTCCCATGAATGCGAAACGTGCTTAATTTTAATTTTTATTTTTCACCAAATAAATTATTGAAAAACATAGTTAAAATATTTATTTAAAAATTCATTAAAAATAGAAATTTAATTTTAAGATTAAAACATTAGTATTATTTAAAAGATAAATTTTTGATCTTTAACTTCATGTAAAAATCTTTTTTGTGCGGTAGTACTTTCGGAAGTTATAGCAGAATCACGCCAAAATTTCGCTTAATTTTTAAATAAATAAAATTCTAGTTAAAAATTCGAAAAAATAACCCCCAGGTGCACATTCCCGCCCTCCAGGGTATACACGTGCCAAATTTAGTAGCTGTATGTTGAATGGTCTGGCCTGTAGAGCGCCAACATACACACACACACACACACACACACACACATTGAGCTTTATTATAAGTACAGATTATTTTTTATAATTTATGCTGTTAAAAATATTTAAACTAGTTTGATAACGCTGGAATTAAATAATTATTTGAAAAGCAATCGTTATTTAGAAAGGATAAGCCATGAAAACATCGTAAAAACAACCTTAGTATCACGGTGCTAAAGCCTCGGCTTACGAACCGTAAGATCATGGCGTTAAGATCCAGTTTTGTCGAGAATCTACTGCACATGTTGGCCTGTGAGCGTTAAATTTTTTTCTTTAAATTGAAAATCAAGCATCCTTTCATTGCTATAAGTTTTAAAGTTTTAAAGATGAGCCTTTAACGTTTATTTGACGGTTCAAAATAACAAGATAAATTACAAAAAAAAAAAAAAATCTTTAAAAACCGTTCTAACGGACCATAAATAGAATCAAGTCAAGACATTCTACAAAAATATCTTCAGTTTTTGATGGACTTCTCTATCATTTGAGCTAAACATCAAACTGAAATAATGGAATACAAAAGAAAACTTGCTTTCAAGAAATCTAATTTGACGGATCGAACTGTTGAAATTTAAATTGAATGCTCGATTGAATTATGGACACCTCTAGGTCTTCCGTGACTTCCGGTTCTAGTTGAAAGCAATCGTTGACAAGTGAATGACTTAAACTCCGCACGCACAGAGAGAACTACGGGTCAAACGAAATAATTCAGACTATGGAAGTGTGCATAATTATACACATTCACATCGGATTAACTTTTCTCACACAATACGAGCACCGAGACAGTTTGGTGCACCACAGCAAAGCATGTCAAGTTCAATCTCTTCCTAAAAAACTAATGATCGTTGTCTTGGTAGCAGCCATTATTCTTTCATAGAGTGGATATCTGTCTTTTTCCCCCCTCGAGCCTAATAATTTCGTGACTTAGCTAAGCCTGATTGTTTGTATCAAAAATAAATGTTTCAATTAAAGTGCATTTGTGTGTATATGTATGTGTTTTGCACCTTAATTAAGTCTGAAGTTTATAAAACTTCTGATTATATATTTTGCGTTGAGTAAAATAAACGAAGAAACACGCGTTCCTACTACTTTTGTTGTTAAAATTAACTGGCAAACTAACTAAAAAGAGCGGGGGAAAATGGGATAAATTGCATCCTAAGAAAATCTGCATATTTTATCCGAGGTAATCTTAACACATTGCGTACGGGTCACGAGATTTCTCGTTTTCAGCAGGCCGAACGCTGTGCGGGTCGCGAGATATAGCGTTTTCACGCTTCTTCAGCCAAATCGATGTATAACCAACCAGAGGCAAATATTTACCACATTGAGGAGCAAAGAAATCTATAAGACATATGCCTGGGATAGCACGTTTTTGGGCAAACTTATACGTTCTAAAATCACCATAACTTTGTTATTTATGAAACAATAACAGATGGGATAAGCAACACGAGAAAACTCGTGAGTGATCTGTACTAGATGGAAAGCAAAATACGAGAAAATTCGTGAAGGGTCCTTAATATTTTAAAACAAGATACAGCTACAAATCGTGCCGAACATCATTGCACAAGGGAATATGCTTTACCAAATATCACACTCTAAAGCATTATTCATGTCTGTGAAATAAATAATAGTTAAAATGTAAAACATCTTATATAATAAATACATGTATAAAATATATAGTAATATTTAAGAATACTTTATGTAAATATAATACCAAATGAAAATTAAAAATATGTATATATGCATCCTATTGATTGCCAAGCATGTTTCTAGAGCGTTCAAAAATGTGCGGGCCCTGGGAGCGTCTTGGGAGCGCAAAGCGCAGTGTGTTAATTTTGATTAGCTAAAAGGATATTGGGGCATATTGATGTAAGAGTCATATTTAGCTCCACTGCGCCAAGCATCCAATGATATTAGTATCTTATAGCATTTTTGGCACGTGGTCCAATTTAAGATAAATTGGACTTTCATAATTTAGTTTTAAAAAGTACCATAATAACAAAAAAAAAGTTTCAAACGGAACTGTAATGTATAAGAAAATTATAAAAATTTCAAAAGTTAAAAATATAGACAGTTAAACGTAAGCATAAAAGGCTAAAATTTCAGATATTACAAGAAAAAGAAAAGACCCAATGATCTTTAAAAATTCAATAGGTGTAGAGCGAGAATTTTCGCCAAGTCTTGTAAATTCAAAATAGAAATATGAAAAAAGGGTAGCACATTAGAGGTAAAAATTAGAACACTGAATTAGAATATAGGCAACATACCTTATCACAGTTCTTATGACACAAAAAATGAATAAAATAGCAATTAAAATCTATAAAAAATTTTATCAGCAGAAAAATTATCGAGAGAATAGTTTTCATTTAGGAAGCGATGTCTAACAGAAACAGGAAATAAATAAATAAAATGCAACTGGGAATCTCTTAAAAATTGTGTTTTCTCCACTAAATATGAACAATTAGCTAAAATACATTGACTTTCCCGTAACACCGCATAAAAACTATAAAAAAAAATAATAATCTTGAACGGATTCCGTGTAACGGAAACAAACCAAAGTAAATGAGAAAAAATTAAAAAGTAGGGAATATCAAAGCATGTATAAAGAATAGCAACACAGAATATTCCTGTAATTTGGGCAGTTAATTATATTTAGCGAATAGCCAACAAGGAGTTCGCATATTCGGGCAAAATATTTCGAATTTCTTTGGTATCTTTTTTCCGTAACGATAATGATCAACTTTACTAATTAAGAGGATACTATGTTGAATTGCACATATTTCAGAATTGCATTTTAATGGAAACCATTACGATCGTAAATTTTTTTTAAATCGACCTCCAGATGTTATTTTTGATCTCTGAGTAGAGTCTGATATCATGACGTTAATCCAGACCTAGCTTAGTTTTAAAAGTAAAGACTGATGCACATAAAATATCATGTAGTAGTAAGTAATAAAAAAAGCTATTTATAAATTTAATTATAACCAGAAGGAATGGTCCCCCAGAACTTTCTCTCATACTCTTTAATAAATTTGTTGAAAACTCCTTACATGGCATTGGCAAAGAAAAATTACGAAATATTAACTTTTGGCATGAATTTAGCATTTTTGATGATTTGGCGATTAATCCATGTCATGCCCTTAATGGTATCTGAGAATCGAATGTGTGTTTTAGATATATTTTTCTCAACCGACTGAAACAAAGATTTGACACAAAACTGCGCTTGTAGTCACAAAATCCCATACTAAATGTGATATATTTAAATCATTGTGCTTACATGTTTTTGAATCTGTGTACCGAATTCTATTTGTCTAGTTTTCTTCGTTTTCTAAGTATCGTATTAATTTATATCCGAACAGCAGGATACATAGACTTCCCAGGAATAGATTTTTACTTGAAATTTGATAAAAATTTGTACATTTGGCGTGTAGAGACCGTATACCAAATTTCAACCTACTAGTTCAAAAGAATTTTGAGCTATCTTTATCACAGACAGACAGACGGATATTTTCCAGAAATGTTTTTTTCGAACTCAGGGAGGTCTAAAAAGTGGAAATTTATCAAAATCTCCAGATCGAAGTGCTACGTTTCCATAAACGTAGTAAAACGGGTTTTCTAAATCGTTTTTATTGCATTTTGAATCTGTATGACGGTAAAGTATGAGCTGTGGGATAATAGAATCGCAGATTCAAAACCAGATATCCAAAACAGGATTGAACTGAATATTCAATATATATTTGTGAATCCTGATTTTCTTATCAATAGCGTCAAAGTTTGGAAAGCGAATTAACGCCTCATTTACCATTTCCTTACCACTTTAACACATTTCTCTAAACACGTTTCAATATAATACTTACGTAAATACAAATAAGGACGAAAATACAGCTAAATGAATTGTATACTTTTATAAAAATTAATCTCATAATTCAGTCTTGGTTTTAAAAAAAAGACTCTATAATAAGTATTTAAAAACTTGATTCATATTGATTTATACTACTCTAAATAATTTTTCTGGATAAATATTCTGGGCGTCTTATTTTCTTTTCTGAGGTTGCGATATCAATTATTTTCAGTGAATTCACAATCAGAACATGTCATTGTTGCAAAAATAATTCATCGAACGTGATATCTTTTTAAATAAAAAAGAAGACGAGGCAAGGTGTGTCCGCCAGTGTCAGAACTGTAGGATCGCTTGACAAGACAAAAGACGTGAATCACACTCGCATTTCTCATTCATACGTTCATTGTAACAAACGGGAGAAGAATGACTTTACGCAGCACGCGAAGTTCGCGTTGATTGCATTTTTATTCATTCACAACTGACGCTTTCTTCCCTGAAGTTGTGTACACTGTTAAGCCGCCCTTTTCAATGGCTTGGAAGTTTGGCTCTCTGAAGACGGCTAACTTATTCGGCTTTGACTTATTCGGAAAGTTTAGTTATATTAACGTCTCGCTTAAAAGCAACACTAGGGCTGTTGGGGAACGGACCTCGTAATTTTGAACCGCGATCTGATGAGAGGACGGCAACCGAGCTGGTACATTCCTCACCACACCAGAGGGAGGACGTTTGGCCTGGATAGAATTTAACGTGCACCAGACCCGCTTACATGACAGTTTTTCAGTGGAATCGGGTAACGAACCTGAAACCCTCCGTTTCCGAAGCCGAGACCTTACCACCAGACCACCGCATCCCTCGACTTATTCTGGAAATCGTATCTAAATTGTGTCGCAAAAATTTAGCATTGAAAAATATACTCATCAAACACAGAGTATGTGTAATATGAAATTATGTTGTAATGAAATGACTTTTATTTTTTTATTTCAATAATCACATTTATTTATTTACTTAACCTCTTCGTCATCCAAAACGCGTCTAGCGCGTTCAAGTGAAACTTCTGCAGAGCGACCGTAAACGCATTCTACATTTTAAAGATTTTAAACGTTTAAAACGCTTTGTAAATGTTTCAGATTTTATTTTTGTTTGTTTTAATGTGGCGAAAAATAGAAATTTTCGTGGGCAGGAGAGGATGGCGAAAGAGTTAAACTAACAAAAAATTTTTTGCATATGGACGAAAAGAAACAGAAAAAGTTAATCTATTATTTTAATTTTCTGTTACAGAATGGTATTGAGCAAAGCATGGTACAACGCATAATAATCTTTTATTTGTTCCTTTGATTTCGATTTGGCCTCAAAATATTTTAAACATCTCGAAATTTAAAAATATGTTTGAGTTTTTATTAAAATTGTAATTCAAACTGCAAATTTTTACTACCTATTACTCCTGACGAATGAACTCGCCATAACGCAAAATGTTGTACTTTTTCCATGACCAGCATACTCGTCAAAACCAGTTAACTCAGCGATTCTTAACCTGTGGGACGCGCCCCCCCTAGGGGGGCGCGAGCACACTAGAGGGGAGTCGCGAGAATATCCAAGATAAAATATTATTTAAAAAAATGATTAACTGACTGAAAGGAAAGCACACATACACATAGAAAACAAAATACATTTCGACATATTTAATAACTCATTAAAGTAAAACAACTTACTAAATCAAAACTTACTTAATTAAAACATACTAAATTAAAGACAAATTTAATAATTATTAGTGACTTCCTTGGGCCTGTCTTTCAGCTCAAAACTTTTCGAAGTAAGGCTTAATATTAGAAATAGCCACTCTCATTTCTGTTTCTATATTTAATCGAGATCTGTATTTTGTCTTCAAAGAAGCCACAGCAGAAAATCCAGTTTCGCAAAGGTAGGATGTTGAAAATGGTAACAGAATGCGAAATGCCTTAATTTTTAGTTCAGGAAAATCACTATTTGAATTTTGGGCAGGAGTAGAGGGTGATTTATTACTAAATTGTCTTTTAGTTTCGCCACTTGTAGTGAAGTCTATGAAATTTTCTTCCTCAACAGTTGAGAGTCCTTCGGGAGTCTTACGAAATGAATCCCTAACCCATTCGTAACTTGCTATCAGTTTGTCGTCAGCAAGAAAATACCTTTTAAAATTCTTTGCCAGCATGGCTAAATAATTTTCAATGGTTACAAAAACAACTTTTACATGTTCTTCTTCAGCCCTGTAAGTTTTAGTATAATCATCCAAATTTGCAAATATTGTTAGGTTTTTTTGCTTTAAATTTCTGTTCCACAATTCCAATTTTCTTCAAAAAGCATTAACTTTATAACTCATATCCAACATATGTCTATTTGCTCCTTGGAGTTGAAGATTCAAGTTATTTAATTTCTCTAACATGTCGACCAAGTAGCTCAATTTCATCACAAATAAACCATGGCGAAAATTCTTGGCCTCCGGTCTGTTTTCTTCTTCTGGGAAAATGGTGAATTCTTCTCTTAATTCATAAACACGTTGCAAAAATTTCTCACGTGATAATGATCTTGCCTCGCAATAAAATAGTAACGCTGAATGTACTGAACCCATGTCTTTACAAAGTGCGGAAAAGATTCTCGATTTCAGGGGTCTCCTTTTTATATAATTTACTACGGTTACAACCGTAGTTAACACAATATTCAGACCAGGACTCATTTCTTTCGAAACCAAAGCTTCTCTGTGGGTCATGCAATGTATCCAGACATACTGAGGCGATTTTTGTTTTACAAGTGCTTGTATACCTTGGAATCTTCCGAACATTGAACGAGCAGCATCGGTACATATTCCGACGCAATTTTTTCCATTCTATGTTTGCCTCGTTCATAAAATCATTTAAAACAGTAAATAATGCTAACGCTGTTGTTTTGAGTTCTATTGGTTTGCAGAAAAGTAGTTCTACTACTGACATATTATCACAAAATCGAATATAGGCAATTAAATGATTATCTTTATTACTATTTGTTGCTTCATCAAGCTGTACTAAAAACAATTTGTCACGCAACTTCGAGAAAAGCTGACACTGTACATCTTCAGCTATATCCCCAATTCGACGAGCAACAGTATTGCCACGTAGATATTCTAGTGTTGAACTCAATGACACACACAAGGAGCAGAGCTAAACCAATTTATTAACTCAACTCAGAACTGAGAATACAGTAACTGATAAATCTTCTGCTTTTATTCAAACAGAGAAAGTTCCAGAATACTCTTCTGGAGACAGTAGGAAAAGTCCAGAACACTTTTCTGGTAAACTAAAAAAATGTCCAGTATCTTCTGGAACATGAAATAAAGGAAAACATAAAATCAAGGAATTAAGTATTTACATATACTATTAATCGCATTGTCTCTAGCGAGATTCGAACCCAGGTCTCTCGATCATGAGACCAGTGCCATGACCATTCGGCCATGGAGATTCGACTGTCTTTCTTCAATGCGGCAGTATCATTTGAAAGAGGTATGGACTGCAATTGTTTAAAAAAATTATCGCCAAACATTGTTTTTGCAATCTCATTTGCTGCTTGCAAAATAAGCTCTTCAGTGTGTGAGTATTTTTACATCTGGCTATTTTATATGAAACTTTGTAAAACGCAATTAAAGCTTTTTTATTCACAAAGTTTCTTTAAAAAATAATTTTTGCTTTTTATATGATTTTAATTTTAATTCGAAGAATTCTCTGGGTTTGTTGTACTCTGAAGCGTTTCCAAATGTCGTCGTTTAAGTTTATTAGGTTTCATGCTGTCTGCGGTCAACATTTTGGAGCAAATTATGCACATGAGCCTTTCTTCTTCATTTACTTCAGTACTGATAATCCCAAAATTTAAGTATTCTTGAGAATATTTTCTTGGTTTTATTTTCGGAACCACGCTCGTCTGTGTATTTGTTGGTGCTTGACTATCGTCTATTTCTCACTTTCTTCCGCTTAAAAATTTAACATACACATTATAACATACACATTCACCATAGTTTCGATAGCAATAGAAGGATCGACTCGAATGAGACTGGCTGAAATTGAAACATGCGTTATCGAACATTTTCCTTCTTCCTATGAGAAAACATTTACTCTGCGCCTGCTCGAGATGGCATCGGTCGTGTGGATTCCCTTCCACAAATATAACTTTTTTTCTTGTTTAGTCGTGCTTCTGTTTTATTTCTTTCATTATTTGAAAAAATGCATTCCCGGTTTCTAAATTTAGCTCACCCCGTCTAGGTTAACTTTCATTAACGAATTTTTCTACTTTCATATTCTTTTAACGTTATCTTCCTGTTTGGCTTTCATTTCAAATATAATATTTAAATTTCCCCCGCTTTCATTCGCTTCATCTGTTCATCACCCGCTTGGCAAAATGCCAAATGTGGTTTCTCGCCATCGTTGGTTCGATTTTACTCTTGTTTCGACAGTTAGTAAAAAATAATTTAAAAACAGAATCCGAAATACTCAATATGCATTATTGTTGTATACATTTTATTGTAAGCGGGTTGCGCGATGAAAATTATGATTGGAAACTGGGCAGCAAATACTTAAAGGTTGAGAAACGCTGCGTTGGCCCCCATAATTATCCGGGTTATCCTCATCGTCTAGCTTTGCAATTAAATCTCCATCGATAAAGTTTAAAATGTTTAAACAGTTAAAATCTTCTAATTCCTATAAGGTCTTTTGATGGGGCTGGAAATAACTATTAATAATATTTAAAATATAATCATAAAAATACATTTCAGCACACACCGTATTGACAGTGGAGAACTTAAAATAAACATTTATATTTTTATTAAAAACATAAATAACAGCTTTTTTGTCGTTGGTGATAAAGGTGTCGTTGGTTTTGGTGACACCCAAAACCATGCTCTTGGTGGTTCCCCTTTGACAAAATGAGGGTCCTGAAAAGCGATGAAGTCAAGATTTAAATCCCTAGCGATTTGGTAAACTGCAGAGTGCGCTGTCTCACAATAATTTAGATTAATGTGTATTCCACGGAGAGTTTTAATGACCATAATCGGTGCGATTTCTCATTATCTCTCGTTGTTTCTGGTAACTTTTGAACCGTCTATAAAGGCTACTATGATTGGTTCCGAAATTGGTGGTGAATCGTTCGTTTGAAATTGCATAGTTGCTGCAACAGGTTGTTTTGCATTTGTATGACCTCCCCTGGGTGTTCAATTCTCCACAACGATCATATGTTGGGGGCTCCAACCTTTTATTACAAGTTTTGGTGGTATATCCGAAACCTAAACAGTGTTTGCACTGCTTATGAACTCTGGTACACGTAAAATAATTTTGGTGTTACTGAGAGGACCCAGTGCCTAGTTGATTTTTTGTGACTATTGATGTTGAAGTCAACTTTAAAAAGGGGGAACAGGAGGAGGAATAAGCCAAAAATAAATTCTTCTTAATAAGGCCATTCCTCTGGCCTTCTTCATTGATCTTGACGGGAAAGTTATATATTATGACCTTTTAATGGTATTGTAGATGGAATAATACTGAGGTGTTGAAGTCCCGCAAAAGAACTTCCTTAATATAGCAGGAGACTCCCCATGATTGGATGATAAAATTTTAGAGCCTTCTTGAAGGATGGATCTCATTCCCTGGCTCCAATTGATGATTCCTACCTTTTAAGGCAATGAAGAATTTGTTTTTTTTTAATTAGTTGTGAAATCCTTCCCCCCTGTCCGACATCTAAGGTTTGGCCAACAGAACACTTTCAGAAGTTTTATATGGGATGTCATTAGGTTTGGCCGGGACAGCCACTGCCTTGGCAAAAGTACGGGCCTCTCCCATATGTTTTTAGATGTCATCCAACACACGGTCCCATTCAGATTGCCGGTGTTTGATGGTGTCGCCGAAATTGAAAAGATCTTGGCTGGCCCTTTTAGGATCATATGAGTTATCGGTGGCATTAAAAGCTGCTAATTGCTTTCTAATTTGCTCATTTTGTGCTTTCAGGAGATAGAGTTTTGTCTTCATATCAATCAATTGAAGATTATGGTTAAGATCTTTAGGATCAAAAATTTTGCTCTTTAAAACATTGTAGATGGAACTGAGACCTTTAAGGGCCTAAACAACGAATTTAAAGTATTCGTTGACTGTTGTGTTTTTGACCTTAATACCAAACTCGTTTCTTTGCGATGAGGTTCCCCGAAAAAATGACAAATTTATTAAGTCTATTAATAATAAAATCATCCAAGCCTTGCCAATTTGCAAGTTTACCTATTTCCTTTATTTTAGATGTTTAGGCTTCGGTGGCATCTGGTATCCTGCACTCTGGTATGGATACAGCCTGCGAGGTCTTCATCGTGGTCTGACAAAATATCATGGTTCTTGCCATTTTGAATTTTGGGTTTTGTTTTTTGAATGACACAATCTAAATCAAATTTGGCCCTGGTTCGAGTCCTAGGCAGACCAGCTGCTTTAGATTTTGACGGTGATGGAATTCGATTTAGACCTCTTGGTGATTTGTATAAATTGAGGTCGATGGGTCCAGTGAATGTGGGTTGAGTCGATACTACCTCGGTGGGCAAATGGGTAAGTGTGCTATTAGACCTGAATTCTCTGAACTTTTAAGTTTATTGCTTTGGAAATCTGGACTGGAAGATCCCAGAGAAATATCTGAGATTTGTAAATAAAAACTGGAGTTAATGGGGGAGATCGGAACAGAGTTCGGAATCTTTAACACAATATCTCCACTAGAAGACATGCCACAGTTAAGAGAAAGACTTAGTTAAAATCTAAAGAAGTAGCAAAAATACTAATAAAAAATAAAATCAGGCAGTAAAATTTATAATTTATTAAAAAAAACACATTATAGAAGATGTTTAAAATAATAAAATAAATCAGTTATCTCCGAACTTACGGTCACTAAGATCGGTAAATTTCAGTTAATTAAAAAGTACTAAAGGTTAAATCAATTAAACAAACATTTATATCAAAACCAGTAAAAAAAGGCAGCAAATAAAATCAGTTAAGATCATACAATAATAAAACACTCACAAAATATTAAATATATCAACAGATAAAATTTAAAAGACTAATGCAATGGTAAAGAAACTCACCGGGATGTTGATTATGATGATAAAAATATAACGGATGGTCTTCCAAAATAAAGTGCAAATTAGGACATAACCGATAAAAAGTTCTAGTCCGACAGCAGGATAAAATACCTGCTAGTTGAGAAGTAAAAATGACCCCAAGGCGCAATTCCAAAAGGAGGGTTCTAAACTCGAGTACCAGATCCAACAGAATAGTAGTCAGTTGATGTTGAATGAGGCGTGGAACTGCAAAGTCCAGGTTCAAAACATGACACCGGGTGGGTAGAATTCAGACACAGAAACGGGGTTCGAAATCCCAGTTCCGCAAAAAGGGTCTGAGGATATCAGATTGAATTTAGCTAAAATCCATATATTTCAGCATGGAAAACTGCCGAATAAGTAAAGTCCACAAGAAAAAAGCCGTGAAACCAAGAGAAAGGCCGAAATTCAAGGGTTCAAACTCGAGCTTGGCTCCAGTGCAACAAAGTGAAAAACAGTACAATCACGGCATTTGGCAATACCAAGGGAAGAAAAGAAAATAACGGGTAAGATTTAAGCGTCGTCAGTGGTGGAACCAAAACAAAGCTTAGTGTGAAGGTTCCCGGGAAAATAAACCTTTTCAAAAGCAAGATATTTTCACTTTAGTTTTAAATTCCATTTAGGTTTTTATATTGTAAAGGTTGCAAAAGACAGTTCACTGACCTTTTTCCAGATGACAAGTGTTGTTGTTAAATTTCCGTAGAGAGGGTAGCTTGCATGTAGATAGTCATTGCCGGATGGAATATTCATGATATGATCGGTAAGAATTCACTTCAACCAGTCTTGTTCTTTGCTATACTATTGCCTCCGTTAGTGATGTATACATCAAATAAGTTAGTAATTCAGTACTGATAATAAGGTAAATTTAAGAAGATGTCTAGCAAACTTGCTATGTTTCTTGAGTCAAACTCCATCCACTTCAAACTGGAATAAATGCATGGTCTCTAAAATAATATCAATTACGATAGTCTCATCAACTAAGCATCCACGAGATAAAAAAACCAGGCATTGCATCGGCCGGGAATCAAACCCGGGGCCCCCGCGTGGACGGCGAGCATTCTACAACTGAAACACCAATGCTTCGAGTGACAGGATTTAAGAGTGCTCTTCTAGTGTCAACCCCATCTTCATCAAACAGTAATAACCGGAAGGTTTACTAAATAAATTTCTACTACAATTGTCTCTTCAACTAAAAACCCGCGAGATCTGAAATCAAACGTTGCAACGGCCGGGAATCGAACCCGGGACGCCCGCGTGGTAAGCGAGCATTCTGCTACAGAACCAACGATACTTAGAGTTATAGGATTTTAAAGTGCATTTCTGGAGTAAAACCCCATCTTCCTCAGGCTACAACAAATGCGAGGTTTCTCAAATAACATCAAATCGATTGTCTCTTTAACTGATCATCTGCGAAATCTGAAATCAAACATTGATTCGGCCGCGAATCGAAACCGGGCAGTCAGCGCCCTTTCTACCACAGAAACACGGATGTTTCGAGTGAGAGGAAATTAAGAGTGCATTTCTAGAGGCAACTCAATCCTCTTCAAATATTAACAACTGAGTGTTTACCAAATAAATTTCTATTACAATTGTCTTTTCAACTAAAAACCCGCAAGATCTAAAATCAAACATTGCATCGGCCGGGAATCGAAATCCGGCCGCCCGCGTAGCAGGCGTGCATTCTACTCTAGAGTATATTTCTGGAGTCAACCCCACCCTCTTTAAACAGGAACAACCTGAAATTGTTCCCCATCTACTTCAAGCTGCAATAACTGCGGGGTTTCTACAATAACATCAACTCTATTGTCTCTTTAACTGATCATCTGCGAAATCTGAAATCAAACAATGATTCGGCCGGGAATCGAACCCGGGCCGCGAGTGCCCTTTCTACGACATAACCACCGATGTTTCGAGTGAGAGGCAATTAAGAGTACATTTCTATAGACAACCCCATCTTCTTCAAACAGGAACAACTGGAAGGTTTACTAAATAAGTTTCTACTACAATTGTCTCTTCAACTATAAACCCGCGAGATCCAAAATCAAACGTTGCATGGGCCGGGAATCCAACCCGGGACGCCCGCGTGGCAGGCGAGCATTCTACCACTGAACCAACGATACTTCGAGTTATAGGATTTAAGAGTGCATTTCTGGAATAAAACCCAATCCTCTTCAAGCTACAACAACTGCGAGGTTTCTAAAGTAACATCAACTCGATTGTCTCTATAACTGATAATCTGCGAAATCTGAAATGAAACGTTGATTCTGCCGGGAATCGAACCCGGGCCGACCGCGTTTCAGGCGAGCATTCTACCAAAAAACCTCCGATGCTTCGAGTGAGAGGCAATTAAGAGTGAGTTTCTAGTGTCAACACCATCCTCTTAAACAGGAACTACCGGAAGGTTTACGAAATTAATATCTACTACAATTGCCTTTCAACTAAAAACCCGCGAGATGCAAAATCAAACGTTACATCTGCCGGGAATCGAACCCGAGCCACTCGGGTGGCATGCGAGCATTCTACCACTGAACCGTCGATGCTTCGAGTGACAGGATTTAAGAGTGCTCTTCTAGAGTCAACCCCATCTTCATCAAACAGTAATAACCGGAAGGTTTACTAAATAAATTTCTACGACAATTGTCTTTTCAACTAAAAACCCGCGAGATCTGAAATCAAACGTTGCATCAGCCAGGAATCGATCCCATGCCACCCGCGTGGAAGGCGAGCATTCAACCACTGAACTACCGATGTTTCGTGTTAGAGGATTTAAGAGTGCATTTCTGGAGTAAAACCCTATCTTCTTCAAGCTGCAACAACTGCGAGGTTTCTACAATAACATCAACTCGATTGTCTCTTTAACTGATCGTCTGCGAATTCTGAAATCAAACATTGATTCGGCCGGGAATCTTAACCGGGCCGACCGCGCACTTTCTACCACAGAACCAACGATGTTTCGAGTGAGAGGCAATTAAGAGTGATTTTCTAGAGACAGCCCCATCTTCTTCAAACCTGAACAACCGGAAGGTTTATTAAATAAATTTCTACTACAATTGTGTATTCAACTATAAACCCGCGAGATCTAAAATCAAACGTTGCATCGGCCGGAAATCGAACCCGGACCCACCGCGTTTCAGGCGAGCATTCTACCAAAAAACCTCCGATGCTTCGAGTGAGAGGCAATAAAGAGTGACTTTTTAGTGTCAACCCCATCTTCTTAAACAGGAACAACTGAAGGTTTACTAAATAAATTTCTACTACAATTGTCTTTTCAACTAAAAACCCGCGAGATCTAAAATCAAACGTTGCATCGGCCGGAAATGGAACCCGGTCCACCCGTGTAACAGGCGACCACTCAAAAGTGTATTTCTGGAGTCAACCCCATCCTCTTTAAACATCAAGAACCGGAAATTCTTCCCCATCTTCTTCCAGCTGCAACAACTGCGAGGTTTCTACAGTAACATCACCTCGATTGTCTCTTTTACTGATCATCTGCGAAATCTGAAATCAAACAATGATTCGGCCGGGAATCGAACCCGGGCCAACCGCGCCCTTTCTACGACAGAAACACGGATGTTTCGAGTGAGAGGAAATTAAGAGTGTATTTCTAGAGGCAACTCAATCCTCTTCACATATTAACAACTGAGTGTTTACCAAATAAATTTCTATTACAATTGTCTTTTCAACTAAAAACCCGCGAGAATTAAAATCAAACATTGAATCGGCCGGGAATCGAACCCGGACCGCCCGCGTGGCAGGCGAGAATTCTACTCTAGAGTGCATTTCTGTAGTCAACCCCATTCTCTTTAAACCGGAACAACCGGTTCTTCCCCACCTACTTCAAGCTGCAAGAACTGCGAGGTTTCTACAATAACATCAACTCGATTGTCTCTTTAACTGATCATCTGCGAAATCTGAAATCAAACATTGATTCGGCCGCGAATCGAAACCGGGCAGTCAGCGCCCTTTCTACCACAGAACCACAGGTGTTTCGAGTGAGAGGCAATTAAGAGTGATTTTCTAGAGACAACCCCATCCTCTTAAAAAGGAACAAACGGAAGGTTTTCTAAATTAATATCTACTACAATTGTCTCTTCAACGAAAAACCTGCGAGATCTAAAATCAAACGTTGCATCGGCCGGGAACCGAATCCAGGCGGCCCGCGTGGCAGGCGAACATTCTACCACTGAACCACCGATGCTTCGAGCTTAAGGCAATTAAGAGTGCATTTCTAGAGTCATCCTCATCCTCTTTAAAAAGGAACAACCGCAAGTTTTACTAAATAAATTTCTACTACAATTGTCTTTTCAACTAAAAACCCGTGAGATCTAAAATCAAACGTTGCATCAGCCGGAAATGGAACCCGGGCCGTCCGCGTGGTAGGCGAGCATTCTACCACTGAACCACCGTTGCTTCGATTGTGAGGTAATTAAGATTGCATTTCTTGAGACAACCCCATCCTCTTCAAACAGGAACAGCAGAAAGGTTTACTAAATTAATATCTACTACAATTGCCTTTCAACTAAAAACCCGCGAGATCTAAAATCAAACGTTGCATCAGCCGGGAATGGAGCCCGAGCTGCCCGCAAGGCAGGCTAGAATTCTACCACTGAACCACTGATGCTTCGAACGAGAGTCGAATAAGAATGTATTTCTACAGTCTCATCTCTTCTAACAGGAACAACCACAAGGTTTTTAAAATGATATCAACTCGATTGTCTCTTCAACTGATCATCTGCGAGATCTAAAATCAAATGTTGAATCGAACCCAGGGCGCCCAAGTGTAAGGCGAGCATTCTACCACTGAACCACAGACGCCTCGAGTGAGAGGCAAGTAAGAGTGCATTCCTAGAGACAACCCCATCTTCTTAAACAGGAACAACCGAAATGTTTACTGAATTAATATCTACTACAATTGTCTTTCAACTAAAATCCCGCGAGATCTAAAGTCAATGTTGAAGCGGCCGAGAATGGTACACGGGCCGCCCGCGTGGCAGGCGATCATTCAACCACTAAACCACCGATGCTTCGAGTAAGAGGCAATTAAGAATGTATTTCTAGAGTCTCTTCTCTTCTAACAGGAGCAAGCGCAAGGTTTTAAAATAATATAAACTCGATTGTATCTTCAACTGATCATCTGCGAGGTCTAAAGTCAAACGTTGCATCGGCCGGGAATCGAACTCGGACCGCCCGCGTGGCAGGCGAGCATTCTACCACTGAACCACCGACGCTTCGATTGAGAGGAAATTAAGAGTGCATTTCTAGAGTCAACTCAATCCTCTTAAACAGGAACAACCGGAAGGTTTACTAAATTAATATCTACTACAGTTGTCTTTCAACTAAAAACCCACGAGATCTAAAATCAAATGTTGCAATGCCCGGGATTCGAACCCGGGCTGCCTGCAAAGCAGGCGAGGATTCTACCACTGAACCACCGATGCTTCGAGTACGAGTCAATTAAGAATGCATTTCTAGAGTCTCCTCTCTTCTAACAGGAACAACCACAAGGTTTTTAAAATGGCATCAACTAGTTTGTCTCTTCAACTGATCATCTGCGAGATCTAAAATCAAACGTTGAATCGAACCCAGGCGAGAAGAGTGTAAGGCGAGCATTCTACCACTGAACCACAGACGCGTCGAGATAGATGCAATTAAGATTGCATTTCTAAAGACAACCCCATCCTCTTCAAACAGGAACAACCAGAAGGTTTACTAAATAAATTTCTACTACAATTGTCTCTTCAACTAAAAACCCGCGAGAACTAAAATCAAATGTTGCATCGGCCGGAAATTGAACCCAGGCCGCCCGCGTGGCAGGCGAGCATTCTACCACTGAACCACCGACGCTTCGAGTGAGAGGCAAGTAAGACTGTATTTCTAGAGTTAAAACCCATCCTCTTCTAACGGGAACAACTGGAAGGTTTAGTAAAATAACATCAACTACGATTGTCTCTTCACCTAAGCATCAGCGAGATCTAAAATCAAGCGGGCGGCCGGGAATCTATCCCTTTCCGCCCTTGTGACAGTTGAACTTCATTGAACCACCTATGTTTCGAATGTGTTATAATTAGATGTTACTTTCTTGCTAATCACGACTTCCATTAAAAGATTATAAATTAACTCATTATTTATATATTCATATTAAAATAAAGTAATTTTTTTCCCAACCAATTTTTTGCATTTTTATACACTGACTTTTAAGAACTTTCGAATTTTATTTAATTTAATGTCATTTTATTCATTACTAAAATTTGATATTTTTTCATTGTAATTTTTAAATAATTTTATAATTATTTCTTAATTTTATTAGAATTTTAAGAATACTAAATTCTTTTATTTATTTATTGAAAAAAGGATTAACGTAAAAGAAACAAAAATGTTATCTTACAAATGTCTTCTTACACTTAGGTCTATATGCATTAATATTTATTGTAATATTTTATTTAATTATTATTTACTTGGATAAATTGTAACTGCCATAAAAGGTTTTACACTTTTAGGTATGAGAACACTTTGTTTTTATTATTTCTCTAACATTATTTATCCATTTTTCTATCAAGAATTACATAGCTTATTTGGGTAGGTAATGTATGTGCCCCGAGAGCTATTTTGGTGTGGGGGGTGGGTGGAAAAATGTTGAATCAATTTATTGCAATCAGGAAAAAAGTATAACTTTTTTTAAAGCTTTTATTCCTCAGATTCATAAAAAGAATTGTTCAAATCAAGAGAACTTATAAAACACAATCTTTTTTTTTCTTTTGAAACTAATTTAAACTACATTTTTTTTATTTTTTTTTTTTTTTTTTTTGTAGAAAATTGCAAAGAAATTTCTTTAACTGATATCTTGCCATACCCCCATCTCTGACAAGCTAAGCCCATTTCAATAATGAAATTAGTTTTTTTTTCTGTAAACCTTACGGACTTATGATTATTTATATTCAGAAATATATTTGATATGCAATGAATTTTTATGCAAATGGATAATTTATGCATTTGCTATGGAATTTTTTATTTATATGTTCTTGTGCAATACATAAAATGGTAATTTCCATCAATTAGTTATTCAATTCTTAGTGTAGCTTAGATATGCACTTTATAATTAGCGACAACCATAACTGAAATTTAATTCTTGCACGAACAAAATAAAAAACAATTTTCATTTATTCTTATATTTTTAAAAAGTCAATCGATTTTTTAACTGTTAAATATAAGGTCCTAAATCCATTCTCTGAAAAGAATACAGATTTTGATTTTTGTTTTTGTTAATGCATCATAATTTAATTGAAATATTACTACAGTTGTGTACTATTTCTTTTCTGCCTTTTTCTACTTATTTCTTGAATGCTTGTAGCAATTAATGCTTTCAGAATATAAAAAAATTAAATAAGATTCATGACTAAATCAAAGTTGATCGTCCTTCTGAAATCAAAACTGATTTGTAAAATAGTAATCGTGTAAGTTCAAAAAATGTTTTATATATTACTAGCCGCCTTTGGCGACCAGCCGGTTCGCCAGTATTACCACTCGCTACAATTTTCAATTAAATATTTTAAGTAACTGGTCTCTTAATAGATTCTCAAAGAAAACATTTTTGATCTTCAAATTTTGATAGTCGTACCAAACTTATACTGTTGTTTAGATCGTTTCGTTCAATTTACTATATATATTTTGCTAATTTGTTGTCATTTCCGGTAAAACTTCAACTTTAATTAAAGTGGAAATGATGAAATTGCAATTAATATAAAGATATTTTTTAATAAAACCAAGCGTTCTATTTTATTTATCATCTTTATAGTTATTTATTTATTATTATTATTATTGAATATGTGTATTGCAAACAGAATCGCTCGGTATTTAAGTCTTATGTGAACTACAAAATATTTTTCATAATTTATGTAATATCTCAAAGAATAATTCAACAAAAATTTCTCAGATTAAGCATAAAATTCAGTTTTTAGTTTTGCTTTCAAAAGGATTGAAATGAAATTAATATTTTGTTCCGGCCCATAAATATATTTCAAAAATTATGAAGTCTAAATTTAATGCAGTAAGGTATCATATTCTGAGAAATATTCTGGACACACCAAATTTTAAATAAATGAATAAATGTTTCTATTTTCTACGATCAACTAAGACTTATTTATGAAGTTTTGAATGTTAAAAATTTAGAAAAACTCAACATTTTCATAATCTAAGGCCAATTAATCTTGAGAAACCTGCACGCTGATTGGCGTATTTTCTTTGAAACGATCGATGGAAAATCTAAAATTATCCTTTTTTTATTGAATAGTGATATTCATATTTTCATAAATCAGTCAGTTTAAGTGATTGATTTAGTTCATTAGAAATTAACTCTTTTTATTAAAAATATTAATGTTTCTTGGATTTATTTTTTAGAAAAAATATTTCATATTTGTTTCATTTCCTACAGACACGTGCCGAAAATTATATTTTTGCAGATTTCATTTCCAAAAAGATTTAATTTATTTTTAATTGGAGCTTTAATCAATGTGATGGCAACACTTTGAAAAAAGTTAATTTTTTCCCATGAATGCGAAACGTGCGCGTGCAGCTTAAATTTTATTTTTATTTTGTACGAAAAAATTGTTGAAAAATATAGTTAAAATATCTATTTAAAAATTCATTAAAAATAGAAATTTAATTTTAAGGTTAAAACATTGGTATCATTTCAAAGATAAATTTTTGATCTTTAACTTCATGCAAAAATCTTTTTTGTGCGGTAGTATTTTCGGAAGTTATAGCAGAAACACGCCAAAATTTCGCTTAATTTTTAAATAAATTCTAATTAAAAATTCGAAAAAATAACCCCCAGGTGCACATTCCCGGCCTCCAAGGTATACACGTGCCAAATTTGGTAGCTGTATGTTGAATGCTCTGGCCTGTAGAGAGCCAACACACACTCACACACACACACACACACACACACATTGAGCTTTATAATAAGTATAGATTATTTAGATTTCATTTCAGTTTTTCAATCTTAGTACTCTCTAACATACAATTACTATAGTGGGTAGAGGGCAATATGTGAACTGAAGTTTAAAAACGGAGGTGAGCGCTATTTTAGTTTTTGCTCTGGGTGCCAATTTACATAGATATGACTTTGAGGATCAGATGTTTTCAGATTTTGTGGATAATTAATGTGGGAACTGCTGACAGATCCCGTATCCTGTATGGCGCCATGTTGCGTCACCTCATTAATCATGTGATGCTTTCCCGCCATTATTTGCAGATGAGAGTTGGGAAGTGAGACTGTAAGACGTACAGCTCACGCTCATGTATCTTTATATGTTTTATGTTAGTATAGTTATGTTTTGTCCTTTAATCATAATAAATATATTTTCATAGTAATACTGGTCGTTGCCTTTCCCCACATTAATTACCGAGACGACAACGGCGAGCACCAGGTGCTAAGTATCATTATACTGATAAAAACAAAACTATTTTCAGTACCGAAATTTTGGATTGATAATTGAAATTTTTCTTTTAAAACATTTAAATAAAGAGCATGATACATTATTTCATCAAGAGATACCAAATTACCTCTTTCTAATGTTGACATGCACCTCCACCGCCATGCTGTTCCAATAAAATCTTAGGGTTAAGTGCTCTGTTTTTCCTTCTCCATATAGTTATACACCCATCAGAACCAAAATGTTAAATTTGCTTTTATCTGCAAATAATATATGATTCTAATAAGTTTCAGGCTTATTTATTTCTAATTTTACGAAGGAAGGCCTAAATTTTCTATTTTTTGCACAAACGAAAATTTTTCTCTCGGTTGAACGCTTATGTAATTCAGCTGATTTAAGCACTCGTCGAATAGTTTCAAGAGAAATTAAAGAATTTATTCCATCATATGTTGCATTGCAAATTTGCTAATTTAGTGGGGTAAATTTACTAATTTAGTGTTATACCAAATTGATTTATCATTATTATTATGAAAAATAATCACTTTTCGAATGTTGTTTCCTTAAGACTACAAGTCATTTTAAAATTATGAATAGAAAATTGAAAAATCAGCAGTCAAAGATTAATGTCAAGCAATTTTTAAAATTTTACTAAAATGCAAAAATAAAAAAAAATGAAAGACGATAGTTTTAGTTATAAATTTATCCCAGAAGTTTTCGATGTACGGATATTTTTGTGACGAGCTTTATCTCTGGTTTCTTACATTTTCATTTTTTGAAATAAAATTAATTAGACTTTTTCCAGAGATATGTAAAGATAACATGAAAATTATATGAAAAATATTGGACATCAATTTCGTATGCAGTTACATGCTGCAGTACTTATTCCTCACATTTTAAAAGTGTAAGAACATTTTTTGGATGCACTGCATTTTTTTTCTTTGCACTAAAATATAAAATTGTTTAAAAAAAAATTGGAATAGCACAAAACCATTGACAACCATGACAGCTACAACGTCAATAATATATATATATATATATATATATATATATATATAACTCAATTTTCAATACTGCATAATAAAATTCCTAAACAGTTAAAGTCCGTCCTTTTTTTAAAGAACATTTTAGTTATTTAATGTATGGATGATCGTCGATCAAATACACAGTACTCAAGATGAATAATGTTTACTTTAGGGCTTTAAGAACAGGGATTTTATTCAGCAGCGAACGAAAACAAAGAAATATGAGAGAATAATAAACAGAACATTCGCTTTGTCAACATTGAATGCGGGTAGAAAATAAGCGTTCTTCTTTTCAGTTATTTTAGTTCTTTTTCATAGATTTTTCTCCCTTTTGAGTCACTTCAAATAAAAACAGAATTCCTTAGTGGATTAAATGCAGTAAAAAGTGACTTTTTGAGCATGGTTTTTGAAAGAGGTTACATATATTTTGCATATCGCGTACCATTCAAATTCCTTTTTTCTGAATATGATTTTATTCAAAGGTTAAGTATCTTTTTAGACGTTGAAATCAAATTTTTGTTATTTTAGGAATGAAAGAAAGCATTAAAATTCATATTTGTATGATTGCTTTTAAATATTTAAAAAAATCATAAATTATAATTAAAAAATTATGTTATTTAAATTTTGTTTATTTATAAAATGGCTATAATACACCAGAAATTAGAATACTTTTACACTGTTTAGTAAAATAATTAATCTCTCTATTTCTGCGATTGACAACTTTCAATTTTCGCAGACTTTTTTTCTGTAGAATAAAAATTTTTGAATAATTTTAAATTTGGAAATTATATGGTTAATGATTTAAGAGTTCTATGACCTCGGATTTACTGCAGGTAAACTTTTAAACAATAGTAGTGCCTTGTTTTTATTAGGACATTTATAATTAACCTATAAACCATCTGTTGGATATTAATAGCTTTAAAAATCGGTCTAAGCCTAGCCTGTACAATCATTTTGTTTAGAGGAGCACATCAATAGACTTCAAGAAAACATGTGTTCGACAATGTTCTACAAATGGCATAGATGCAACAGAGGATATGATGTATGAAACTTTGCAAGTAACTATAAATGAATATTAGGTTTTTAGGTCTTAATCTCAAATAAAAAGTTTGTGGTAGTATGTAGATTATTATGATCTGTGCAGGAAGCAACAGGACGAATGTTGTTGGAAACATTTCTTTAATAATTACATTCACACACTTAAAACAAACACAAAGACAAGACATTCGCGCGCGCGCGCTCACAGTTCAGCATCACATCTCATTCCCATTACAATCGCAATGCATTATGGGATGACATATGGAATGGCCTAAACAGGTATCGCCATCTAGTATCCAAAAGAGAAGATAAGTGTAATGCAACTGCTACAAGTTCAAAATTAGACTAACGCAAAATAAAATGGTTACAGAGATGCAAGGAACTACTAAACAGTCGGGATAAATAAAAATGTTTGCAGAATATTTTTAATGAGGCGCTTTTTGTCCCGAACAAAATCCTGATGCTAAAAATGTAGTCGCATATACTGCAAGCTCCGCGAATAAGTTTGCAAAACATTCGAACTGTTTATGCTTTTAGACAATAATTTAGTTATGGTTAAGCTATAGTATCAAACAATGGAAAATTTTATGCAATTCAGCTATAAAGGAGTAAAAAATTAATTGGAATATTACAAGTAGGACACATTGGCTTCATATTTATTGTGTATCCGCCCCCCCCTCCCAAAAAAAAAGAATATTTCAAGCAAGATTCTGGACCATCGCAACCGCACCGCATCAAATCTAGAAATCCTATGTTCTATATTTGTTGTTAAAATTTCATCAAATAAGACGATTGACTATTTTCAACACCGAATCTGAACCTTTCATATTATTGAATTTGGGGGATTATAGAGGCTAAAGTAATTGGTTAGCACCGGAAAAATTCGGAACACCGGAATTCTTTTAAAGTTCCCATGTCCTAAAGCAAATGAGCGATGGTGTAAGAGATTATGTTCATCCTTGGCAATGATGGTTCGGATAAAATTATTTCAAAGTAAACTTCCATTTATCATGTTCATTTTCTATTTTATATTTATGAAGAAAAATTATTCCATATTTATAATTGTTCCATCCTGTAGTGCCTCAAATATACTTTACTTTCACAAACAATTGAACAAATTCAGTTTTTCAAAGATTTGGAAACTGCATAGCAGAAACAGCTTAATTTTTTTAAATATTTTTTTTATTAGCAGACGATATTGATAAACGGTAATTTGCACTGGATAGAAAAAAAATAATTAAAAAAGAATTTAAAAGAAAGAATAGAAGGAAAACATAGTTCTTTAAGAATTATTTATTATATTTAGAAAACAATACGAAAACAGAATTTTTATAAAAATTTGATCTTTCACATAATTAAAGTTCTATCAAAAATATATTCATTTTATTTGAAGATTTTTAAGTTCGAATCACTGGTACTGATCATGAAACTTAACAATTCTGCATTTTACACTATCACGAGTATCTTTTATCGTCTTTTAACCCTGCCTGAAAGCACACTTTCTACAAATACTAGATGCTGTAAACAGTTCGATATCTAATGACATGTTCTATGACTCAAGAAAAGCCATTAGCGGAAAACATGATGCAGCAAAAAAAAATAGAAAAAAAAATCCTTTTGGGGTTCTTCCATTGTAAAACTATTAGAGTAATAACGGTGTTCAAACCTTCGCGCCAATTTGGTTTAATTATTTAATGACTTCTTGTTAGAAAAATAATACATAATTATGGTTTATCTTAGTATTTTGAACGTAGAACGTTTGTATTTTGTACGTTTATGAAGGTATCCCTTAATTATTGGTTTGTCTTTCTTTTTTTATTGTTAAATTCTAAATCGGTTTAAAAAAGGAAAAAGCTTTGTGAATCTACTTAAATATTCTACAAAAAAATTATTAAAATGTTGAAAGATGCCAGTTCTTATTAAACAATACCACTCGGGAATGAGATTAGTATCTGTGACATCACAATCACATGACAAACATAATTGCGCTGATCATCTAACTGGAAACTATCTTTTGTTTTGATATGAGATATACTTTTTTTCCTGCAAGATATTTTCAAAAATTAAAATGGCGTACTATTTTGACGTACTAATATTGCCATGAATTCATTGCATGATAGATAACCTACAAATTGAATTCAAAATGCGTTGCTATTCATTATTTTAGGATTTAGGGGCTTTTTACTTATATATTTTGAGTTACAGGGGTTATGGATATTTTAGTAAACAATGGCAATTTTGATTAATTAAACATGGTAACATACATAAACATGGTAACATAAACCTAAATGTAAAAAAAGTAATCTAAATATAAAATTTTGAAAAATAAAATCTGTTAAAACATCTGTTAATAATCTATTTTTGTGAAAAATGCATTGATGACGCTAAAGTTAAAATTGTTCTTGAAAGATAAATTATATTTAAAATTAAATAAATTTAAAAAGTTATATTTACAGATACAATTGCTAAGTTTTGTTATTAAATAATAAATACATAGAATTGCATAAATATTATTGCTGCAGATGACACAGTAATTATTCCGTTTTGGAATGTGGTTCCGTTTTTCTTTTATATTAAGAATCTATTAAACAATCGATGAAATGTTTATATATTCCACGCAATTTTTGCATATAGTAAATTCACGATTATCTAAAGAATTGGATGGGATAGGAACCGCGGATAATTCCAAAGTGTAATTATCCACGTGGAACATCAACTTGATTACTTGATTTTTTTATTTTCAAAAACAAACAACAAGATAGTTTTTTTTTTGTGTGTGTGTGTTATAATGCTCTTTTTTGTTTAGTTATTATTGAATATTTTTTAACAACATTTTAAGATTAACAACGGCAGATAATTAAGAGATAACTGAGATAATTATAGCACCTATGATTCATATTAATTTTAATTTATAAGTTTAGAAATGCAATAATTTAATATATTAGAAAATTTGTTAAGTGGCTTAATAATAAAAAGAAATTTTCATTATATATTCTTGCATGCTCTATCTATATGAAAAAATATAAGATAATCGAGACAAAAGTTTCAAATGTGATAAAAAGGGGGGGGAGGTATTTCATTTGAATGGAAACAAACTTATTGTAAAAAAATGGTAATTGCTTAGGATGATAAACACTAATCTGTTTAAAAATACTTACTCTTTACTTACCTTTTATTTTATGAATAAAATATATAATTTAGTAGGAGTTTTGAATAAAAAATTAAAATCCTGCTTCATAAGGTTAAGTAACTCTCATTAACGAATAATTATCGTATATTATCTAGAAAATAAAACAGTTTTACGATTTACGCTTTTCCTTATAATTTTATTGAAATCCTACGCAGTTAATAAATTTAAATCCGGTACCGAAAGCATTGTGTTCTTTTTTTCAGTTATCTTATTATTTTTTTATTGTTTCGAATGCCTTTAGGTAACATAAATGGCAGACGATTATTGTTTATTGTTATTTTGATCACGTATCTTGTGTCTCGCATGCACACGGACCAAAGTGTAGGCGTTTTTGATATATGGTCCACCTGATAGAACAAAAAGTTTGCTTGGCTATTAGCTTATTTTAGGTGTCGCACTTTCCTAATAAGGGCACAACGATGGAGCTTACAGATATGTTTTTGATTTAAGAGTACTAGTTTGTATTATGTATATATTTTTTGAGTATACATTTGCGGAAACATGGTAGAATATTTAAATAGAGGTCAAAGTTCTGAATTTAAAATTAATTAAATTTGTTTTTGTATCTTTCTTCTTGTTGTTATTGTTTCAGCTACTGAAGATACATTCTTTTTAAACACCTCGGAATTTTTATGGATTATTTTTTGTTAGTTGCTCTTCATATGTTATGTTATGAATATTTAATGCAATAAAAATTCAGAAGAATAAAAATTTCGGACTTATTTTATTTTATTGCAAGCGAAATTCGTCGATCATCTAATTCTGATATTTTGCTTGGTTGAAAATTCAAAATACAAAATTATGAAACGAAAACCAGGATTCTTTAGAAAAAATATAATAATGAAATATGATTATACACCTATACTATTAATTTGTGCATTAAGTAATAAAAAATGCAATAGACTTATTTAGAATCACAATATATAGTCTCTGCAAACCAAACTCGGGCATCAAAGAAAAGATAGTAATACAATCAAAATTTGTAAACTGAAAATAATTGATAAGAAATATGGTTAAATGAATTTTCAATAGTATATTTATTGCAATTTTAAAAACAAATAACAAAAATTATAAATTAATTCATTTTAACCAGAAATTATGGCATAAAACAAAACAAAACAATGCACAAATAATGCACAGGCCAAACTCGAACGGATAAGAAGATTTTAAAAACTAGTTAATATTTCAAATGAGTTATTATTTTGCATGTAAGTCCTTGCTTTTTATAACCATTTTAAGACGTTTAGGCATAGATTGTGCAGAATTTTCACAAAAATTAACTTCAATATTTTCTCATTCCTACAGCAATACTTTTTTCAATTCATTTTTGCAGTAAATGGCGTGTTCCCGGACTTTTTTATTAAAGCATGCCAATAAATTTTCGATGGAATGTATATCTGAACAATGTTAACCATGAAGGTAGCAGTAATTTTTACACAGGGTTGCAATTATTTGGTGCTTTATTGTGGGATGTTCGAGTTTGGCTTACAGACTCTTTTTCACAAGTTTTACTTTTATGTCTAAATTTTTAATTATAATTTATGAACCGGCGCTATTTGGTTTTGTTTTTAGCTGTACAATAAATTCACTGTTAAAAAAAGCCTTTGCGCGTTTTTTCTAATTCATTTTATTTAAAATATCTTGGTAGAGCAAGGTTTTTTTTTTTTTTTTTTCCTATGACTTCCGAATTTGGCTTGTAGCGACTGTATATTATATTTCAACAGTGCTAATATTTAAAGTTTAATCTGCTAAGCTTAAAAAAAAAAACTCTTTGCTAAAAATTAAGTCAAAAAACTTTTTAATAATTTGCAGTTTGAAAATAATTATCTGTCTCAAAATGAAACAATGGTAGCTGAATTTTATTTTTTTCAATTGTACGTGATAGCAATCGTTCAATGGATCGTTCTATTGGAAAAACCAAACGATATTTTACGAGCCGAGACGAATAAAATCAACTTAATTACAAGTCGCAGTAAAAAAAAAAAAAAAAAAAAAAATGTTGCATTTTCACCTGCTCGTCTGAATACGTCGTAACTGGTGGTTTTGTCTCTCTTCTCTCTTTCTTATTCTATTAAACTTTTGTTTTTTAATGGAACAAATATTAATTTTTCATTTTTATTCACCTGTTCCTCCATAAAAACATTAAAATTTGTTTCTTCAAAGATTAAAAAAAATCGTGAATTTCAAATAGAATGGTTGGCTTATTATTGATTACGAATATACGTTTATCACAAAAGGTTGGTTATTCGAAAGAAGTATTTTTTAACAATTCTTTATTTATTGAACATTCAATTACTGAGCAGTTTGTGGCGAAATATCGATTATTTAAACAAATTAAGATAATATTTTTTAAATAATAATTTATGTGCTCAAGGAATTTAAAAATTTTTAATGTTGATTTTACTAAAAATTGCATTTATGTAGGTGAAGCAATAATGAATTACTGTTTTGAATAATTTACCTACTTTTATCAAAGTAAAATAATTTTTGCACTTTTCGACCGCATAATTTTTTAAACATGTAGTATGTCATGTAATTTAATCGAATGTGCGTTTATTTCATTTTGGTAAATTCTAATAAAAACTATTTTTTATAAAATACATATTATGCTTATACATAAAATTGATTATAATTGATTGTTATCGAAATTATTCTCTATTTTGAAAATAAATATCAGAAAATGTTCAAATATATATTTAATTAAACGAATTCAAATATATATTTAAATATACATAACTGAACTTGAACATATATTTAATGAAATATTCGAACATAATGATGAATTTCATAAATTGGATATATTTCTCAAAACGCACACACACACGATAATTCTTTTTCCAATATTTTTTTTAACACTTTCAACTCTACCGACAGATATCTCGTCTTTTAGATACTTTCAATTACAGATTTATGTGGGCTAAAATTTGTTTCTTATGCCAATTTAGACAGGTCGAAGTTTCTAATACATATCTGAAGAGTACCTTTACTTTTTTTTTTTGTATAAAGAAATGTCAACAGCCGGAAGAATTGATATTTGTCTTTGATCTCTCTTCGGTAGCGATAAAAGTGTTAAGTTTTTAACTAATGTGATCAGATTTTCGGAATTTCATTCCAAAAGGCTTAATTCCTGGCCGTGCAACAAGTAACGTTGGGTAGAGGGAGATGATAAGGTAGTAATTACAAGTAGTAATGTAGGATATAAAAGCACAGCTTAAAATATAAGTAAAGAATGAAAGAACCAGATGATGAACACATTAGTAAAATATTTTTATATTCGAACAAAGAATACTTGTCAGAACAAACAGAAAAAAAAAATGATGTAGGATGTGAAATTTTCATCATCTTAATGCTATTTGAAGAAGAAATGAACAGACAATGAATGAACAAATGGTGAATAAATAAAAAAGAAATAAGACTCGGAATGAAAATAAGAGCCAAGATTAGAACTTTCATTTATGTACATGTTGAAACGGTTCTGAAATGATATTCAGATAGGTGCATCCATAAATTTTTGCATGTAATTATTATTGGTAATTTTTGCTGTATGATTCTACTTAATTTGTGTAAATTTCTTACTTATTTTTCACTTTCACGTATATGTAATACAGAAAAAGTATAGTAATCATCAAAAAATTCGAACTTGAGACTTTGACGGATCTCCACATTTAAGACCTCCCTGAGTTCGGCATTTTTGGAAAATGTCCATTTGTCTGTGGCAAAGATAACTCAAAAGCGCTTACAGCTAGTCGGTTAAAATTTGATATACGATCTTTACAGATTTAAAGATCTCGATCAAATTTTGAGTAAAATCTGTTCAGAGGAAGCCTGTCTGTCCGACTGTTCGAATATAACACGATAACTATAAAACGAAGAGAGCTAGATAAATGAAATTCGCTACACAGATTTAACACTTACAGTGCAGATACTTATCAAATTTATAGCTAAATCTGACTACGGGTTGGCTGTCTATTGGTATGCACTTTCAGAAATAAGTAAACGCGATAATTCAAAAACGCAAAAACTTAAATATATCAAATTTGGCATAGGATTTTGTGACTACAAGGGCAGTTAGGTGATACATTTTTGTGTCAATCTGTTAGAAAAATGCATCTAAAACACAAATTCTAATTTTGGATGCGATTAATACATGCAGAGATTAATCACCAAATAACTCGCCAAGAATGACACGATCGTAAAATGCTAAATTCACGCCAAAAGTTAATATTTCGTAATTATTGTATGCCAGTCCCATGCAAGAGGTTCTGTAGCATGTCAAGTTTATTAGAGATTATGCGAGAGAATTTTAGGGAGACCACTCCATCTGATTTTATTTAAAAGTTTGACAGTGTCTTGGTGTCTAAAACGAATAGAGGGTAAAAGAAAATAACCATTCCAAAAATTGCCCATAAATTGATAGTTTAGGGTACAGCACGGCCATGAATGAGGAATGTTAATTGAAAACAAAAGATTATGGATTTCTCCTCTGGCTGTGATCTAAAACATCTTTTTTCTAAAATAATTAGACTGATTTATGTTTAAGAAAAATTACTGTCTGTGATTGGGCTATTTGTTAGAGATTTTTCCTCCTATCAAAATATAATTGTTTGAAAGTTCTCTAGAAAGCAATATATCCTGATACATTGATGTTATGTCAAACTTCTACTTCAGTGATCTACCCAATGCTCGTATTCTGAGATCACTTTGATCATAAGAAGCCATGCTTCCTTTTCATCAATAGACATTAATTCCATGGACTTGTCAAGACAATTAGATTAAAACTGCTTATTAATCAGAATCACCATCACATATAAATAAATGTAGAAAAAAATAAGTAGAGTGTTCACTCTGCCCATAATATAATAGATTATTTCTAAACCATCAGACTCATGACAAAAATGCACTCAATAACATAAAGAATTGCATTTTTTTATGTTGATGAATGAGTGCTCTTGAAAAAAAATTATGAAGACTACTTTTTTATACGACGGCCTTGCTTTCTTTAAAGTTCAGAATGTTAGTGTAGCAAGAGTATTTTAATAAAATATGACTAAAATAATAAATGGCTTATACATAATAAAATATGGCTTATTGGACAGGAAAATTGCATAAAAATTTAAACATAGTAACCTTTTCAGCGGTAAATATATTTACTCAAATAACAGAAAGTATAATTCTTGGACATTAAGAATATTTTTCTAACCAGAAGTATACGCTTATCTGTAACAGCTTAGAAATTAACTTCATTTTTAAAAAAGTGATAAAATAAAGTGGAAGTGATATTTTGTTTTTTATTTATTCGAATTTATAGAACAAATGTATCGAGCTCCCATAAAAATTTAAGGCAGATCGATGGTCAAGTAATGAATATCATCATCGAAACGATTATATTCTTTAATCGATCGCCTACTATATTATATGAACAAACCAATAAGCACATTTAACTTATTCCAAATCGGAAAAATGTAATAAAACTAATATTTTCCAAAATTAAAAATAGTAAATAATATGCACCAACTCTTACAATCTATTATTAGAAGTGACTGCATATTTCTTAAATTACACAATGCATTATTATCGCGTCAGCAAATCAAACTTTCAAACGAACACTATTCTTTCAATGTTATCTTAATAATTCGTATTAAAATGACAGTGTTGATAGATTTAAATGCTAAGTTAATAACTAGATGTTCGTCTTGGCATTCCAGTACTATTTTCTTTCGACGACAAGTGTATAAACGCAGCTGGAAAAAAAATTTAATTGCGTCAGGCGAAATTAACAACTGTCGTTTCGTGACAGTATAGAATATAATGAATACAAAATTGATCTGATATCAACAACGGTTGAAATGTTTTGGTTGTTTGCATAACAAAACTATCTCCGGGATCGGACTGCAATCTTGCGAAGCCAAATGACAAACTGAAAATGGAAGCCATTTATTCCTTTTGTTTTCAAAGAATATATTAATATAATATGAATGAATTATAATGAAAATATGCAGGACTTAATAGAGAAATTATGTTATATAAAATAATTTTTTATCGTAAAGAATATATATATATATATATAAAACAATTTCGAAAAATCAAAAAAACCACCCCCATTTAGCAATTATGTCAATTTCACCAATTTGTTTTTCATATAAAAGCTAATGGTACATAAATAAATCATTAAATCACCGATGGTCACCTAACTCTCACCAATTTCCGTTTTCAGAAGAAATTTTTAAAAACACTATGTCACAGTACATTCTGTGGGGGGAAACTACGACAGAGCCACCCATCCCCAAGCGCTGTACCGATCACAACATTTTTGACGGAAATATCATATCATCTCAAGGGAAGATCTTCATTTTGATATCGAAATATAATAATATCTTAAAAGAGATTTTTTTATCTTTTCAACGAAGTTGAATTCTTTAAAAAATAATGCAGATATCAGTATAAAATCTTTAATCTTTTCCCTTTCGTGTAGCACTTACTTAAGTGGAATTAAAAGAATTTCACTCAAATTGAAAATAAAAATCAAAATTTTCCCCAAAGTACCTCTTTACTTACTCATATAAGAGATATACAAAAAGAAAGCATTACAATCCTTAAAAAAATGCGAACTTCAGATTTTTGCGATGCTTCACATTTCAAATCTCTCTGAATCTGAAAAACACTTCTTTCGAATTATGTCTGTTTATCAGTGAACACGATAGATAAAAAATGCTTTGAGCTAGACAGATTAAATTTGATATATGGTCTTTACGCTAAGTTTGTATATTCCCATAAAATTTGAATTTTCTATTCAGAAAAAATATGCCTGGCCCAATATCTGACACGATACAAATGTAGAAGATATCTAGTATAAAACATAAAGAGCTGGATAAATAAAAATTTGGCACACAACATCTATAATATAAATACATATAAAATCTTAATTCAAATACCTCCAGGGATTGACCATCTGCCAGTCTGTACTTTCTCATGCGCGCAAACATAATAATTGAATTTAAATAAATGAAATTTGGTTTGCAATCTTGGGTCTACAATTGAAGTTCTATACCAAATTTTGGTTTCAATTAGTCAGGAAAAAAGACATTCAAAATATATATTATATTTTCTGGCACATGTGTCTTAACTTTTTGCCAATGATTAATCATCGAAAAAAAACCCCTAAAGTTGACATGTTTGATTCAATAAAAACACAGTATTCACTCCAAAAATCAATCTTTCGTTAATTATTGTTCGCCAGTAGCATGCGATTAACTACGAAATACACAACTGTCGTATAAAAAGATAAAAATCCGAGCCCTCGTGGTATTCAGAACCTTCTAAAGATCTCTTATTTTATACGGGGGGAGGGAGATAATTCCTTTATTAAACAGTCGATTTGCTGATTTGAGCGGAGTATCACAGAGTACTTGAACTCAGCGTTCTTAACCTCCGGACATAATAGGTGAATACAGTAATGGCATGGCAATGAGATTACTTCGTCTGTGGTTGTGCAAGATAAGATGAGTTATTAATTAATTGCTACTTAAAATATAACAATTAATTAATAATAAATGAGAGTAAAAGAAAAAAGAAAGAATAAAATTATTAGAAAGTATGTAAGAAAGTTTGGCGCTGGTTTCAGTTTGTTTCTGCTCTCTTTAAGCTATCTTAAGGTTCAAAGGTTCATTTTATAGTTCTTTTTTTTAAAAAAATCTGTTTTTTTTTAATATTTAAATTTTTTCTCAGGTTAATAATCTTATTGAAACACTCCCAAAAAAATCCTCTCCTCCCCTGCCTCCGTATCCGATCTCTTACCTACGAACAAATATAGTGACCTAATTCGAACAGCTAACCGAATAAATAAAACAATACAAGTGCCGTTTTATACTTCTTCCTTGTCAAAGTGCAATTCGATGGAAGTATAGGTGGTGTGCGAAGCTTACCCTTTTTATACGGGAAGAACAGATGATGACCAGAATTTTCATCTTCTTGCAGACTTAAGAAAAACAAACGAGTTTCACACATTCATCTTAGCTCTCTTTGCTAGAATCACTTAAATGAATGTATTTCCCCCACTCTCTTCCATGATAACTGATGGCAGAGGCAAGAGCACTTTTTGGACCACAATCGTCATCAGCGGTTTGACATATGTAAAAAAACCCTAGAGGCATTATTTTTTTTTTCAACGCATTTGATTTTTAAAAGGAGCATGAATGCCTTGCAGTTTTATCTTCACGACTTCCGTTAAGACAGGG
>JAPMOR010098419.1:639726-764368 GCA_026543865.1 Argiope aurantia
AAAAAAAAAATCTTTAAACACAGAAAAGAAAATACTGTTGAGCACAAAACAGACTTAGGTATATGAAGGTTTCTACTTCTTATTTGCCATTCCTTGCTATTATACTTAATAACAAAATCTAAATTATGTTATTATGTTTTGCTTATCCCCCTTAGATTTAACACCAATTCAAACCAAGTCCAAGAGATCGGGGGAAGAGGGGGGAAGTAGCTTCTGAGGGTAAGGAACCATGAGCACCCGAGGGCAGAAGTCTGACTTTAACTCAGATGAAGATCACACTTACACACTCGCTTACACAACCCCTTTTTACAGGGGGTAGGGGGGATCTTTCACACAGATAGATTTTTCACGGATAGAGCACAGGGTAAAGAGCAACCATGTCCGAACCGGGATGCCCAGATCACGGGGAAAATGCGCTGCCCCTAAGCCAGGACGGCCGACAAATCTTTTAAATGCATATGAACTTCATTTTGACTCCATGTATTCTAATAAAGAAATTAGCTTTTACGTACAGCCTAAAATGTAATGTTTTAAAGACGGAATGATTTTTATCGAAAAATTTCTTAATGAAGTAGTCCTTGGTGCCTTAATGAAATAACAAAAGAAAATCAACAATTTTTTGAGAGGGAGCCAAATATTTCATTTAAAAGAGAAAAACCTTGAAAATGAGGATGTATCATGTGGTAGAATAAACTTTAAAACATTTTAAAGAATTTTTCTTTTCAATCCTCTATATTTCTGTCGCTTACATCAGTTCTGAAAGTCAGGACAGAGAAATTAAAATGTCTAGTTCAAAATCCATCTGAAAGGAATGAATTTCTTTTTAGTCAGTTATCTATCTGATAAATTATGACTTTTATTTGTAACTTATAGTAAACCATATCTCCAGCAGATGCGTCTCCAACTTTTGCGTTATTTCGAATCTTTTGGAAAGAATTCAGAATATATTTGAAACGGGTATGTTAACTTTATCTTTAAAATATCTAAATGCGATAATTTTGAAAAGTATTTAAATATTTTTTTTGCCATTTTTAAATTAAAAAAATATCTATTTAATGATGTCAACTTGATTTACGTTTCTTTAATTTTTAATTATTTTTAAGTATGGCCACGATAATTTACAGACCATTAAATGTGTTTATATTTTCACTAAAAGAAGTTGAAATGTGTTTTAATAAATAAATTCAATAATTAAGAATTCATGCAATATTTTAGTGCGGAATAAGTGACAAGCCATAATAATTTGTTGCTTTTGTGTGTGTACAGTACAATTTTAGAGCTTTTTAAAAAGCAAATTTAAAAATTATTTTTTCTTATTGACAAGTTTATTCCAAAATTCGGTACTGATTTGGAATTTTGGAGTAAAGGTCAGATATCAAGCAAACACAACGGCATATACATAAGGTAAGGCATAATTAAATCTTTTTTTTTTAATTCAAGGTGATTTGAAATACTGGAATAATCAAAATCTTGAAATCGAAATTTTGACGATTGCAATTATTTAAATATGCCTCTTTGCATGAAATTAATACAGGGCTACAATTTTAAATCAACCTTCAGAACTTTTCATTATAATTTTACATTCTAATACTCATCACTTTCTCAATTTGTTATTCCATTAAAATGTCGATAAAAGAGAATTTTGATATGGTGTCATAATATTTTAAAATAAAAATGTTTTGAATGTTATTTTAGTTTGGTTGGTCTTCAAAATTCTACGACTAAATATTCAGAAAAAATTTACAAAAATATTTTAACATTAATAGAAAAATATTACTTATTTCAGATATTATTTTATATTATTACATTAATACGAACTATAAATAATTGATTGATGTTGTATTTTTTAAAAATTAAAGCTGCTGTTGCAATTTTAAAGAACATTCTTTGATTTTTATCACTTCTCTTGCTATAATTGGGATTTATAAAAAAATTTGATAATAGTATTTTGTAATATTAGAAATATCGGTAAAAATATTAAATATAATAAGAACAAATATTTTGAGGTATTAGTGTTTCTAATCCCATTTGTTGAACTTTTGAATAATGCAAGTTTAGAGAAGAATACGGGGATATATTCCCTATCATTTTTCTTCAAATATATGCTTCCAGGCCAAGCATAATCCACTAGGTCACTGTGGGCACTTTAAGAAATTAAAAAATAAATGATTTCGTTCTTCATTCAGCGCGTGTCCTTTCTGATAGGCGTATTAATATAGAAATCTCATAACATTTCGAAAAACTCTAGCTTTTAAGCTTTCAAATATGATCTTATATTGTGTTTAATTGCCATTGCTTTCAATCCTCAAAATTTAAATATTAAAGTAAAAAGAAACCATTTTTTTTTTTTCATTTTCATCCAACCAATGTTTTCAAACTGTCAATAAGAAAATTTTGCATATCAATAGTACATTTTTTTTTCTTTTACGACAAAGGACTTCAGAACTTTAGAAAACGATGATTGTTGAAATGATAAATGAATATCCCACTACTTAAACATGCAGGCTTCACATCTGTGAGAATCCTGGAAATTTAAAATTCATCGTGTGCTATCTGCAAAGCCATACGCCACCAACGATATCATTTGCATCCCGGACCCCGATGAAAAGGCCACCTCCCACCACATCTTCACAATCTTTATATTCGTCTCAATAACCCATAGAAATGAGGCGTAACAAAGTGCACGAAATTTGGATTTTCTCTTTCTGGCTGGGCGGGGGACCCACTTGTCACGACACTACACCCCGTGGGACCCTCTTCTCCACCCTTTACTGGAGTGCTGCCAGATCCGCTCCGACAAAAGGCTTTTGGGTGTTCACCTGACAGGAAAACCTACCTACGTGTTGTAGGTCTCTGGAGAGGGTTTTGTTTCACGAAAAGGAGTGGATAAAAAGTTATTAAGAAGGTGTTTTTTTCATATACAATAGTACTGGCTAGCTTGGAGGACGTTAGAACAGTTTTGAAAGAGCAAGGTCATTGCTTATGCTAGGTGAGTCAGAGGGAGTTCTAGGTTTTCTTGACTGATTTAAAGCAATCATGCCCGTTGGAGAGTGATTAGGATAGCTACTAAACCAGCAATAAAAAAAATTTGAAGGCATTTTGAACTCACGTGTTGTATGTTAAACTTGCTTTGTCGATTTGTTTTGAGATTCACTGCATATCCTGCAATGGATGATATGATATTAAAACAGCGAAAAGCAAGATGTCAGATGACCATTGCTGTTCCAATGATCATATGACTATGTTTTTAACGTGAATGGATTCCGTTAACAAAGTCAAATATTAGCCTTTTACTTAACATTTCCCATTATCATCCCTTTTCTTTTTTTGAACGAAATCAAATTATTAGCCTTTTACTTAATATTCCCATTTAACTTATCACCCTCTTCTTTTTTTGAACGAAATCAAATTTTTAGCCTTTTACTTAACGTTCCCATTTAATTTATCACTCCCTATTTTTTTTAATGAAATCAGAATATTAGCCTTTTACTTAACATTCCCATTTAACTTATCAGTCCCTTTCTTTTTCAACGGAATCAGAAAATTCTACCATAATAAATTGCGAATTTATTTCAGCCCAGAGAACTTCTATTCATCCTGCCTTAATTATATAGAACGTTTTGAAGGAGTTTTTCATCATGCATATTGTATAACGCAATTTCAACACGGTTTGCCAGTTTATTAATATTATGAAAGGCAGATTTCCAGCTTGGCATACTAGAATTGCTATTATGAGAGAGAGATCCAACAAATCGACCAAAAGTATTGTCCTATTTGCCAAATAAATGTTTGTAAAAGTAATAATTTTATGAATGATATGGTTCTTTTTTCCCATCTTTGTGTGTTTTTTGAATCTATCATTTTTGTAAATAAATAGATTTAATCCAATTGCTAAATTTTAAAATATAAAATGCATAAATTTAATGAATCACATTAAATATTTATGACGCTGCGTCATTAAAATACTTCAGATTATAAAATATCTACTACGTAATAATCTTACAGCAAAAGGTTATTCTCTCTATTTGTAAGACATGGGGTATCTAATTAAAAACGCGGAAGATTGCAATGAAAAAACTTAATGCGCTTTTCAAAATCCTTGAATCTATACATACAATTTTTCGATAATGCTAATAATAAGAATAACAAAAAAAATAATAATAATAATCTATACCCTTCTTTAAAGTATATACTTTTTGTCACATTTTTTACGATTAAAAAGTGACTTTTTTTTTCTTTTCTTTTAGTACTTCATTTGCATATAAATGAAGAATATAGAGATAGCATTTTTATTATTTATTGGAAGTGTTGTTGTAATACTTGGTATGAATCAGAAAAAACATATTCTTGTGTAATTATTCATATTCGCAGAAAATATTATGTTCAAAGAGAAGGAAGAGAAAAGTTCAAATTTTAGAATTCAGTCATAACTTCTAAGACTGTAAATAAATTAACGCAGTTATTTTGAAATATTTATTTTTTAACTATGTTGGATTAGATTTTTTTTCTTAAAAAAAGTTTTCTTTGATAAGTTGCCAGAAAAATCTAGATAGCCATTATATTAAAATAATAAATGGAAAAATATTTTTTTAAAAAAATAAGCTTTTATTAATGCACTAAAATATAGATATTTTTTTAATCTTTAATAAAAAGATCAAAATAACCAGTGGCAGTGGTCTACCCAAAATGTTCTCGCATGCCCTCTAATAAAGATATTGTCCCAGAGAATACCTTGTATAGAACTGACTTCCAAAGTTACAAAATATTAACCTTTGGCTTGCATTTAGCATTTTTACGGAATCTATAGTGCGATCTTTGGCGATTAATCTCTACTATGTTGTTCATAGTATCCGAAAATCGAGTTTGTGCTTTAGACACATTTTTTCCAACCGACTGAAACAAAAATTTATCATAAAACTACACTAATCAGAAAATAATAAAATAATCTAGTAATCACAAAATCACATACCAAATTTGATATTTTTAAGTCATCACGTCTTTGAGTTATCTCATTTACATGATTCTGAAAGCTTAAACCGACAGACGTTAAATCTCTGGTTGGATCTCGCTAAAAATATGATAGGTGTCTAGACTACAGATGTTAATTCTGTGTATCGAATTTCATTCATCTAGTTCTCTTCATTTTGTAATTAACGTGATAATTTATATTCGAACAGTTGGACAGACAGACTTCCTTTTAGCAGATTTTGTTTAAAATTTGATAGAAATTACAAATTTGTTGTAAAGATCGCATACTAACTTTCATCCTTCTAGCTGAAACTGTTTTTGAGTTCTCATTATCACAGATAGACAGACATACGGATATTTTCCAAAAATGTATTTTTCGAACTCAGAAAAAAATAAAACGTGGAGATCCGTCAAAATCTCGATTTCGAATTTGTTTTGACAATTACTATATTGCCTCTATACTAAGTATACGAGAAACTAAAAATCACAGGCAAATGAAATGCCCACGAAATTCTCTAAAAAATTGTATTCATAATCATATTCATAGTACTTTGATTTTCTTTGATTGATTTTCTGTATTCACTTTGATTTTCTGTAACAACAAACTTCCTTTTTCGTGATACTTATTGTTGCTGAAATTCTTCTGCTTATTATTTTAACTGTTTCAAACTTTTACAATTTTTTTGAAGCCAAGATTTTTTTAAATATTATCTACTTTCAATATATTGAAAGAAGTAGTTTTTTCTTTACTCACATTTATATATGTACGAACTATATTCATGCATATCTAAATGTGGGATAGGAATTTAATTTTACCAAGTGGCAACACAAAATTTGATTTTAATTAGAATGCTGACTTTTTTCTTTTTTTCCCGCCTTTATTCATACAAAGAATAAGAAGAAAAAAAAAGATTTCGAAAGTTGATGAGCATGATGCTTGACGCTATGATTTTTACTGTCACAAGCAATCTAATTAATTCTTCGTTCATTTTGATTATTTGTTCTCGTCTCATATGCCCCTTAAGTGTTAATTAAGTTACTTAAAAGATTAAATCTTTTGTTCTTCATTGGTCTTGAGTTTGAATCCCAAATCCGCATAAGTATTGTAATTCGAATAATAATATTTTTATTCTAAGAACATAAATATATTTATTTTAATTCTTACGTTCTTCCAAAATATCTTTCATTCCTAAGTGTAATCTTTTATAATAATCTTTTCTTTCCTTAACAATAAATAATCCTTAATACTATATTTTCCAAAATATTCTTAATTTCAAGAATACGATATGTTAAGCATCAGATGAAATGCTTAGTCTTTGATAAATTTTTATGTGCGTGTTTTCACATTTCATTTTGAAAAAAATATATTACAGTTGCTTTGGAAAAATAATGGTTGAACAGCTAGTTTATTCTTGAATAAAATCGAAATTTCAATCTAATTAATAATAAGTACTGAAAATATTGACTATTATATTGTCAATTGGAACACCTAATTGTTGTCTAACACATTACGAAATAAATGAAAAATTGGTAACAAAATTCCCTTTTTATAAACAAATAAACATAAAAAGGAAATTAACAACCATGAAAAATACACGCGACATAAAAGTTTGTAAAAGGTGTTCATTGAACGCTTTTTAACCTTATAATATAACGTTATAGTATGAAAAATACAATTAACGTTAAAAGACTTTATTGTTACTGTCATAAGTAATTTCCTCAACTAACTAAAACCATTGTATTATTAGCTTAATTATAATATATCATTTTAACTGTTTCGGTATTTTTGTTAGTCTATAATGTTATTTAATCTCAACAGTTAAAAGTTTATTTTCAAAATTTACTCTTCAAACAATAATCCTTTTCTAAATAATTACGGTTTTGTTTCACTTTATATAATATATTGAAAAATCAAACATTTTTCCAAAAACATATTTGTTTCTACAAATATCAAAAGCATTTAATTAGTAAAAATGACAAAAAAACATGTATTCAGAAAAAATCAGAAGATATTCGTACTTACTTTACCCCAAATATTTTAAATGATAATTATTGTTTCGTGGATCAGATTTCATAAATAATCTGCTTTCTAAAAGATTTTAACTGCTTTATGCTTAGAAGTTAATGCACGTCTTGAGAGTTAATAGGTTTTCCTACGTATTTTCTGTTGAAAATTATTTATTAAGCTCATTTATTTTTTAGCTAAAATTTCCTTTAAACTCTTGTAATCACTGTAGTTAATGCAATCAAAGCACAAATCAATAGTAATTCTTTAAGAGAAAGCAAAATATTGGTTTTGTTGATATTATATAAATATCGTCTGCACGACAGCTTATCATTACATTTGAAGAATAAATTCTTTCCTTTTTATATGGCTGTAAAAAAAGATTTTATATTCATTTATACACTTTTTTTCATCAGAATTTATTTCTATGAAATTTTGCATTGCTTTCAATAATAACTCATTGTAAAAATAAATTTCAAGATGTTTAAATAATCCTGTAAGTAGTTTTTAACTTCAAAGAGACTGAATAATTTTCAGTAAAAAAATGTTAAAGAAACCTTGAATGTGTACTGCTTACAAGATTTTCCTTCTATTTGGTTAGTGAATTTCTCGAAACTGTTTAGTTTTAGAATTCCTTTTAATATATTGTTTTCAGGCTAAGTTATAAGCAACTTTACATCAACATTGAAACAATCTATTTTATTTTAGTATAAAACATTCAAAACATCTCAATTATTATCCTATGAGGAATTTATGTGTTCATAAGAGAAAGTGGCAAAACATGTAATTAAGCAACAGATCAATATCTGCAATACTTTTTTTCGGATTTGATTACCAACAAATGTGTTGAAAACAACTTTATAAGTGAAATGCTTTTGTAATTTTTCAAAGTATAATAGAAAATGAATATATAGTTTGGAAAATATTTCTCACTACCGCATCCAGTCCAAAATTGGATACAGATATCTGCTTTTAGAATAAAGCAAAGCCAAATTCCATCTATCAAGTTTATTGTGTGTTTAAGATGTCGGCTCACGAACAAATCACATTATACCAAAAAGATTTTTTTTTAAATCGGAGAATTTTAAAACGTGACAATTGTTCAAAATTTCAAGGTAGATTTTTTTTAACGTTTCCTATACGTTCTCTGCGTATATTTTGCAGTAACAAGACAGTTAAAAAGTAGAAAATAGAAAGAAAAAAATTAAATGTAATTAATGTAAATTAATTTTGATTTTGTTCATCTGAAGAATTAAACTTCATCTAAAAATAATTTTTTTTTTCTAAATGACAGGCTTGCCCCAGACGTCGAAATATATATCCCCGAATTAAGAACGCCAAATTTGGAAGAGAAAATGTATTCGAACGTTTGTTGTGTGTAAAAGCCTAAATTAAAAAAAAAGGAAATTTAAAAATTTTTATGAATATGAATCCTTCAGAAAATCCGAAATTAGATGAAATATCAGTCTGTTGTTGTGATCTTTTATTTTATATTTTTTTCTAGAATCCTTTTTTTCGCATCTTAATTTCTATGTTAATTTTCTGTCTCAGTATATTGCCGTTTATTCATGTACTAAAAACGTCTTACAGTGCATTTATACTTTCATTTTGATCCTAATTGTTATTGGAGATTTGTCATAGTTATGATAGATATTTGTGCTGCATTTCAACCCTGGAATTTTAACACATAGGTTACATCATATATACAAAGTAACTTGTTTTCTTTATTTCACTGTAATTTCAAGACGTCTTGCGAACAAATGGCCTAGCTTGTTATAATATGGTTGAACTGGTTGAAAAATATTATAGGTTCTATCATCTGGTTTTTATCTAAACCATCATTATTCAAAAACTAATAGACCGATAACAGATCCAACCAGTAGAATACAGATTGGGATACAAATGTAGAGATATTTCCCTGAAAATTCATAGAAGATTAGCTCACAGTCGTGTCCTGGAATCCCACCCATACATAAATAAGTCTTCTATATTAGGTGCTTCTTGGTTATACACGCTTGCTTTGACCAACATAAGGTGCCTCTTTTCCCGTTTTGCATCGGGTTTTACCAATTTATAAAATTGTGGCACATTCCATAGATATTGTACAAATGGATTTGAAACCTATGGGGAAAAGAACACATAACTAAATAAAAAAATCTATTATTTCTAAACACCATTAGTTAAGGTTAATTTTAAGAATTTTTAAAACGAATCTGTATGGAAAAAAAGGGAAGGCATCACTAAACAAAAGCCTATTGCTCCCATTATATCATTGTTTCAGGTTAACCTCAGGAATAGTTAAATGAATTAGTAATTAACAGATTTTTCATGGCTCATTTCAATTAAGTGACAGGAACTATTATTCAAAAATGAAATTATCATATAAAAAGAATGAATATTGTAGGGATCCCAATTATCTAAATTAATTTGTACCAGAACCATATACTGATAAATGGATAACTGATGAAAACAAAAACATAATTTGCTGATAATGTATTAATTTATTCACTATAGGAACACCATTGTTTACCTTTGGACACTTACATCCAAAACCAGTTATTTCGCTGTTTTTTACTAGGGAATTTTTTTTCCCTCAAAGCGGTGCGGATAATAAAAGTTAAGATTATTGCCGTTCTATTGCCAACAGGTTTATTAATGCTATTGATTAAATTCGTGTAGTTATATTAACATTCTATATTGAAGCACTAAATGGTTGAGACGAACTCTGAGATTTGAATCGATTTCATATGAATAAAATTACCCTTTTGCTGACACCCCCACTCTTCAAACTTCCACAAGACACTTCCAAGAAGTTATTTACCATGACAGATTTCAAGTGTCAGTACAACGCATTTTTGTCGAAATCGAATCCCAAAATCGCGATCCCCCTATTCCGAAGCCGAGATTTTTTTATAAGATCACCCAAAATTGTTAGAATTTTGCCATCCTTTTGAATCAAGGAAAATATTTTGGAAATGAATTACATGGAATTTTTAACATTGGTCACACGACGGGTTGAATTTCATCCAGTATTCTAGTCCCAAAATTCCCCTACCTCACCAACATCAAACCACTGTCAAATTTTAATAGTGATAGTTAATAAAAGTCTTTATATATATGTATTTCGAACTTGAAAGTGCAACTGAAATCAAATGGCATCACACCCAATATAAATTATTCCACTAACTTTTCAAAAATGTTAAAAAATAAAGGTATAATAAGAATTGCCTTAAATCATATTTCATTGATTTTGAGAAGGTAGAAGGCATCTCTAGATGGATAAGATTACGCTCAAACGTGAAACTGAATTATAAAAAATACGGGTTCCATCAAAATAGGTCATAGTTGAAAAAAGCACCTTAAGAAATATCTATTTACAGTAATTTTCTTATTGAGATTCTTACAACAGCGCATCAAATTACAATAAGATGTTAAAAAAGAGAGAGAGAGCTGCGTTTTTTTTAGTTTTTATTTATTTATTTGTTAAGACAACTATATTGAATGCATAAAAACGCCTAAAGGATAGAAAAAACACAGCCGGAAATAATGTAGCTTATTATTATTACATTAAATCAACTTTTCGATAATCGTTCTGACGAAGCGGAGAAACGCAAAACATTTTCTACCAGGATTCGGAACAAAATGTAGAAGAAAAAGAACTTATAAAAAATGTGAAAAAATGAAGAGAGGGAAAAAAAAATCGTTTGGAAAGTTATCATTTGCAATTTCTTTGTTCATATTTTTTTCAAGAAATAGCCAATAGCTGATAATTAGTATGGATAAAGAGTAGAGAAAAAGATTTTCACAGGCCATTAACCTTTGTTAAAAAGCAACAACGATCAATTAAATTGTGCTCTTTTTTTAATAGAAAGAAAAATTGAGGCCTGTTCTAATTTTCTTAGGAGCATGGCACACGGCACTAGATGTTATTTTATTGTTAGTAGAATGTAAAAAAAGAGAGCTATTTTGAAATATTCTTTTTTCATAGTTGATAAGTTTTGTAGAGCTTTACAACAATGGGAGACCTTCGATTTAATGGAAAGTGTTAAATATTCCATCAGCGTTTAAGACATCACTTTTGTTCGAAGAAGAAAACAATTACGTTTCATTTTCCAGAAGTGTTACAAATTTAATTGAAAATCTGAGAATGCCTCCAGCTATGTATTCTTTGATGAAAATGAAATCAAGATTGATTAACATCAAGACGAAAATTGCATTCCACAGATTTATCACGATGGTTCTAGTTATTTTGCCGCCTTTTGTATTCTAAAAAGAATCAATAAAATTAAAGTTTTTTCCAATAAATGCCTTCGGTTGAAATGCGATCGGCGTTTAAAAATTTTAGATGATTTTGCGAAGGAAAAAAAAATCGATAATCTATAAAAGCGATAGCTATTGTGAAAATGAATGACTTAAAGGCATAAAAAGAATATAAGATAAAAACTGATTTCTTATTTACCACAAAGTTGATAGCCAGACAATAATTCATGATTGTATTCGTTTGTGATCGCTCAATAATTAATAAATTCAAAATTTTGTTATAATCTAGATTTTTTTTTATTTCTTGTTCCAAGAAGTATGCCAAAAAAAGCAATTTAATCCTGAAATATTGAGCCTGAGGATTTTGATGAATTACGACGTTTTAAATCTTTCTTCACAAAATAAAATCATTTTGAGAATTATACGTGTATATAAAAACAATAATTCAAAAAGCTACAAGATGACATCAAAAAACTTAACTATAACTTTTACACCCAAAGAATATATTTCTTTCACATCCAAAGAAGATCTGCATCGAATTTCGTACCAAATCCATTGGAGGAAAGATATGTACGTTTCCTAAACATATGCTTGATTTTCTTTATAGTCCTTTTAAGACAGATATGGAAACGTCACATTTATAAAGATATTTTTAACGTGCGTATATCTATTAAATGAAAATATTAGATATGTTTTTAATTGTATCAATCATAGCCAAGTTAAAAAATATCTAATACTAATTATTCCTAATTGTTAGTTTATTCTGTCCACCAAATAAATTTGTAATATATTAACTTGTATATCTAAGAATTAAAATAATGTTTGAAAAAACTGTAGGAGAAATTCATGATTGAAAAGAAAACGCGTGAAACATTTTGCAATATTTTTAATAAAAATCTCGAAACATAATTCCTTAGTATGTCTAATTACTAATAATTAACCATAACATTCGTCCGAGACTTATTACTGATTTGTATTAAACATTTATTGATTATTATTATGTTTGATATTTTTTATTTGAACTTAGTCTTCAATTGAATTTTACACTCTTGAATTAGCCTAAAATGACTACTCAAAGAAAAAAAGTTCAAGAATCGTATGCATATAAGGATACGCAATTGGATCAATTGATGCTCATATAATAAGCACAACTACACCCACAGCAACTCAATTTTGAGATCCATTTTTTTTTCATTTAAAAGAGAAAGGTCTAATTGCATCAAAGCTCAACATAAAGGATCTTACGGCTAAGCATTAGCTGACATACACAGATATTTTATCATGCGAATATAGCATCAAATAGACTTCAGTATATTCATTCTACGACCAATAATCAAGTCAGTTCAATCAAGAACCGTGATTCAGTTCTCGTTTCAAAATTTTCGAGAATTAATTTTTAGCTTCTGTACTCATGCATTTATTCGTGGGTTTTTTTTTCTCTTTACTTTCTCGTACACAAAGCATACAAAGAGAAAGTATTGTAATCGTCAAAAAATTCGACTTCGAAATTTTGACGCATCTCCAAGTTTCAGATCTTCCTGAATCCGAAAAACACAACTTTGAAACTAAGTCTGTTGTCGCTTTGTGAGCATAAAAACTAAAAGATCGATGAAATTTTGTACACAGTATCTATTCCAAATTTCACCAAATTATAGGTGGAATGCGGCCAGATATTCAAAAGAAGTTGTCTGTCTGACTGTTCGAATAAGTTAATAATAAGTTGTCTGTAAGAAAACTCTGTAAACAAAGAAAACTATATGAATAAAATTTGGCACACAATTTTAATATCTAAAGATTAGGTATTCATGATATTTTCAGTCATATCCATCAAAGAAGTTTACCATCTGTCGGTCTGTACTTTCAAAAGCAAATTTGTATGATAACTCAAAACAAATGCGGTAATTCAAAAGCGCAATGATTTAAATGTGGGACATTTGATATGTGATTTTATTGTGGTCAATTTTGCTTGCAATCGGCGGGGAAAAAAGGCACCCAAAATACATCCGATGTTCTCGTATTTGGTATTAACTGCATTCCAGCAAATTCATACATTCTCCAAAGATCGCACAGTAATAGGCTCTTTCATAACTATTGATTGTCAGTGGCCTGTGGTGCATAATAACAAGTGCATTTGCAAGAGACTATACGAAAAAATTAACATGACAGTGTTTATAGGCTGGCATACAATCATACATTAATGCATTTATGATTTTAAAAAAATTCAAAACTTTTTACAGGGTGGAAAATTTTTTTAATCAAAATTAGAATAGATTTTAAAATGAGAATCGAACTGTTAACGTTTTTATCTCAATAATTTCAGAAAAACTTTTCAACAATAAATACTAAACCACGTTTAAAATTCAAAATAATTAGATTTTCAGCGATACCAATTTTATTTCCGAATACTTTTTTCTCTATCTTCGACAAATTTTCAAAAATATTTTTAAATATATTTTGTAATAATACCTTTCACTATTTTGAATACTGGATTTATATACTCATATGCTTTGCAATTATATTAAATAAACTTTTTTGTATGTGTGCACCTTATTGCTTCTATCTAATTAAAAGTGCATTTTTAAAGTAAAGACAGAGGAATCGAACCTAACACGACATCATGAAACAATGTTTTCAGACTGGAGATCGAATCTCCCTTAATTCCTCCTAACACGTTATGTTAGGAAGATTTAAGGTTTATTATGTTTCCGGAGCAGATATTCCAATCTCCTTTCATTTTTTTGGTCGCACAAAACTGTTATAAAAAGCACAGAGCTAATACTTTAATTGTAACTGTAAATACTGTAAACAGAGTTCAAAACAGTTTTCAAACTAACCTGTAAAGGAAACAAAGTCTTCTAAGTAATTAAGTTGATTACGAAATATATCCGCTAAGCTCAAGGATAATGGTTGCTGATCTTTTCTTCTTTTTCTTCTACACGTCTAGCCATTTTAAATTGATGCGGCGTATCCAATGTAGATCACGTGAACATGAAATGATTCCATTACCTTTCCAACTGACAGTTTTTTCCTTTGTTTCTGATTTCGTAATTTAAATGTTTTCTGGGGATTAATTCGGAAGTTATTCTTAGAGTGAAAAAACATTATGAGCATAATAATGTTTTAGGTTCAATTATTATTACTGTCAAAAGTTTTTTATTATTTTCCACGTTTCTTTATTCTTTTGAATTAATATCTATATCAACACGGACTATGAAACAAAACAAAAAAATATCGTCTGCAAGGCTAACTTTTAGCATTTGCATTTAATTTCCGTTCAGAGTTCCTTATGAGTCTTTATATTCTTGTTCTTAAATTAATTTTTTCTTATTATTTTATTTCTTATTATTTATTAACTCTTATTGGATTAATTTAAATGAAAGATAATTGACTATTAAAAAGCATTTTTAATGTTTTGAAATTATTATCTATAAAAGTTAGAATTTTGATTTAAGATCTCTATTATACTACGATTTCTATTTAGAACTATGAGTACTATTTAGATTAATAGATGTGTGAACATTGTACATGTGCTGTCGCCCGTCATTTTTTGGAAGCTCGGGAAATCAGCGTTTTCCTTGTGTCTGCTTTAACAGACTAGATTCTTCTAACTCGATTACATCAACCATTGCAATTTGTGTGTAATGATTTTTACAATTAGCAAAATTAGAGAAATTCAATGAATACATTCAATTATATTGCAGGAAAGAATATCCGTGTCTTAAAGGGGACGAACTTTCTAGAACTGAACTAACTGTTTTAACAACTTTTAATAGAGGAAAACCATATGAATAAATAATTTGGTGATACAATAAAGGCGATATGAATTTCAATACAATAATAAACGCAAAGTTACAAATTGAGTTTAAATTAATTTTGAAAACCTTATTACAATTAAAGAAAAGATTTTTGCAATAAAATTGGCGTAATTGGAAAACTAATTTTTGAATATTAAGGTAGCGCAAAAATGAATTTTGTTCACTAATTTTTTTAGAAAATTTTTGGATGAAACATCAATATTTTACGATGTGTGTCATAAAGAAACATTCAAAACGCCAGATGAGACGGATCGTACCAAATTCAGCACGTAATTAATTTTTGGGTAGGGAGTTCTCACTAAAGAAAATGCTAATTCGAGTTTTAATTAAAACATTAAATTTTTCTCCTTAATAACTTCAGAGCATATTATTACACAAAAATCACTTTTACACTCCTTTGAAATCCAAAATAAGATTTTCAAGGATATTTATTTTATTGCCGGTTGAAGTTTTATTCTCTAATTTTAGCAAAATTTTAAATATGCTGTTTAGAATAATAATTTTCATTGCTTAAGTTACTAGATTTACACTCAACGAAATTAAATAGATTTTTGGGTGCATACTATGGCTGTTATATAATTATGAACAAATTTTAAAAATAACATTATTATGTAGCAACTACTCAGACTTCAGATTTAATGTTTTTCCTTTAATATTAATTTAATAATATAAAACAATTACAAATTTGGAAAAAAAAAATATTCTGAAAAGAATTTCAAATGCTAATGGAATGTAAAAATTCCTTTTATTAGAAAATGCTTCCTTTTAAATTTAATCTCCGAGTATGCAATTTCTGAATATGTCAGAGTTAATTTAGCATTCTTTTATCATGATGTGCTTAAATTATAGGAAAATTTCCATTACATGGAATAAAAATAAAAAAACAATTCCCAAAATGGCTTTCTTATTATAAAATTAATCTTAACAAATCTGAGAAAATTTCATATAATAGATTATTTATTTATTTAATCTTTTCGAGAGGTAAGGTGAGATTAAATTTTTTTTAAATTAACAGCTTTTCTTGGAATACATTTGTTTAAAACTTTATAAATTTACTGTAAAAAATTAAACAAAAGCATATTAAACTTTAGGCAGATTAAATGGAAATCAATATACCAGTTTTATCAGCTTTTTAAATCTATAATATTATAAGTTGTTTACATGGAATCAGATATTTTTCGAAACAAGCTCCACACACACAAGAAAAAGTGATTGAAAAAAAATTACGATTTTTGAAAACATTGGAGCATTATAAATCTTTTCTAAAAAAATAAAGAATTTTATACCCATTCATAAGCCCAAGAATCAAGTTCTTTAAAAAAAATAATTTATGCAAAAAACCACCTGATTTTATTTGAGTTTTCGAAATCAAGGACACATGCAATCGTGCAGTGAAAACTAAATTTTACTTTAAACTGATGACAAAGTGTGAAGGTAAACGCATACGTGCAAGGTGAGAGGTACAATCACTTTTAACTAGTTCTGCTTGTGTGTTAGTGAGTTTCCTTCAAAAGAAATGGAAAAATACCCAGATATTGCGTGTGAACGGTCAATGAATGCATCTTGCAAAAGAGTCTGCTAGAAAGATCGTAAGGCGAATATGTATTTCATTTTTAGAAAGAACAGTGATGCTTTGTTTTGAATGAAAGAATTATTAGTTATTCTTTGATAAAAAGGAGCAATGGTAATTTTTGATGCTCATTTTGCTAGAAGCTGATTTCAAACCTTGGCCTGGTCACCATAACTGGTGAGTACATTTGATAAAAGTTTTATTTATTAATTATTTACTAATCTTCGAAGTATATTTGTAAATTAGGAAGTTTTATCTGACATTTTAAGGAATTGCATCAGTTTTTTGTTGTTGTTGTTTTTGTTGTTTAGCATGCTAAATGTTGTGTCAGTTTAACAAGCCATGTCTGTGGTGTTTGGAAATGGTTAGTATAGCAAAAATATTGCTCAAGAATTAATTCTAATATCATAATATCCCTAAGTTACGTGATAGTTGAACCCATTCACTGAACAAACAGGTCTGCCTAAAATTTAATATATATTTATTATATATTTTAATATAGATATATATTTTAATATAAATTTAATGATATTAATTTAATGGTTAAGGAAATAGGTTTTTGGAAGAAAATATGTCTTTTTCAAATATATCATTACAAAATATCATAATATTTTCATGTTTAATATTAACATGTTCGGTGCTATGATCCATGTCTGATATTATGATCATCTATCTATTGACCCTTTCTTTGTTATCTCAACTGTAGTCATCTTATTAGATAATTTGGTAGATAGTAGGTAGGAATCAGAAGCGAGGCACGCTGTAATCAACGCATTAAAATAAAAATTGAATTATTTCGATGCTAATGGTTTCATAAAATCCACAAATTCATCCGACTACATTTCTCTCTTAATTTTTTTTCTAAACAACAAGCTGATGTTTTTATTATTCCTTCCCTTTTGCTAAAATACTTTGCTCTTTAGAGTCTATCGTCTTCAATATTTTAAACTTATTTTTAATACAATCTTTTATTAATATTGCCATTTGATTTATAGGGGTGGACCAGCAATGTCGGCTTCTATATAAGCGTTGTATCTATCACTAAAAGTTCATTTTTTTTTTCTTTGTCTACGTTACTTTCAGCAAAAACCAACCTGGCAAGATTGGTAATATTTGCTATTACATGAATGTCTTTCAGCCATTGTTCCTTTCTTTTGTATAATTTGATCTTTTAATTTGTTTTTTATTTCTGTATTTTACATTTATATTAACTGCCTTGGCGACAAACTGGCTCGCGAGGAATAATTTTGCAATAGTCTTTTAAATAAATCTTTTGTAATAGTCATCATATTATGGTATTTGATGATGAAGATTGCTTTGGACTTGTATCACTAGGCAAAGTTAACACATAATAAATATATTTATTATATTTAAAACATAATCTTAAAAACTTTCAAGCAGCGAGTGTGAAAACATGTTCTAATTAAGAGCGAAAGGGAAGAAAGAACGTCAAAAAATCATTGTCAAATTTATAATACCCGAATGGATGTCAGCGCATCCTGATTACGACGCACTCAGCAACAGCGCAGCATGCAGTTAAAATTTCTGATGTGCAATTCAATCGCGACTGGTAGTTATTACACTCTTATGCACGATGTGATGCCATGATTCCCGCTACAGTTTCTAAACACCAAATTATGACAGATAGTAGAGCTATGTTAATTTAAGAATACAGCTGCTTTGTTTCTATAATAGCAATAAAACTCAGTGTTTATGCAATGCATTTCGAATTGTCGCATTGTCTTTTGGAATAATGTAATTTTACTTTATGATTCTACATATGCATTGCGAAATTAATAAAGATAATCTTTTCTTCCTCAGTGTTCAAGAGTGGAGGAAAATCAAACGATTAAGTAGTTGATGAATACTACAGCAACGAAATCCGTTGTAGAAAATTAGGCAAAAAAATATATATATATATATATTTTTAAAATTGTTATAATTCAGGAAAAATTATACTACAAATAAATTCATATCATTAAAAAGACATATTTTTAGATTTTAAAATTATTTTTGTGATACAAGTCTCGGGAATTGCTATAGAAAAACGTAAAAATCTAGATTAATTTTTAAATAATTATAATTCTAATTAAAATTCTCTCCGAGGTGCACATTCCCACCTCTCAAAGAATATCTGTGCCAAATTTGGTAGCTCTAGTTCTGCAGAGTGCCACCGATTTGCCAATTTGAGTAGCAATTAATGGAGAGCTTGAATTCAGGGTTCCTCATTTCCACACCTAAAAATGCTGTGATAGAACAATATAACAATTATCATTACATAGTTGAATAGATTTTACAATGTTGCATGGCAAAAGAGATTTCAAAAACAGGAATGGTAAGAAATTTCGAACTGTGGTGAAAATATATAAAAGAGAGAGCAGAAAAAGACAAAACAAGAGCAAAAGATAAATTTTGCATAGTAAAATTATCGGCAAAATCAATGAGGGTGAAGATGTCATGCCAAATTGCTGCAAAGTATCAACACACACGCATTCTTCTTTATTTTTATCAGTTTAGTTCAGTTACATTAACGTCCAATTTTAAAGCAACACTAGGGTATTTTGGGACGGACCTCGTAATTTTGAACCACGGTCAGATGACGAGAACGACACCTGAGCTGGCATCCCCCTCTCCACACTACACCAACGAGAGGACGTTTGGCCCGAAAGGATTTAACGTGCACCGGACTCGCTTATACGACGGTTCGGTGGAATCGGGTCTGAACCAGAAACCCTCCGGTTCCGAAGCCCAGACCTTACCACCAGGCCACCGCGGCCCTTATTTTCATCAGAGACTAGAGCATCTGCACGCCTAGAGGGGCTTTTATCTTGTTAACAGTATCTCGGATCTGATTGTCACGGATTAACTAACGAAAGTTTTAATAGAAAATCTCATGCACACTGGCAGACCACTTAAGAAATAAATAAATAAATAAAAATAATTATATGCAGTACACTTGAGTTGTAAATATATAAAAGTTTTCTTTCCTTGCAGTAAGATCTTCTCTATCCATAATGTCACGAACACTCAAATCTACACTGATCACTAAAATCGAATTGAAACAAATAGTGATCCATTAACGGGAAAAAAAATGCAACAAGTAATAAAAACTGAATTTTTCAGCTCATTAACCTTTGCTATAATCCAGTCTAAAAAATGAAAATAAAATGAGAAATTTACAACTCTATAAATAATTTTTATTCATGCTTAGCTTTATTCGTACACCTATAAAACAGTCAATTTAAACATAAAAAAGAACCTGATTTAGCTGCTAAATGTCAAAAGTAAAAGTTGATGTTTTATATTTTATAATGATTCAAACGAAAAAAAGTCGGGATATTTTTATCTGAATCCTTCAGACAGATGAAAACAGATGAAGTTTATTATACATGTTTAGCATCTATAATATTGATTCATATAAAATTTTGAACCAGATCTCATAAATTATTGATGCTCTTTCGATCTGTATTTTACCATGCATATAAACGCTACAATTCAAATCCCCATCAACCTAAATAAATGAAGTTTGGTAAGTGATTTTATGACTACAATTGTGACTCTATATCAAATTTTGGTTTCGACCCGTCGAAATAAAAGCTTCCAACATACATTTTCAGTTTTTTGGTACTTGTGTGTTAATCGCATCCAGCGATTTGTTACCAAAAAAAATCATCAAAGATAGCGTTCTACTAAACGTTTTTGTAATTGCTATTCGCCAATATCATGCGGTTAAAAATACTAGTTCCGGAAAAATTTGAGCACTTATGGCTTTCATGGCCATTCCCAAAATCTACAATTTTATTCAGAGCAATAAAATCTTTATTTGAGAATGTTTCAGGGAGACCATATCCATTAGTTATTTTTTTTCTATAATAAATTCAAATTCAGAAAATAAATCGATAGCTGAAATATTCTGCTGGTCCCTCTAATAAAGAACAATTCTTTAATATTTGAGTTTGGCGCCGATATTAATAAGTTCACGGAATGAATTTCAAAACACGAGAAAATATATCTAGCATGCATTTAAAAATAAGTAATATCTTAAACAAACAAACAAAAACTTTTTTCTTTAAAGTATTTCTTTTCTCCCAAGAACTCATAAGTCAGAACTAGGGCAGAAGAGAAAAATAAAAGAATTCGATAAATCAATATCCTCATGGGATAACTGATCTCTGCATAGCATTTTGACTTGATTGTTTGCACTCCAGAATTAATGAAAGAAAACAATTTTGACGAAAGATAAAACAGTTGTGTATTTATTGATTGCAAAACTGATATTGATTTCCAGTAGAGAACTTAAAAAGAATTTTTATTAAAAATTAACTATATGATGTCCCACATAAAAATAGTATTTTGAACATTGTCTCTTATAGAAATTTTTTAAGGTTAACGTATTAACAAATAAATATCTGGAAAACGTTTTTCCAATATCTTTTTCAAGCCTTATTAAGAAAACAATCTTTATGGTTCTATTCATTCGTTGAAGTGAAATTTAGCTTGAAAAAATTCATATACTGTTCAGTAGATTTATATGCAGGGTGTCCTGAAACAGCAGGTGTTCTGGTCCTTCTAAAGGGTTGTAGAATTCAATGTATTATATAATGGCACATGTAATTTTGTCATCAGAAAGAAAAATGTTACCTCTCGTAGGAAATTCTGAATGTGTTATCAACGAAAAAGAATATATTGACATAGATCGCATTCTAAGAATAATAATCCTAAATATAAAATGAAAGTCCTGAGAATTTCTCATTTCGTAAAAAAAAAAAACAAAAAAAAAAAACTGCTATTTGATGCCATTTAATTAACTAGTTAATTGTTTTGACGAGTACACTCGTCATGGAAAAAGTACATTTTGCATTATGCTGAGTTTATTTCATGACAATTATATTTGTATAATAATTGTTTAGTTATTATATTCATAATTAGTTGCTTAATAAGTGTGTGTGTTTGTGTTTATGACAATTTAGGCAGGCATTTTCCGAAGAGGTCAAAACAATTAACTTGTTAAGTAGCTCGCACTTTATTAGCGAAGCTATATTGTCATTGGACTGAGAACACTATGAAAGACGGCATGGATTTCGAAAATGAGGGGAAAAAAACCCGTGCATATTTAAGGTCTGACCTGATATCGAAATTTCAAGGAAAACCTGATATCGGAATTTCAATTTAAAGGAAACAATACCAATAACCGAGAAATCTATCAAAATGTCGCTGTGCATCGAATGCATTAAAAATATTCGGAAAATAACTTTTATTGACCAATTAAAAGAACACAAAAGATAATGGAACATAAAATTTTTTATCGCTAACCAAGGGACATGCGTCGAATTATATTTAAGCATATAGTACCCCTCCTCTGTAACATTTTTCTAAAGATTAGAAGAATAGCGGTGGATGCCTAAATTGTGGGGAACCAGTTACATATGTAAAGGTGCTGTCTAAAATCTAAGAGTACCAACTAATCATATTGTAAATTAGAAGAAAGGCGGGTGCTCAATTGAGAAATAATACTGCTACTACCATTTGTGTTGAAACTTTTGTCATAACGAGGCAAAATATTTTGTATTCTTTTACTAAAGGACAGTGCTTGTTGGGACAGCAACTTATTCTTTAAAATATCTAGTAAAAAAAACAAACACCTTGAAATTGAAAAAAGTGTGAAAATCGGCAGGGGTGAGATTTAGATAATTAGATGGAAGCTAAGGTATTTCCTACCTCGAGTCTGTAAGGAGTATTTTGTGTTGTAAAAATTGCATGAAAATGCGAGAATGTATCGACTTTATTAAACATTATCAGAACTCATTTCAAAAACATCTGCCTTTTTGTCTTTCATAACAGTGATGTTTCTGTCTTGCAAATGCTTTGAATTAATTGACACTACAAGCGCAAACGCACTTTTTCGATAGCAGCGACAACTGCAAACATAAATTTATAATTTTCTGAATAACCTAAATAGCCAATAGAACCTAAGAACTGTGATTGTATTGAGTAGTCAAGAGTTAACGTAGTCATCTATAGTGTATAAATCTAATGTTCCGTTTTATTTAGTAATCACACTAATAAAATTACTTTAGTAATCACACTACATATTACTTTTGTAGAATCAAATTTTTTCCTAGAAGGTGACTTTTGGTGTTATAACCCTTCACTAGAAATGGAAAATTATATTTTCTACTGTGCGTGAAAAACAAATTTCGAGATGTTTTCCTTAGTAATTTACCTACTAAAGGGGAGGAGGGAAGAACCTCTCATGTTAATTTATGACCAATCCTTAGATTAAAGTCGAGAGTGGGCCTCATTTTCAAGAGCTTGCTTCATAACGAAATCTCTTTCCTCTGAAAAGATTCAACTTCTTGCAATTAGAATTCGTTTTGTTTTTACGGAAATGCTTTCTTGAATACTTAGAAAGATACGATAATCAAAGAAATAATTCATTCTTCTCCAAATACTGTGACATTTTATATAACTTATTTTACAAGCAAGATGATTTTTATTAATGTATGATAATTACACGATCAATTTTAAACATAAGTGATAGTATTATATTATTACATATATAAATTTTAAAATGGAAATACATTTTAATCTTAGACTTACAAAAATTTTATTATTTATTTATTTAAAATGTATGTAAACTCGCGTATGATGTGCTCCCATATAATGTAAATTCGTATTTAAAAAAAAAAAAAAACTTGTCCTTACTTCCCATACAGTATCTATTATGTGCAAAATAAATTTAACATTTCTGTAATTTATAATATTTTGAATAGAAAAATAAATATAAACTTTTATAGATACGAATAATGGAGTATTAGTTTTTTTTAAATAATATCTCATGATTAATAAGCCCTGTTATAAATTAAAGACATAATTAAATTCTCATAAATTCGTCCGATAATACTTGTCCCTATAACACTTTTTTTTTTAACTGGATGTATCCTTCGCTGTACTACAAATATAGATTACAAGTTCATCTTGCAATAAAATTCATAAAATATCTTTATGAAAATAACTCATTACGATCTTTGACAAAAGATTTTTTTAGGTAGATTCCTGTACGAAAATTAGCCTTTTTTAAAATTCTAAAACTTTATTTTGGAATATCTGCTTCTTATTGTTAATCAATCTACTCTGGTCGGTATTTAGTCTTGTAGCAGTTGCATTACTTTTATCTTCTCTTTTGGATACTAGATGGCGATGCCTGATTAGGCCATCCCATAGTGCATTGCGATTGTAATTAGAATGAGATGTGTTGAACTGTGAAGCCGAGCGAGTGAATGTCTTGTCTTTGTGCTTGTTTAGTGTGTGAATGTGATTATTAAAAGAAATGTTCCTAAAAACATTCGTCCTGTTGCTTCCTGCATGGATCATAATAATCTACATTCCACCACAGTCTTATTTCTCTTAGTTAATCAATATTGATGGTTTTGGATTCACATTGTTTCGTTTTTGATTGCGAAATATTTTTCTTTGATGACTAAGTAATCCTATTTCATTTAAAATCTGAGCTACATAAAATCAAATTACGAATAAAATTATAAATGACTAAAAAAATAATACATCCATTGTATAATTTTCCTTGAAAACAGAAGAAAAATAAAATAGCCATTATATATTTATTAAAAGTCCTAAAATTCAGGATGTCAAATTAAATAAAATGAAGAGACCATTAAAGATGAGGATATATTATATAATCTTTCCATTGCTTTCCATTACATTCTGTATTAGATTTTAAAGACTGTATAAAGTAAGACAAATTACCCACATTAGAAAGAACATTTAAAGAATAAAAATTTCCGCGAATGATCTAAGTCTTTACTTCCTCTTTTAAAATGGAAAATTTTTCATTCTTCCCGCCCACGATACTCAATTAAGAATATCTACTTACATAAAAAAACTTTCTTCTAAAAACAATAACTCGAGCACTTTATATTCGAAATTCTGAGTGGAATTCTAATGAACTATTAGCCTTCGTCCTAATGTATTGATATTTATTTTCAAGACTCACGTCTTATAATTTTTCTTCTAAAAATGATTCTATGTCCTTTAAAAGTTGCTGCGAGCATCAAAGAGGATTCTTTTTCTTTCTTTATTAGTACTTGTTTCCCATTTTACGTAAATATCCTGTGCTTATGGCGTATGATTACGGTTTGAGAATATCGTCTGCGCCATTTTCTTTGGCTTAACAGAAAAAAAGAGCGATAATCTTCGAGCTTGAATAAGTAATACAGAAGGCAGACGATTTTTCTCAGCTAATGAACATTGAAACTGCTCCCAGGATGGTACTTAATTTTCTACTAAGTATGATGAGTTCTAGGCATTAATCAGACGTGTGGAGAAGTAGAGAATCGCCTCGCATACAAGCAGAGTTTTCATTGAAAATTGAAGAATAATCAGCGTAATCTTCCATGAAGGAAAAATTAGTAATTACAGTTTCGCATTGGAATATGTTATATCTGTTCATAATTATTCTTTAGTTGACGGACCAATATTAATTAATTTATTGGAATGAAACAATCTATACTCGAAAGTACCGAAGATTTCACTCAAACAAACAAAAACAAAAAAAGAAAAAAGTTTTAAAAATAAGTTTAAGTTCAAATATTCCAGACGAGAAAGTTATTACATTTTTGTAATATAAATACTACCGCATTAACTCGTTACGAAAAAAAAGGCCTTTCTTAAGATTTATTTAAAATATATTTTCAGTAAACTTTGTACAAAAGACACCCAAAAAATGTTTTTAATTCAATAAATAAAATTGCATAAAAATAAACGTAAACTTCATAAAAAATTATTCCTTCATTTAGGCTTATCATAATAAATACAAGTTTTTTTTAAATATCAGTATACTTGATGCATGCTCATTTTGACTGCTTTACAGTCACAGAGCCCTAGTACTTCACAACTTTTTTGATATGTTTAGAATTGTCGTTCGTTCAGAAAGATACACATCAATATTTTTTTTTCGTAACTAAGTAACTTAGTCGCGAACGTTCAAAATGTTTTTCTAGATAATAATTATTGATTAATGCTTGCTCATTTGGTCAATAATTATTATCTAGAAAATACTTATATCATACTTAGTGGCTCATTTGGTCTGCATTTTCAACAGGTGATATGTGTTTTTTCAATGGCCAATGGTATTTTTTTTTTGGGGGGGGGGGAATAAAAAATCCCGAAAATCCTTGATAATGGTTATTATGATATTGCATCATATAGAGAAATTATGAAAGACAGAATTATGAATTTTTAAATTAAAAGACAGAATTTATTCAGAGCATAGTTTATAATTTATATCACTAGATGGTGCAACAGTTTCTTGAATTGGCATTATATATAGGATGCTTGCCGTCTTGGGAACCAATCTTTTAGATTTTTAACTGCAAATAAGGAATGTATTTTTTAGATTCACTTTGCAATTCGATAAAACTGGAAACATGAATATAATTGAGAAGGTTTTCTACAAATTATTGTGTGTGCGAATTAAAAAAGTATAAAATATTCTGAAATAAAAGTGGATTTGAAAATTCTGCTTCAGAATATTCAAAGAAAACAATTTCATTAATCCTAATTTTAACGTTCGTAAAAGCACGTGACTGATATTGAAAAGATGAATTTGAACTTCATCATAGTTTCATCAAAAACGTAATTGCAAACTGAGTATCAAATTGAATTTAAAAAAATTATTAAAAATAAAGAAAAATATTGTATAGAAATGAAATTGATATAATTAAAGTGTAATATTTTTTACTTTTAAGATAAGGCAAAAATCATTTTTGCGAGATAATAGTTTCGGAAGATATGGACATCAATTTCCATAAACAAGCTATAGTGACTACCAGTTTGACGACGGTTTAGTTTAATTTCGCACTCGATTAAACTTTTTGTCTGACGTCTATTTCTATCATCCTGATTTCTTTTACATCTTCTTTTATTTGACTGAATGGAAGTTTCAGTGATACTTCCAAACATAGTCATTAATTAGTTAAGCGAAGCATAGTATTAAGTGCAGCTATAAAAACGTTCGTTGAAATTGTCTGAAGCATTCTTACTGCGGATATTTATAAGTGACTGTTACCATTCAACGATAAGTAATAAGTATGATTTCTGGGTAACATACGTTTGCATTTTATATGTATAGACACGCATTATACAGACGGAGTAACGATTTACAAATGTTTGATTGTTGATGATTAAATGGTATAAATTTGATGCTATACTAATCAATTAACTGTAATAATTTATAATCAGTAATATTTTTCGCCTTAAATCAATATTTACTCTAGACGTAAATGCATTATTGAAATAATAATAATAATAACAATCAACATTATTCCATTCTCGACTCTTTTATTTACTTCCATTTAAAAAATGCCTCTTAACAATCTGTGGCTAAACATAACTTTTTCCAGATGTCATGCAAATTGTGATCAAAAATAATTTTGTTATTTTAAATATTATTGCGAGATGCATCCATAAATTTTATTTAAAAGTATCCAAAAATCAATTTTCTTATAAATGACTTTGTCTTATTGTTTTATTTCCTAGTTCAGGCGATTTTTGAGAAATAATTTTGATAATTATAATTCAAAGAAAACAATTTTAACGACAGCTGAAAATTCAAAAATATATTTATTAAACGATATTAATTTGATTGCCAACTTCTTTTAATGATTCCATTAAAAAAATTTTAATGACAGCCTCAAAAATTATTCGATAAATCTCGATAAAAATGAGAAGGCAAATATTAAAATGAAATTTCTAAACATGGATTATTTTGTATTTAGTAATGTATAACGACAAAAAAAAATTAAGTACATGTTTAGAAATTGTAAATGATATTTTATTCTTTGAAAAGTTTATCCAATATTTATTACAAATCAATTTTCTTGTAAGAATTGCATTTTATTCATCTATTTGGGTACCCAAAGTCTTAAATATTGCGACCCAATTCATTTTTGGTGCATTGAATTTTTTTAGAAGCCAAGGTACATATTCTTTTCGAAAGAAATGTTTTAGGTCAAAACAGTATTTTTATAAAAAGAAAGTAGAATTTTTTTTAATTATATTGTAAAAGGACGAGACTCTTTATAATTTCATTATGAGGTAGATGAATAATACACGAGTTTCAAGAACAGTTATTTAATTATTTCTTAAGTTCCAGATTTCACAAGATAAAACAAACACGAACACGAAAAATACACGACACTCACTTAGATTACAATCTAATAATGACCCCAAGAAGGATCATGAGAAATATACCTTGATGTTAATAAGGTAACGCCATCTGTTGCATAAAAAGAGAAAGCAGTAGTGTTATGTAATTGCTACAGAATTTAATAATAATATTTTTAACTTGTGACTCCATAAAGATTTTAAACCCAAATCACATTATTTCAAATTATAGAAAAATACATAGAATTCAAGATTTTGTCACAACCCAACAAAAATTGGATCGCCATCCACAGTTTAAAAAACATTGATCACGCTTTTGAGTCATTATTTTCTAATAAACACAAACAGATACAAAGACACAATTTCATTTACGATTTTTTTTGGTGATGGGCTGGAGAGATCTAAGGAAATTTGAAACGGGTAAATTAATCGAAATAATGAAATTGATTTCTTGTTCTTTTTTTTACTCTAACTAAACTTACTCAGACCATATTTGATATATCAGTCTGTAAAAACTCGCATGAAATCAATAAATACTCGTAGTTACGTCCTTAAAAAAAAAATCATTTAAAAAAAATTCTGAATATTTCGAATACAAAAAGAATTTTGAATTCATACAGATGCAGTAGTCAAACAGTATGGCAAAGCTAGTTTCCTTTTTTATTTTCACGTTTAAGAAGTTTGCAAAGAAAAAACATTGTAATCATCAAAAAATTCGAAATTTTGACGAATCTCCACATTTAAGATTTCTCTGAATCCTTAAAACACATTTTTCTAGTTATATCTGTCTCCCTGTGAACACTATAACTTAAAAACACTTCAAGCTAGACAGTTGAAACATGGTATATAGAAAATACGGTGGGCGCCGGAGAAGCTAAATATCACTGCAAAATTTCCTCCCCCTAATTTGAAACATTCTACACTTACTTTAGATATTAAATTTGTGTACCAAATTAGCTTTTTTTTTTTGGCTCTTTTGTAATTTATTGTGCTAATTTATATTCAGATAACAGAACAGATAATGAATTTCTCTCAACATTTGATAGTAATCTACAAATTTGGTATAAAGGCAATGTACCAAATTTCATCCGTCTAGCTTAGAGGGGGGTTTGGAGTTATTTTGTTTACAGACGTATAGATAGCTAAAATTCGGAAAATGTGTTTTTCGGGCTCAATGAAGTCTGAAACACGGAGATTCATAAAAATCACGAGGAAACTCTTCGATGATAACAATAATTTCTTCATTAAACTTTGTATACAAAAATGTAATAACTGGAGTACTCAATTTTAGCAACTTCTTGCTTTATTTTTGAGATATCCAAGAATAGTGCGTTTTATAATTCCGTTGTGTATGCAGTATTCCATCTCTTGAATTTGGCTATAACATACAAAACTGATTTAAAACAGCTATCTTAAAAATATTGAATTGATTTGAAATTATTCTCTTCTTCAGCAAGTATGCCTTTTAGATAATATGGAGAAAAAAAAAAGCTATAGATAACTTTTTTTTTAATCATATGTGATGGAAGTGCAGCGTAAAATTCTTCTACACATCGATATGGAAGCAAATTCCCTAATCTAAAAGAATCATACAGACATACCTGAGATATTCTTGTAAACAAGAATCGCAGAACTTGTGGTAACAGGTGGATATCTGTACGGGGTCCCTCATGGGCATCCGGCAGATGGAACAGAATAGATCCTTTCGCTTGTGCTGAACACGAAATCGGCAGTCGTATCCGGGCATGAGGTGTCCGGCAGCACGTGGCTCCTTGGCCACACCGTCGGAGAGACGAAAATGAGCGGGAAAACGCAATTTTCAGGCAAAGGGGATCCCGCATCGATTGGTTGTCCCTGCGCAGTACTCCGGGAAACAGTCGGCGGCGATAACCACGTGCATCACTCAAGTGGATTCGAATTGTTGTTACAGTTTTAAGGAATCAGAACTAAATACTACCATGATGCGCTAAATTCCAGATGATTGCGTTCCGAGATTTAACGTAAAATGTTTTCAATCAATGCAATATTAAGTAAATGATTAAAGCCAAAACTTCTCATTAAGAAGATGACATAATATTTATTCTCTTGCACAGTTTGAAATACTGAACTCGTAGAAGACACTTCTGAAATAAGTTTAATTTTGTCCTTCAAAGCCCCCTCTTTCCCACGAAAACTGTTTACATAAGTGCCATTTGTTAATTTTTTCAGTCATTTGACATCTGTTTACTGTGGCTATTGGAATGAGATGATAGTTTTCACTGTTGAAGATTCCAATAAAAACATTTCAATCCATCCAGAAAAAGAGAAACGCATTAGTTCCACACTGCAAATCATGTCAAGCCTGGTATACATGGTCTTTAATTTGAAGTTAAAATCACAAAATACTGCCTGAAGGAATTGATTTTTTTTTCTTCCAAGTTATTTTTCATAAATAATATGTTGCAAACTGTGATGATCGTTTAAATCAGTTTTACTTACTCATTCCTTCTTGGATATTTATTCCATTGTTACATAAATAATAAGGCAAACTCTTGTTGGATCAGCAAATAAAAAAAATCGACCATGCAGACGTATTCTGCCATTTTCAATTAGGTAACAGCAGCTGCAGATCCTAATTATAGCAACTATAGTTTTTCCAAATGTAATCTCCCCTTTTTTTTTCATTCAAAAAAAAAAAATAGTAACAAACAATTAAATAACTAAAATGAGACTGAATGAGTACAAATTCCGTAGGCAACCCCTATTTCTCTGTAATCACAATTGGCCGGGATAATGAAACATTAGAATTTCGGTAAATATCATACATTTCCATAAATAAGAAATACATAATCTATTAAATTCTAAAAGAGATTATGATTTTTTTCAAGACCTAAGACCTTTGAATTGTTCAGTTAACTTAATAACTTTAACTTTTTTTCCACCGCAATATTTTGCAGCAAATGGCAAGTTGAAAGTTAAAGTAGCAGTAGTGGTCCCATCGAAACTTCATTGTATAATCCCTAATAAAGGTGTCCCCACAGCCGCATAATTATGGACATTCAGAGCGCAGAATTTTATTTCCAGTGCCGCATATGAGCTTTCTGCACCTCGTAGAAGATAAAGAAAACCAAGTATGCATTTAAAATGCTTCTTTTCTTCGACTCATAAAAAACTAGAAATCGACACACAACTAAAAAAATTTACTACAACATTAAACAAATTTCATTTATCTACGTTATTGCGATTTAGAGTTAATACGTTCGCTTGCATGAGAATGTACAGATCGACAGATCCATTGAATGATCTGACTCAAAATCTGATGCGAATCTATATTATTAGTTCTAAATTTGTTTACTAAATTTTATCCTTCTATACTTACGTTTTGAAGTCATCGTGCTCATTTGCACTCAGACAAGCGAACTTCCTTTGAATGGATTTTATTCAGAATTTGCTAGAAATCTGCAAATTTGGTATATAACCCAAATAACAAATTTCATCTGTCTAGCTCAAAGTTTTTCGAGCTATCGTGTTCAGACAGACATAATTCCAAAAATGTATTTTTCAGACTCGGAGTGATCTAAAATGTGAAGAATCGTCAAAATCATCAGTTCATTTTTTTGACGATTACAATACCTTGTTTTTGTATGCAATAAAGTAAAATATTCTTGAAATTAAATGACAACATTAAATTAGTTTGATTTAAAACCATCTATTTGATTATATGTCAGGGAAGAAATACATCAAATGTTTTTGATACGTTTTCCAATATGTGATCAATAATTCCATTCCAAACATACAGATTGATGTGCAATGTTCAGGTTTAAAAAATGCATCTGCTTTATAACAAAAGTATAAATACTAAGCTTCTACTATACATTTTTTTAAATACAGTATTCAAGTCATAAGAGAATTTAAATTTTTAAATTACATTTTCTATAGTAAAAATTATAATAAAATATCTTTGGATTCAGATTGCTTTTCTAAAAATTCAGTTAACTTATAAAATTAATATAAGCTTAATATTTTGTTAATTTGCAAATCAAGACACTTCATTATGGTTTAAAATAAGAAAATGAAACATTCAGTTTTTGTTTCAATTAAACATTTGTTGAAAACTTATGCCAGCCTTCTTGTCAGAGCTGAGAATTGGCCCATTACTATTTCAAAACAATGATAATTGGTAATTAAAACCACATTATGTGGTAAAAGTGTTCATAAATATTTTCAGAAGTCATTAGAAGACAGCAGTTTGAATAAGAAATTGTAAAACAATTTAACAGACATACAAAAGAATTTAACTTTAACTCTTAACTTTTACGCACACTTTGAAGGGAATATTTACTTAATTTGATGGGAATAGTTTATATGAAATGGATCAAATCAAAGTATTGAATTGTTTATAAAAAATTATACATTTTTCATACTTTTAAAAAAATGCATGATTTATTTTAGCAAAATGAAAATACAAAGGAAGAATGAAATTTCAATGATGCTGTTTATGTCCACTGCAACATTATATATCTAGATACAAATATATAAAAGAAAGAGTTTAAAAATGACCCACAATATTTTACACACACACACATGCACCAATGACAATGCTAATAATGAATATTAATAACACAGAATTATTTTTACAGTATATATGTATGTATATATATATAATAAATATATGAAAATTCTAAGATAAGCACAAATGAAATTATACTTTTCTCTCTTCCATTTAATGCAATTTTACATGAATATAAAGAAAAACAAAATGTCCCATGCAAAACTGTATACATTTATGTTATGTAAGAATGAAAAATGTTTCTTAACAATACAAGTATTAGCTTTACCCTAAGTTCCCTAAAACCCATCCACTTTTTAAATACCTGATTGCAATAATCATTTATTCCAAATAATAGTGTTATTATACAATTTAAATATGATTTTAATGTATTTAGAAATAACTGAAATATTTGAAGAGAAATATAATTTAAAAAAATATTCATATGAAATCTATGAAAAATTAACTTGACATGTCAAATTTGTAGAAAGTCAAATTACATCCCTCTTGGATGAATGCTGGCTCAGGTGCCATTTTCTCTTGTCCTCTGATCATGGCTCAAAATTGATGATTTCTCTCTCTCTCTCTCTCTCAAAAAAAAAAAAAAAAAAAAAAAAAAAACCCTTTATGTGAATTAAAAATGAGTTGTTTACAAGTTGTTTAAAACAAAACTAAACTTATAGGGTGTCCATTTTGATTGTGGCCATGTAGCTAAATTTTTAAGACATTAACAGAAATAGGAAAAATACTTTGAATAATGTAAATAATTACATTTTCTGTAGCTTCAGTCAATAATCATACAGCTAAACAAAATACAAATATGAATTCTAAACTCTCCTGGTACAAATTTTTATGCACTCAAATTTAAGAAAATATTTTTGACACTCTTAAGAGTTTAAACATAATTATTTTAGATTTTTTTCAATGATAGTTTCAAAGAAGACCAGGCTTAAATTCAAGATTTCATAACTCTTGTCAATTTTAGTAGCATAATTTTTCTTTTTTTAAATTTCAAATGGGGACCAAGAAGATTGATGGTATAAAAATGCAGACAGTTTGAAAAATTTAGAAAACATAAACAAAAATCATAGGTCTTATTCTTTAGAAAATTGACTTAAAGTGATTTTATTTTTCACTGATAAATGATTACACAGATATGAAAGGTAGACTTAAGATAGGAGTAAAAACTTACAGCTTTTATATTTTGAATACTGTACACACTGTGTAGTTATAATCAGGAACAGCGGAAACAACTGAGGTTCGTTACATACTGACGAAACAATGAACAAGCAGGACGCTTCTTTTTTCCTGTCACGATTAGTATTTTGTGCATGACACATAAGAGGATCATAACAGAAGCCTGCTTTTACTGCCTTGTCAATGTTGCCAATGCAAAGCCTTGCCTTCTTCATTTAATTACGATAAAATAAAACTAGACCAGATAGTTGTGAACCAGATACTTAGGAGTGTACTGTATATGGCACAGAATCATTCTTATAATTTATTGTTTAATGACAACTACCAAATGTGAATATCAGATTGCTTCACTTAACATTTTTACAGCTTTAATTAATTAAATGCTTTGCTAATTAATGGAGTTGCAAAATATTATTAGAAATACTTTGGAATTGCAGTGCCACCAAAAATTCCATTCAATCAGAGAAAATAAAAGAAATCAAGAAATTTTAATAGGGTAAATAGAAATTTAACTGTAACTAGATGGGTAACTATGGAAATTGATTATCTTATCTTTCAAAACTATAATCTCAGAAAAATTACTTTTGCATTATTTAAAACTCAAAAAGTTATTTTAAATATATCAATTTTATTTTTGCAAAAATGTTTTCTTTATTTTTAATAATTTCTTTAATTTAATCTAATACACAATCTACTATAATATTTTAAATGTCATGATAAAATTCTAACTCACCCATTGAAATACTCAATTATATGCTTTTGCCAGTGTTAAAATCAAGATTTAAAAAATAAACTTTCTTTGAATATTAATTTCAAAACAGGATTTTTTAATTTTGCACTATATACAGTTTTTAATTTGCACCCACAATAATTTATAGTAGATTTATCCAATTACACTTGTAATCGGATAATTTTGTAATATCTTGTAATTTTCTGTGGTATCAAGTAACAAAATGAAACATGAAAAGAATGTATTGCATATTAATTATTTAAAAACCTAAAAAGTAATTTATTTAGACGAACAACCTGGTTGCCAAAATTGGATAATTTTTAAAATATTCAATAAGTTTTTGTAAGAATTTAAATGTGTTTAAGATTAAATGTTAACAACTTCTAGATTCTTAATATGTTTTCACTGATTATATATTTATATATTAAGTTCCTAATATTTAAATTTCTAATATTATTTATGACTCGCAGCAAACAACTTATTTTTTCGTGTGTTTCATATTATTTAATGTACTCAGTAATCTAAATTTTTCTGTATTATGCATCTCTAAATATAACTTAGTACCTTTTCAGTGATGAAATGCTTGTAATATTTTATCTACAATAAACTTGGATTGATTATAAAAGTCACTTACATAATATTATTCTTTTACACATTTTTCCATGCAAAGTCTTGACTATTTGAAGATATAATGAAATTGCTTAAAACTACGAAAATCACTGTTTAGAAATTTCTACAAATAGATATTATATAATTTATGAGGAGTTTCATCATCATAGTTGTAATCTTCTAATGTAAAAATCAAAATGTCAATATCATTAGTAGTTATCTTACCAATAAACAATATCTATTCAATAGATATTTTACTTAGTATAAGAAGAAAATTGGTATAATAAGAACAATATCTATTCAAAAGATATTTTACTCGGTATAATAAGAAAATCATTCTTCATACTAAAGAGTTATAATGTTGATCACACATATTTGTGAGCTCAATTCTGGGACAAGATCTTCAGATACCAAGAAGCAACCAATTTGGATCATTATGCAGCATGTTAAATAACTCTGGAGAACTATCTGGAATTGTTTACTTTTAACAAAATCAAAGCAATTGGACATCTTTAGCTTCAAGATTGCTCTAGTGGAATAGCCACACACCAATCTTGCATCCTACAACAATGGCAAGTATCGATTAAGTTGCCAATACAATTAACAAAACATGAGAAATATCATACCTAGGAAAGGACCACAGGCTAAAGCCTCAATGGAAAATTGACGTTGAATTTAAAAAATATATATATATTTTTTATTTTAAGTTTATGTATTCATTATTTTTTTTCAAGAAATTGTTTAACTAAAATTTTATGAAAAAAACTATATCAACAAATATGTACACCAACAAAAATAAAATATACACATTTTAAAAAATGATTATTAAAAATATTTTATAGAAAACAAAATAGATAATTGGTTTTCTTTATGAATCATGCAATGCACTGAAATGATGGATTAGGAGGTATTTACCAAACAAAACTAATTATTCACCTCACCATACACAATAACGTATGAATTCATGCATTTTAAATAAAGGTAAATAAAAATGAAAAAAGATGCAAATAAAATTGTTGATTGCACTATATGCATTGCATCAAAATTTCAATAGCATACAAATTACATCTTGATATTGTACTTTTAAAGAGCATATTAAGTATAATTTGTAAATTACAAATGTTATTAGAGGCAAGAAATTAATAGTTCTTTTTACAGTAAGAAAAATTGAAGTTGAAAATGCAGAGAAAACTTTATCTTGTATCATTTCTTCTAATAAAATAGTCTTGAATATGACCTTAATATATTTAAAAAGCAAATGGCCCATTTGAACAAAATTTAGTTTAAAAACAATAATAAAAATCAATATTCTATATAGTAAAACCATATTTGAAACGAAAATCGTATAATTTTGAGCAGTTTTTACATCAGATGAATCAAAATGTATATCATGTATTCTGATGATCAAAATTTACACTTATAACCATATACATATTGCAAACTTGCATTGTTATTAAGTATAGTAGGGAAAGTTTTCAATTTCACCTTTAGAATAAAGTTTAATAATTTAATGAATTCTCTAATTAACATTCAAATAAGGATGCATTCATATGAATTGTCTTTATTCCAAAAATGAAAACTACTAATCATCATCAATATCTAGGTCCTCTACTCTTATACTTATTTTACTCAAATTTGGAGTTTTAAACTTGAGTGGCTTCAATAAAACACGAGGAGTACTTGAAAATATAATATCTCTTACATTGATAGGCTGACCACTGGTCGATGGCAAATGAATATCATCATCGACATCCATGTCATCAACAACAGCACTGGACTTGCGCGATACATTTCTGTTTTGTGGTGTCTGAGGAATGAGGCGCAAGGATACATCTTTTGATCCTGCAGAAGACGTGTCCCCATCACCAGGACACAAACTTTTTCGAATCAAATAGTTTGATATTTCCTTAGTCTTTTCAATAATATGTTCACCAGATGGTGGTGGATTGGGCTTTTTAGCATTCATTTCTTTATTTTTCTTCTCTTTAGCTTCTTTTTCTTGTTGATTGCACTCGTTTCTTATTTCAAACAAAACCTGCATCTTCAGCATTTTGTCATCAGCCAAGATGTCCTCAATTTCATTCTTATAGTCTGACAAAATTTCCTTCAAGAACAATACAATATCAGAAAGCAGATCAGATTTGCACTCCAAGACACAATTTTTCAGAGATATCATAACCGGCACAATTGGCTGCACAAGCATAGCCTTCCTAATTTCCAGCTCAGCTTTGGCAACTCGCTCATCATCTCCATCCTCTAGTTCATGTGCTATGCTGTCTGAATCAAAAACTCTGATTTCTTTCGAGGTCAGTACAGCAAAGCAATCTCTGACAATGCATTTGACCACATCATCAAGAGGAAAGACACCATCAGCAACTGAATTCAAGATATCTCGAGAAATATTACTTACGAGAAGACCTCGAGAGCCTTCTTCCATACATGTAATCATGAATTTATATATTTGCATTCGTGTCTCTCTAGCATCCTCACCTGGGATAGCAAAACGTTCCATATCCTTCACAGTTTGTGCCAGTGCATCATTGTCAGGAGGATGATATTTGTTGAAGATAAAAACAGTATCAGTAAAAGAATCAAGAAAGATGGTTTTCTTTTTTTCAAACATAAGTGTACCCAAGCAGTATTTGCCAAGTTCTTGAATGGTTTCGTATTTGTCAATAATTGTAGGCAACAAACAGTATACCAAATTATTTTTTGTCTTTACATAGCCCTCCTGTAAAAGGCTCACCAAAAAAGTAATAACTTGGTATCTGATTATATATCGTTTATCTTTGAAACATGAAGTAACAAGAGAAATGTATTGACTATCTCCAGAATAACGTCTGCACATCTCTGTTAGAATTAAAACAGCATTGTTACGTAGCATATCTTCTTTAGAAGTCAGCAATTCCTTAGCCAATACCGGAAGCAACTCTTTACTCAACTGATCATCATGAAGAGATATTTTTCCCAGGGAAGCAAAAGCATGGGCTCTCAGACGGGAAGAAACTTTTGTAGCATTAATGATGGCTTCATCTAAAAATAAACAGATCATATTGATGAAATATTTCACAAAAGCAGAAAAACTTACAAGATCATTAAAACAGTTGAATGAAAAAGTATTTCAAAAACTCAACTTGAGTTTCGATGATACAGTACACGCCCGAGCATCCTGGTAGCAACTATCAGGCCTAATTTTCTTTTATCATAATTAAATGAGGAAATCACAGCATTGCACTGGCAGCTTTGCCTAAGCATTGGAAGCAGACATCTGCTACGAATCTTCCTACGTATTGTGCACAAAATACAAATTGTGACATGAAAAGAGCAGCATTCTGCTTGTTCACTGTTTTGTCAGTTTGTAACAGATGCCTATTAAGAACTTTTTCAAAAACTAAAAAAACTTTAAGTTTTGACTCTTATCTTAAAGTTACCATTTCATATCTGTGTAATCATTTATCAGTGAAAAATAAAATCAGTTTGTGTCAATTATCTTATGAATTTAACATACGATTTACATTAATATTTTTTTGTTTATATTTCCTGCATTACAGAATTTGTAAAAATATAAACAGTTTATATCCTTTAACTTACTTTTTCTGTAATAAATTCTTGAAATGTGAAGTGCAGTTTATTAACATATATTAAATACCAGTGCAGAGCCTTCTATTTTAACCCATAACAGTATCAGAAACTGCTTCTATGATTCACCCGGTCGTGGCCACATTCATATTCTACGTAGCTTGAAATAAAACGAGTGCTTAAAAATGAGAAAATACGTATTACAATGGTGAATTTTGATATAAAAACTTGTGTCTTCTGATAATGGTTGGAAAGAAATGAGTTCATCAAATTCTGGCCAATCCGGCTTTCTTGTTATCCGGCCTGCCCTTCCGCCACAGTAGACCGGATGATCAGGAATGTACTGAATTAGAATCAATAACTGGATATTAATTTACATTATAGAAAGTCTGATACTAAGCAATATTCTTGCCATTTTCAAGTATTATGAAAAGTACTGGAACATTGAAAAAAATGTCCAGTTTTTGATAATAGAAATAATTTATATTTTTTCAAGGCCAAATTAGAATCAATAACTGGATATTAATTTACATTATAGAAAATTTGATACTAAGCAATAATCTTGCCATTTTCAAGTATTATGAAAAGAAGTACTGGAACATTGAAAAAAATGCCCAGTTTTTGATAATAGAAATAATTTATATTTTTTCAAGGCCAAATTTAAATCTAAGGTAATAAAAAATTATTTCATCACAAGAGCTGATAATTTTAATTTAGTAGAAGAGTGAGTCTTATTTTCCAAACTGATACTTATTATCCAAGAACATATCCATTGCAAAAAATGATTCAGAAAAAGTGAGAGAAATAAAAGCATGGAATTTATATTAGTATCGAGAGGATGTCAATCAGTATTCAAAAAACAAGCAATGTATGTGAAAAGAAACGAATACAAGCCAATCAAAATTAATTCAAAAGGAGAGTAAAATGTCAACAGGTGTGATTGCATTAATTTTTAGTTTACTATATCGTTTTGTTTATTGTTGACTAAAAAGAAGTATGCTTTAAAAAATGTGCTACAGGGAGATAAAAAACAACACCAATTGAATAAATTACTAACCAATACCGAAAAAGACAATATTTATTAAATATGATGAGTGAAAATGTTATAATGTGAAATGATTAAGAATATAAAAGAATAAATATTTGGTTATAATGATTTTAAAATATATACCGCTCAATTAATAAAATGTACAAATAATAGCATTAATAAGAAATTTAAGAGAATAATGATAATTACTCTATAACACATGGCTAGTTTTTGGAAACAGAATGGGAGGGAAAGGTAATTCATTAAAAAATATGTCCTATAATAAATAAGCATTTAGACTAAGATAAAAAAAATAACAATAAATAAATAAAAAATAGAATAAGATGGAAAAAGGGGGAAAATGTCACTTTTTTTTTTTTTTTGCCTCAAAGTGAATAATGATTAAATTAATATCATAACAAAGAATTTTTACAAGGAATATATATTACTATAAATATTTTACTGGCAGTAATATGAATTTGTTTTATTTCCATTGAATTCTAAAGTAGAATGAGCAAAACAGACTAGGAAAGTTAAATTGAATGTTTAAAACACTATATTTATGTAATATTTCACAATATTTTAACAAAAATTACTTAGTCATTTAAAATGATCATCAAAATGGAACATTTAATTTAAATATCCCAATTTCAAAATTAGTGTTCCTGAATTGAAAATCAATTTCCCAAATTCCTCATGCCGGTGTGGTATGGAAGTTTGGAGAGGGGTCCAGCTCGGGTGTTGTCCTTGTCATTGGACTGTAATACAAAATTATGAGGTCTGTCCAAAAATAGCCCTAGTGTTGCTTTAAAATCAGATGCTAACATAACTAAACTACACTAAAATCAATTTCTCAAATGAGAAGATCTCATAAGTTGGCATAATATATATATTTATTATCTCCTTCATTTTTAATGAATATTAAATTAAACAGAATTATGTTTTTATAAGAATGCCATCCACAAGTATTCTAATTCCCCTTTAACAATTTTTGGTGGAGACTGGATAATATAAAATCAGAAATATTAACACACACAGACACAGACTGAGACAGAGAGAGAGAGAGAGAGAGAAAGGAAGAAAACAAACTTTTATTTTTTTGGTTTTAGGATGTATGATGAGGCCATGAATAAATAGATTACAGAAATGACGCTGGGTTGAAACAAACAAACAAAGAAAAATAAAGCTTAATTTTAAAAAATAATGAACTGTGACCAACACAAATGCTAAGAAATAAAATATGATTAACTGAACAATAACATGACAAAAACTGCTTTATACAAACTGATTTATACAAAAACTGCTTGAGGGATTAAAAATATCATATAATTATTTCATAAAAGAAAATTAATTGATTGCACAAATGATAAAATTCCATTATGAAAATGATGAAATCTACATTTTTGCAAAACTGTATCATGTCTGAGAATATTTTTTTATTACATCTTTTTCTGCTTTTTACATAATATGCTGTAGTAAATTAATTATTCAGCAGTATTTCCATTTGGATTTTCAGAAATTCCCAATAAATTAAATACACAAAAAGTCACTTGATTTATAATCTTGAAAGTATTTTAATGCATACTTACCATTTCTTGTATAAATAAAACTTTTCACAAGCACAGTTATATTTTGTGTAATGCTTTTTGGAAAAAGCTGACAAAATTCTTTTAAAATGGTTAAACTTTTAACAGCCAAATCTTCTTCTGGCAATTTCCTACTCTTTTTTCGGGATATAAATGGGGTCAAAGTATCCATTGACATCTGGATAGAAAAATAAAAATATAACACATTTACTCAAAAATACATAAAGAAACATCCATTGAAAAATCATGGGCAATAAAATACATAATAAAAACTAGGTCTATTTGATGTTTTGTTAAGGTAACATCAATTAAAATACATAACTGGATACAGATCACAATTTGGAATAATATATTATATCAGATTTTTTTAACAATAATTCCTAAAATATATTAATTACTGAATAACAAATCTTCATGCTTTTTCATTTTATTATAACCTATATAGCAGAATCTACATAACATTGCTTGTAACACGGTTTTAGCTCATTAATTTTCAGCTGGCTACTTGTCCAGTCAAGACTAGTGACAATTATATTCCAGTAAAGATAGAATATTTCTTCATGCATCTTTGAAGAAATTCTTGAAGCACATCAGAAGCAATCAATTAAAAAACATATTAAAAACATACTGAATTAAAAATTGTTTGTTTGACCTGATGGCATATTGATTTAAAAAACACTTAAAACAATGGAAATTTTATAAAAATTACAAATTGAATTTTAAAATTACCATTATAACATTTATTACAACATTTCAATTTCTTGAAAGGAGGAGGGAATGGTTATGAACATTAGTAAACAAAGCATGGTTTAAAAATATTAAACATTTGCTTCTTTTATAAATGTTTTCCAATTTGTTCAATTTTCTTTCTAATAGCTCTCCACAACTCATTATATTTTGTTGATATTGAAAAATCTCTGGCTTGTTAACAAGTGCATTAACAACTTTATATTCAATTTTAATAATTTCTTTTTCTAAAATTTTTTTTATTTTTGCATAGAAATTTTTTTAAATCAAAATTCTAACCATTTTATTTATACTATGGGCAGCTATTTCTTTAGCCATTTGTTCCTCATAAAATATGTAATATTTTGAATGGGCTGACATCGATAATAATCTCAATTCTTCAGTAATGTACATGGAGTTGGATTTCGTCAGAGTGCTTAGAGTGGCTATAGATTATACAACAAGCTGTACATTGCATAATATAACATCTTATTCAAATTTCCAACTTAAACTTTTTTTTTATAAATGGTGAATTCTCTTTCATCAGATGCTTGTTCATGAAAAATAATGAAAAAAATTTACAAAACAATTATATAAATTTACTATTTTCTAATAAAGGATAAAAAAAATCACATTTTCCTGAAATTAAAATTATTGAAAATGAGTAAAAATGATTTGAATATCATCAGTATGCCTATGAAATAAGTAATTTAGGAGAGCAATATCACATTCACAAGAATTATATGTGTGTGTGTGTGTGTGTGTGTTTCAGCCAAAACAGCACTTTTTTACTGATGCATAATTTACAAGAGATCTTTTCACTATGCATTCTAATATTTTTAAAACAAGCTATTGACAATCAAGCAACTTCACAGTATATTTCTCTTATAGAATGCAAAGCTTTCAATAATTGTTGCATCTTACACCTGCACTCACCTTATCTATTGCAGAACTGGGTAAATTACTACAAAAATTAAACTGGCATTAACTATTTATTGAAGAAATAATTTCACTTGAGAAATTTTCTTTCAAAACTTCAAAAAACAAATGCAACAACCTTTCCAATAACTTACTAATATCAGATGCATAAAAAAAGGCAAAAAAATATAAATAAATAAAGTAATCACTTTATACATTTGAAGAAATGACTTGATTACTCTGCAACGCATCAGACAAAAATCTAAGTAATTTCCTCAAAACTATGTTGCATAGTCTTCAATAAAAGTATTATCATCCCTCCTTAACACATAAATATTAGGAACAAAGAACAAGATCATGACAGACATAATTTTTATTTTCAGAATCTTACACATAAAGATTTTGTGCTTTGCAGCATAGTGAAAAAAAAAAGAAAAAAAAAAGAATGAATTTTGGAAGTTTTTTGATTAGCCAATTTTAGTAACAAGATTACATCACTAGATTTCACAAATCTAGGTGGCAGCATTTTTAAGTTACAGTGTTCATAGATAGATACAAATTCCAAAACTTTGTTTCTTGGCAAAATTTCAGACTCAAGGGTTTTTTTTGGTTATTGTTCTTTCTCTTTGAATACTTCATGTACAAGAAAGTAAAAAAGGAATTTTATTGACAACAATTCATTTTTATTATCATGAGCAAGAGTAACAACAAGTAATGAATGACTTATAAGTGACTTTGGTGCACCATGAACATTTTACTTTACTTTTATTTTTGGTAGCTTTAAACTATTCAGTGTATGCAATTTTGAAAGTCCACAGTTAATTAAATAAACAATTTTATTTCATACTAGCCGCCTTCAGCAATCAGCCGATTCACCAATCTTAATGCTCGTTAAAATTTTAATAATTAAATATTTTATGTAATTTCTATTTTAATAGCTTCTTCATCAAAATATTTTAAAGCTTCAAATTTTGAAAATCATATAATTCATTCATAATATTATAAAGGCCTTCAGCCATAACGTAATATGTATCTCTCTAATTTTCTGTTAGTTCTCATAGAATTTTATGCTTTAAATTCAAGTGGAAATGGTTAAATTGCAATTAATATAAGAACATTTTTTTACTGAAACAAAGCATTTTTTTTAAAGACGAGTACTGAAAACTGAGTAGCTGAGTATTTAAACCTTATGGGCACTAAAGAATTTCTTAATTTATGTAATATCTCAAGATGTTTTCTAAAAAAAATTCTCAGATTCATCATGAACAGATCAATTAATGTTTAGTTTTAAATGCATGTAACTCTAAGAAAATAATCAGAATCATTTGAATTAATCAGTCTGGAACGTGAAAGCCTTCAAAACCAAGTTCATATCCATTGAAAATAGGGTTGTCAATAATCAGAACATAATGCGCATGCATGAATTTTCAATGCCAGTTATGGTAACACTACGCAGATTAGAAAATTTTAATTTCCTTTATTCTGTTCTATTTTAATTCAAAAGTACTTTAGAATGAATCTGAAAGACCAATTAATTAACAATATTTAATTTTAAATGCATCAAACACTAAGAAAATAAACAGAATAGTTTGAAATAATCGGCCAAAAATATGTTAAGCCTATCCTCAATAGCGTGAAGCCTTACTCATTTGGTGGAGGTGAAATGAAAAGATTTTTTGGTGTTAAAGTTAGTTTTTAATTAATAATTAAAATTCTAATTAAAAATTCAAAAAAAGGGACCCTAGGTGCACATTCCCGAACTCCAAGGTATGTATGTGCCAAATTTGGTAGCTGTAGGTCGAACGGTCTGGCCTGTAGAGATCCAGCACACACACACACACACTCTGAGCTTTATATAAGTATAGATTATTAAAAATTCCAAAGCTTTTTTATTTGTGAAAAAATTTCTTTCAATAAAAGTATTTTAAAAAAATCACTATTGGTGGCTTACTAAATGATATTGAAATATAACTAACAAATATTCTACAAAATATATAAATAATCAATGTAGAGAAGCACACTACAGAGAGCTGAAATGAATATTAAAAACGTATTCACATGACTTTATATAAATACATAATATTATCCCTAAAAAGAAACAATCACCCCTCCCCATCTAAATTAGTAAAAGGAGAGAAAAGATGAGTTATGTAAATGAAAGAAATATATTTTCTTCTTATCATTAGTATTTCCCTAAATTGAGATAAATTTTTTTCACTAACTTTCAAATTTATTGAGATCTTTTCAGAGATGAAAGATCGGACAGTGCAAAGAAAATGAAGCCATATAATCCAGCAGATCTTCTTCTGCTATTCTGAAGGACAAAAATCATTTTGGTGTATAACAATATAAATACCTGCATCATTTTGTCAGCAAACTCAGCGAAATCATTCTCCATTTTAAGGTATGTCTCAATGTTGAATAAAATTTCTATCATTAAAGGCATAATTTCTACAGATGCAGCAAAGTCTTCTAGCTTTTTCTTGAGCACACCTATTTAAAAGAATAGATTTTTAATAATAGCTTAAAAAATAATGGAATGACAATTAATGGCGAATATACAAGTAGTACTCGATTACTCATTTAGAGATGAGTACTTAAAATTAACATTATTTATTATTGTAACTTGCCAAGCAATTTGATTACAAAGACAAAATAAATATCAGACAAAAGAACAAAAATATAAATACATTTTTTAATTAAATTAATCTTACATACATTAAATTTCTTTTTTTTAAACTCCAATTTTTTAATAATGTAAACAGGTCCAATAAAGCAGCTAAATTTTATGTCTTTCAATATCAGAATCTTTAATTAGATTTGAGTTAAAAATTGGCATTGACAATAGAACCATTGATATCATGATCATGTGGTTAATCAATATTAAAATTTTCAAATTCTAAAGAAGTTTTATGAAATTAAAAAAAAATACTTCCCTAAATTTGAAGCACTCATAAAATTCGTGCCATATATAAATCAAATTATAGTTCAGTGACAAGCTAAGTTGACAGTGCTGGGTGGTGCATATAAGGTGCATTAGTGTGAACTAGTCCTAAATCTTATATATTTAAAAGTAATTTATATATATACAAACAACATTCAGTTTTAAATAAGAATATTTTATGCAATAAAAATTTATATTTAAAATTAATAATATTTAATGCTATAGTATTTAAAGGAAAAAAATTTTTTTACTTTGGCATTTTATGAGATACAAATACTTTATCCCTTAAAACAGATAAATTATCTATTATGTTCTCAAACAGAGTTGTGACTTTTTCAAGAGAATATACAATATCACTATAATTTCAAAGCAAATATCCTTAGTAGTAATTTTATGAAATTATTGATTTAGGTACTGATTGCCCTGAATTTGTTATTTTTGCTTTTATACATATAAATCTGTAGTTTTCAAGACATCTGGCACACACATAAACCTGGTTTGTTTAAGAGGTTAAGCGATGTTGATGATGGTTAAGCGATTTTAAGCCGAGAGAGTGTCTCGTTTTTCAGTAGCGCCATCTATGGCCAAGAGTACATCTAAGCTACTCATGAGTCACATTCGTTTGCAAAACCCCCTTTTTACAAGGGGGCACATTCACACACCTCACAGATAGAACACAGATGAAAAGCAACCATGCCCAAACAGGATGCTCAGATCACGGAGAAGACGCAATATCCTTATGCCAGGACGCCAGTTCACATATAAATATAAATATAAGAAAATAAAATTCAGAAATAATTTCTGAAAATTTGATTTTAAAAGACATGCAAAACAGAAAAAGATTTTTCTCATATTTGGTGAATTTTCTTAATCATAACCAGCAGAAGGGATCTGCCCAAAACCTTTTCCTATACTCTCTAATAAACTCTCTATTCCAGAAGAGGCATTGCACTGGCATTCAATAGTTTCAAAATATCACCCTTTAGCATAGATTTAGGATTTTTACTGAATTTATCATAGCATTCTTGGTGATATATTTGATGATTAATACCTGAAAAGGGATTCATAATACCCGAAAATCACATTTGTATTTTAAATGCATTTTTCCCACACTTGTAGTCATAAAATCCCATACCAAATTTGATATATTTAAATCATTGTATATGAGAGTTATTATGTTTATATGTTTCTAAGGGTACAGACTAAAAGATGATCTATCCCTTCTGGATTAGGTTCAAAATTTCTACTCTATAGATGTTAAATAATAGATGTGCACTAAGTTTTATCTATCTAGCCCTCTTCGGCCCGTAGTTATCGTGTTAACTTATATCCAAACAACTAGATAGATAGTCTTCCTGTAAATGGATTTTGCTCCAAATTCGATAAAACTGGAAAATTTGATATTAAGACCATATTCTAAATTTTATCTGTTTAGCTGAAAGTTATCTTTGTCCCAGACATGCAGACACTTACCAAAAATGCATTTCTTGAACTCAAAGAGGCCTAAAATGAGAAGATTCGTTTAAATTCTCAAGTTCGAATCTCTTGATGATTACTATACATTATTTATACTATGATATGAGAATGAAATTCTATGCATAAAAAATTGAAGTAAATTAATATAAAGAGATGAAAGTAATATAAGAAATGAGGGAAAAGAAACTGCAAAATAATTTACCTTGCAGAACTTCTAAATCGTCAGAAGGTAAATCACGGAAGGCATTGTTTAGCAGTTTTAATATATTTTCCATGAAAAATGACTTATCCCAATTTTCAGGCTTTTGAAATTCTTCAAGTGCAAGTTGACATATTTTAGTTGGCAACTTGCAAAATGCTCCAAAAATACTCAAATAAAACCAAACAGGCTCGTCTTTACCACTTCCAAAGAATTTTTCTAATTTTAATGCAAAATTTGGTCTGTAAATAATAATAATAATTACCATAAGCAAAGATTTGAATATAAAAAGGAACTGCAAAACTTATTACAATTCTATATATATATATATAAACATATTTCAGCAGATTCTTTGGAAAATTAATTAAAATTCCAAAGAATTTATATATTTTTAATTATTAATTAATTTTATTACATAATTAAAATTCCAAAAGAAGAAAACTTTTGAAATTTTAATTTTGATTTAGCAAAATTTTAATAATTTGGCATAATTTTTATACAGAGGAAAAGTGGTAGGGGATGCATCAGTTTACATTGAGACACAAGGGCAAAAGAGAAATTTTTCCCTTCAGTGACTTTATTTTGAGATTTATTTGATAGTGAAATTTTATAGGAATTTATTTAATATGTGTAGACTTAGAAAAGGGAATCTTAGGAATCTTTAAAAAAATGTTATAAGCATTAGGGATTTTCATCTCTTTGCTCAGATTATGGAAAATGCTTCAGCCATCTGTTTTCCAAAGCATGCTTTAAAAATAATTAAATAAGTGGCAATTGAATCAAGAAATAAGAGAACATTTTAGAATAATGTTAATATGGGCTAAATTAAGATAAAAATTACAAAATTATGTAGGATTTAAGAATTATCATTACATACATATATACATATACACACACACATTAAATTTTATAAATCAATTAATACTTGCCAACACTTAAATTCAAAGTTATATTTATTAAATACAAATAAATAAATAAATTCACTTTCATTTATTAGATTCTAAAAAAGAGGGTCTAAAAAATATGGGTATTTAGAATTAGCAAATTAATATATACAGATAAAAAAATTGCATTTACAATCTAGGGAACAAATAATAATGATGAAGAAGAGCTTCTGAACTTACTTGAGCTTTTTTTCATCTTTCCAACATTTAAAAGCTTTTTGCAAATATCGCTGGTAAGACAAGTACTCCCCACGTGCTAACTTCTCCAATAAAAGGAACAGAGCTTCTTTGTCTTCATTTTTATCAGATAAAATATTCAACAGAAATTTTTCTTCAATAACACTCAACACTTTTGCCTGCACTGTATTTTCTGGATCTTGAACAAGGGGGAAAATGGATTTTAACCAGCATTCTTGGGCTTTTGGATGGTCAGAGTAAGTTTCCAAAATGCTTGTTAAAGACTGTATTATTTGTTTTCTCACAACAATGTTAATATCCCTTGAAGCTGACACAAAAAGCTATAAAACAAGAAATTATTTAATGTATGTATTTTTATAGATTATATTTTAATACTCACAATTTTATATTAATATAAATTTTAAAACTTAAATAAAATTACAAACAAAGAAATATTCATATTAGCGGTATTAATTGCCTTCATATTCAAAAAAAAAAAAAAAAAAAAATGTACAACTTTGAAATTTTAAGAAATGAAGATTATATAGTATCTTCCTTTGAAGATTATATAGTCCTTCCTAAATTATCTATGATGCAATAAATGTCTATTTGCTGCATGAGCATTTAAATATTAATAATTAGCATCGTATTAACTTTAATTCTAGATTTTATTTATCTAGATATAATCATTGTATCTTAAAGAAGTTTGCAATCTGAAATGGATCTCTGTTTACATAACTTATTCCCAGGTCTTTTATTTTTCTACAAAATGCATAAGGATTGTAGAAATTATAAGTTTCTAGTTATTAGCTGTGTTATGTCACCAAAACTACCTGGCATAGTTTAAATGGCAAGAAGCATATGTTTCATGAATGCAAACTTTAGGATTTTAATATATTCAATAAGATGAAATAAGTTCAATGATTAATTACCAGACTGTACAATAAAAGGCTTTTTGTAGCTATTATTCTCTGTTGGCATGTGGTTAATACACAAGTACCTTTGAAAGACATGAATGTAAATGTGAGGTGATATTGAACGTATATACAAAAAAACATAAGAAGTCTCTTAACAGAAAATTTACAAACACCTTAAAAAATACATATCCTAAAATTATTATACAAATATAAACTATGGAAGAGTAAAAAAGAATTGTGTAGTACTCCCGAGGTAATTTTTTCATTAGTTCTACAATAGACAAAAGGCATTTAAAATTTAATACAAGCAAAGGGTAATGGAGTAGAAGTTGTAAAGAACCATTAGATTATAAGAAATATTACTTTTGATTATCTGTACTTATAATAAAGCTGATTGTGTGTGTGTTGGCGATCTACAGGTCAGACCGTTTGACTTACAGCTACCAAATTTGGTACATGTATATCTTGGAGGTCAGGAATTTGCAACTTGGTGTGATTTTATAGAATTTTTAATAAGAATCTTAATTAAAAATTGAGCAAAATTTCAGCATTTTTCTGCTGAAATTTAGATACATATTACAAATGTATCATTGAAAATATTACAACACAAATTAATTTTTATATGTCAAAAGTTAAAAAAAAAATTCAATGATACTAAGATTTTAAACAATAAATTAAATTTCTACTCTTAATGAACTTTTAAAAAATAATTTAATTATACACTTTCACAATTAATTTTACACAAAATAAAGATGTAAGCTGCATGAGCATGTTACGCATGCATGGGGAAAAAATTAGCCTTTATCAAGGGATTGCCATAATATTGACACAAGCTCAAATTAAAAAAAATAAGTATTATTGCAAAATAAACATATTATATATATCAAAGCGTAATTTTCAGCACATGTCTGCATGAAATGAAATATAAAATATTATATTTTCTAAAGAGTGAATGCAAGGACAAATTTTCTGATATTTTATAATATCTATATTACAAATTCAATAAAACAGTTTTATTTAAGGCAAATATGGTTAAATATATACAAAATATCTACTCTAATCAATCTAGGGCCTAATTTGTAAACATTTCTAATTTATAAACTTTTTTAATAGATATAAATCTGCTAACAGAATGGTCTAAATGAAATAAATAATTAGATTTTATGTAAATTGTGAATCATATTTAACAAAATATTCTTGAGGCAATAAAATTTTAAATAAAAAGAGTTGCACTCCGATCAACGAAATCAATCACTAAAGCTCATTGATTTGTGAATATCTGAATATAATTATTTTATTTCATTTATCTGAATATATTTAAATTACTTCATCGACCGTCACGAAGAAGCTAATCATCTACCAGAGTTTCTCCAAAGTGACTGGCCTAGACAATGAAAATGTTTATTGTTCTAAAATTGTAATATTCAAAACTATATAAATCAGTCAGATTTATTTATTTAAACGTTGGAATGTCAAGAAAATTTTGCTGAATATGATTCCTTAGAACCAAATACTGTTTAAAATTTAAACTTCATAATTTTTAAAAGTATGTTTATAGACAGAAAAAATAAAATATTATTATTGGCATCATTTAAATCCTTTTAAAAAATAAAAACTCAATTTTGCAATGAATCTGGGAAATTTTTGTTGAATAATTCTTTGAGATATTATAAATTATGCAAATTATTTTGTAGTGCACATAAGAGTTCAATGCCGAATGACTCTGCTTTCAGTTCTCATAATTTATTTTTTTAAAAAAAGTCATGCTTGGTTTCAGTAAAAAATGTCTTTCTATTAATTACAGTTTAATTATTTCCACTTTAACTTAAAACTAAATTTTATGGCTGCAGAAAGAAAATTAATGAGAGCAGAACAGATAAGGCCTATAATTATATGACTATCAAAATTTGAAACATTAAAATACTTTACTGGAAAACCTATTATGAGACCAAGTTACTTTAAATATTTAATTGAAAATCTTAGTGAGCATTAGCATTGGCAAATCAGCTGGTTGATGAAGGCGACTAAAAATTAAATACAAGTTACAAAATCAAGAATAATAAAATGATTTTTTTTTTTTTTGTAAAGAAGAGATATTTCTTAGAAAGATGAAGTTTGAGGATGAATTAAAATAAATGTACGAAATAAAGGCAGTTAAAATATTAAAAGGTTAAGGATTGGAAAAATTTCAACAGATTAAATTCAAGACGAAAGTCAGATCTAGCCTGAAATGTCAATAGCATTATAAAGTAAAGATATAAAAATGATATATAAAGGCACTAATTTTGTCAGCTAAAATATGCATAAATGTGCCTTGCAGAACCTTTTTAATTGGAAATCACTTAGGTAACCAAATTCACTAAATACAACAAATCTATAAAGTAGAATTATCATTTTTTCCCCTTGCTTTCACTAAGTAAAGTTTTACTTGTGTATATTTTAACATCAGGCAATAAATTATCTTTATAGATAAGAGTGATGCATGCAATTAATTAGAAGTACATTTTTTAAGTACAGCCAAATCAAGTGTCAATTTGTTTCAATCAAAATATCAAAAATTTAAAATTTCACATTAAATTATAGAATTTTGAATTATTAGTAATTATTTTATGAGTTTTTTTCATACTTTATGAACCATGTTTTATGGCATTGTTCCTTTTTTGATCTGATAAGTTAACAATGCAATATTTGTGTATTAACAGAATGCTATTGGCAAATTTCTAGCTTAACTGCATGCCACTGGTAAACTTTAGGTTTAATTAAATTGCAGACATAAGCAAGAGGTGAACATAATATTGATTAAAAATTGCTCGTTGCAGTAAACATGGCATCTTTACGCAGTTATAATACACATATGCCAACACCGTTATTATTTATAAGATTTAATCTTTTCATTGCTTTTTGTATGAATTTAAGGTCAGTAATATTTTTTATTGTATCTGACAACATCCTTAGGCTAACATGTTTATCTTTTACAAATTTAAATTATATTGCCCTTAAAATATTTCAACATATATATAAATACATAAATTATATATTAAGTAATATATAATAACAATTTATAATGTTTTAAAAATATCTGAATTTGTTTGCAAACATTACACCTATATAGTAATTTAAAAAAGAATCTATTATCTAGTGGTTAAGTGAACAACTTGATTAATTAGGATTTATATTGAATAATATTTTAAATATATTTGTCTTCAATAACAAAATACAGGATTCATATAAATTAAGAAAGAAGATTTTGTTATGGGAAGTTTCAAAGACAAACACCAAGACATATGATCACCTGAATACAGTACACATTTTCTGACCAAGGAATAAAGATTTCAATGTCACTTGACATAAGATCATATACATTTTTAATAACTGAATTTATTTTTAGATACAGGCAATTAAAGATTACATTATTAAATGGTGAAATGCACTATAATAAAGAAATCAAAAGTTTAAAAAAATTTTACCTTTAGATTTTCATTTGTCAAATATACGACATCAAACGAAACAATATTTTCCAAGGCTTGAAGAGCTGCTTTTCTTGACAAACCATTATTATCTTCCACTCGCCGATGCAATATATTACTCATTTCATCCACCATGTCCTTAAATGACGAAAACTTGTACCAAAACTGTCTATTTTCTCCATTTATATCATAAGATTCAATTTCTTCATCAAATTCTTCCCTAAGGTAGTTTGAAAAATCCACATCCATGAGAGCATTCAGCATATGTTGCATGTGCTGAGACAAAACACCAAGGGCTTTTGTGCGTACAGCAGGTGAAACATCATCACACCTTGTGAGAATTGCAAAGATAATTGGAATAGGAGTTAAATATACTTCCATTGCCTCTGGTAAGCCTTCTTTATTTATCTGTGGAACATCACCCAGCAAAAGACCCATGACTTCTAAGGCAAATACTCGATTACTTCCTTCAGCAGCATCAACGAGAAGCAAAAGCCACTGAATGAAATCAACGAAATCTTGCACTTGCAAGTTATATAATATAGTAACAACTGCATTTGATACAGCAGCCCTGAATTCAGCTTTATCACTGACAGACAGGCATAAGCGTTTTATAGATGTTAGCGTTAACTTGGAACATATTTCAGGATCTTTTTTCAAATTGTAACATATGTAGGAAACACAATTATCTTTGACACACATGAATTTTGCAGGAATACTTGTTTTCTTTACTCTTGAACACAAAATATGACGATTAAGATTTGATAATATGACTGAATAAATGTAACCCTTTTCACCATTCAGATCTGAATTAATAAGGGTAGAAAGACCCTGAAACGCAAGAGAAGTCAGAATAAAAGAGAAAGTACGTCGACGCCGTTCACGTTCAGGCATGGATAGGATGTTTAGATCAAAATTCAAAGATGCACTGGATTGTTCACTGCCTACAAGTTCACACAGTTTAGCAATAACATAATCAACTGTAGTAGAATCTGATCCTAGATGACAGACTGCTAACAAAGGAATTAATGATTCTACAGCAGATGTCATTTCTGGCAAAATATTCTCTATGTCTATAATTTGAAAACAGTCCATACATAAGCGAAACAGGTTAGCTTTGTAAACAGAATACGCAGAACTGCCTGGAACTCTTAAGCAGCAAAAATACCATTTAGCACTAATCAATCCGATCACTTTATCTTCTTCAGTTGAAGTATTTTTCAGTGCTTTAGAACATAAAAAATAAATAATACCAAGAATATGTTTAACTTCGATGTCCATTTCATTAAGATATGTCCATAAAACATCTTCTGGCCTCGTCGACACATTCCCCATGCTGCTTTCATCCTGGTCAAAATCGCTAGGTTTTTTAATCCACTCTTTACAGACTTCGCAGATTTTCAAAAGTGTGTCTTTGGGATCGTCTGTAAACAATATACCTAAAGACATATTGATATCCTCAACATCAGTAAACTCATTTTCGAATACTTCTTCTAGCCAACTTTCAATTAGTTCACTAAAGTTCACAGAATCAAAATATCTGGAAGTTTTCTGCAGGAGATTGTCACCCATTTTCACTGTATTATTCACTTTCGTTTGTTTTCAGTATGGCGGGAATTTTCTTCTTCAAAACAATGCGATTACTCGCACAAAAAGCATCATGAAATGCTCAGTGCAGCTGATTTCAAATGAAGTTTTAATTTCATATATAGAATAAATAATATACTTAAAATATGATGATCGGCATTTTTTTAAAAACAATATGCGAGTCGTTCTGCTTTGCACAAACTCAAATTTATCTGTGTTGCAATTCAGCGTCTTGATTGGTCGATTTTGTTTTCTTTTTTTTGTATTTCCAAATTTGAAATAAAATTTTGTCAACATATTTTATAATTAAATTTTCATTATATTCACAGGGCGTTTTCATTTAGTTATAAAATAAACCAATATTATTTAATTTTTACAAGAAATTAAATTAATCAATTTAATTTTATTAAAATTTAGAAATCTACTAATGTATCGCAATTTTTATCTGTCATTTGGAGGAAATTTGTTTGGCTTAATTATTTGATGATGAAAAAATAGATTAAGTAAGCAAATTTTTCTAAGTTTTTTCTAAAAAATTTTTACAGCAAAATCATTTTGAGTAAAAGAAATCCTAAAATTATGTGGAGCTGTAGCCGATTTTGGTGGAGAAGGAAAGAGACATTTAAACATTATATTGACAAATCGATGAAAGTGTTATCGTTTCGTTCTCCGACCGAGGGAAAAATTTAATGCACCAGTTAATAATTTATATACTACTTGATAACTTCTATGAAACATGATCATTAAAAATTTGGAAATTTGATGAATACCCAAAATGTTCCATCCAAATTAACAAAAGATCCAATGATTTAAAAATTTTCTTAAATGTTTTTAAAGATGCAAAAATATCTCCTCATTTGATCCGTAAGTTTTATTTGTATCCTGTAGCTTTAAAAAGCTTTAAGATTTCTTGGAACTTTAATTCGAATACATATTATAAAGTTGAATCTTCGCCCATTAGATAGGCTATTTCATTTGGAAATTTTAAATAATATAGTAATTTGTATGGATAATTTGTGTTTCTCTAATTTTAGTGAGTTTTGTTGAGTGTTTCTTATTAGAGTTGTTATTAATGTATACTTTGCATTTTGGGGGAAACGACTGTAAGAATTAGATTTTGGAGGGTTGTAGAAGAATCCATTCTTGCTTTCTGTTCTGCATAGTTGGTTTTTCATGAAGTTTGCATTTGCATCTGTAAGTTACACTTTGAAAGGTGCTCCCTCTCTTTACATATATATTTGCACTTAGTTAATATACATATATTATTTATTTTAATTCCTAGAGGGTTGTTTACTTTTTTTATTTCCAAATAATAGAAAAACTTTTTTTATGAACTACATAAATATTTACATAATGTAATATTATTTTTGCCATAAATACAGAAGCAACAATCACACTTGCTGCACAAATTCATCCTAATTGTATCTTTCAAATATGTTTTTACTGCATACTTTTTTTAACACTGTGCTGAATGATCTGCCATTGCTGATACATAAAATATATTAATTTATTTCTTTATAAAAACTTTTTTTACTCCTTCTAATTCATAAACTTTTATCTTATACAAAAGTTCTTAAATATGTATTTTAAATGATAAAAGTATATTCCCAATAGCTGTTTCATCACTGAAGAAACATGTACAAATAATTGGAATCTGAAATGATAAAGGATCCAACAGGCTGATTACAAGTTTTAATACATTGAAAAATTAATGATTTAGTGCATACAAAGCCATATATAGAAAAATGTTCAAAATTTGTTGTGATTGTTTCTGATTAATTTTATATTTGCATTTACTGATGAATCTTGTTCCAATTGTTTAATCACAAATCACATTTTTCATGCAATAAAATTTCAGTTTGTTTTGGCATTTATTAAATTAAGACTGTGATTCCCTCATTTTTTTTTTTGAAAAATGATTTTAAATATAACAGTTTGTTTTCATTTTTTTAAACTTTAAGGCATAGTAAATTATATATTTTTTGTATGATCAATTTTAAACTTTTTAATCCAGTTGTAAAAAAGAGCCAAAAAATAAATTTTATAAACATTTTATGATTATTTACCTTCAAAGCTATACAGAATTCTTATGAATATGTTTTCATAGCTGTTTCATAGCCTGCTTTATAGCTGGTTCTTATGACATTTAAAACCTTATTAATAACACTGTGAAAGCTTTCCAACTTTATAAAAAATTGATAAATTTCATTCATTTTAGTTGTCACTGGTATTAATGCTTTGATTATTTAACAATTAATTCATTCTAAAATATTTATCAGTTGTCCATTAATTTTATTGATCTGTATTTAGTATTATAATAGAAGTTTTGTTATTAATTTTTTAACTAATTAGAAGTTTTAATGGGTTGCATATAAACAAGAACCAGAAAAAAAATTGTTAAAATTGTTTATTTTGAAAAGAATAATTTGCTTAATTAAATTTAAAATATTTAGCAGTTAATTAAAAAATATTTAATATAATATCATAAATTTTTGTGCTGCAGGATTTGAATGCTGTAGGTAGTTTTTACTTCTTTTATTATAGCTAGTTCAATAAATTCAATGTTAAAATTGCATATTTTGAAAAGAATAATGTGCTTAGTAAATTTTAAAATATTTAGCAGTTAGTTTTAAAATATTTAGCATAATATCTTAAATTTTTGCACTGTAGAATTCGAATGCTGTAAGCAGTTTTTACTTCTTTTATTATAGCTAGTTCAATAAATTCACTGACAGATATAATAATTAAAGAAAATTGTCATTTCTTAATTGGATACCATTCATTCTGTAATACTGTAAATTGTTAGCAAGTTATATTGGAACTTTTAAGAAAGAATTTAGACTATAGATTTCACAGGGTGTAAAAGATATATTCCCATTATTTTCATGTTGGAACTATTGATATCATTAGCATTTTTGAAAAATGTTATTATGAAGAAATTAGTTATTTCCACTCCCCTCCCCAATCAATGGTATTCTCTAACATAGTTTTTTTTTTGAAGATATAAAGTAATAGTGTCAGAAAAATATAGCTTATATTACATTATTTTACTGAATATTTATATATCTATATCTCATAGATGTCATGGTTGGTAAATAGAGCGAAGATTGCATCATGTTGGGTTTCCGGTTCAGCTACCTCTATAAATTGCATACAGAATCCTTTATGGGGTTCAATGCGGTCTGTCTTCCAGGCAATCCACCAGGAGCGTTTTACCGCTCAAGTCTCCCGGCCACACCTGTGTCCACACCTATTCGAGAAAATGGACGGTTTTCTGAGCAAGCCCTGCGAGAAAGGCTCTGCCGTACACCGTCACCAAGGAAGTGCAGGCTGTTTGAGTCCAGGGTGTCAGAACCAGATATTGGATTCAATGTTTTGAACTCTGGGCTTCAGCTGTCCTCCCCTGATGATGACGAAATTGATGAAGAAGCCCCACGAGCTTTTTCGCCTGCAAGACCAAGCCTCCAAAGTCGTTTGGAGAGACTGGAACAAGAGAAAGATTCACCTGCCAATAATCTTAAGAGGAGGCTCTTTGTAGGAGGTATTCCAGAAAGGGTGAGAATGATTTTTATTAAATAAATATGATACTCTTTTTATTAATTAAATATTTTAATAATACATATTAAAATATTATAAAATATTTTAATATGCATTTGCATAACTTCAGTTTAACTTTGAATCAATATTTTCTAATTTGTGAAAAAATCTTGCATGTTAATAAAAATAATATGTAAATGAAATTTAGATTCTAGATTAATTCATCATTATTATATATTTTAAAAGCCATTACTGAAAATAAAATTAGATAAAATTCAAAATAAACCTTATCTTATAGAAATTGCATCTTACTTTATTACCTCTTTTTCTTTCTTTGTTTTCATTTAATTTGATTTAATCTTATTCTTATTCCATCTTATTTTTCTTCTGATTTATTCAAGTTCTTAGTTTCTCATATCAAACAATCTATATTTAATTTATAATGCATTTATCATTTGGTTGGTTAAAATACTTTGATACATATTTTCAAAAATTCTTCTTTCTTCTTGACTTATTAATAGGTAGTTTATTTATAACTGTCTTTGATGAAATTTCAAATTCTTGACAGATATTTTTTATTTGAGCCATGGTGACTTTATGACTGGTTATAGATTTCAGACTCAATTCCAGCAAAAGTTCTGGTATATGTGAAATCCTCCAAACAACTTTCCACTATTATAGTATACAAGTAGGATGTGGAAATGTTGGTTAATATTTAACATCTTTTTTTAATATTGGAAAATCATGAGATCCATCCTATATTAACTCTCATAATCTTTCAAAATAAGATATAATCCAATTATTAGTCCATCTTATTTTTCTTCTTAGGTTTATTGGAAACACTAAATAGCACTCCCAACATTATATATGAAACTTTCCATATTTGTATTTGATTTGTCTCTTAATAAAATTTTTTAACAAATTATATGAACATGGTTGCCATGTCACCGGGAAAACACAGGGAATTTAAATATCGACTGATAAAACAGGGAATTGTAAGTTTCTTCCTTATTTTCTTCCCATCTAAAGATTGAAAGAATAAAAGATTGTAGTCATGACTTCCAAAAATGAAACAATATCATTTGCGATTGTGTAATACGGAAACTCGCTCCTTTTCCATGCTGTCCCTTTTTTTTCTGTATAGATCAGTCCAGTTTTGATTTACGAGACAGTTCTTTTTCCACGAGATTCCCAAATTGCTGCTAATGAGTATGCATGAGACATCTGAAACTACATGAAAGAATAGAATACATTTTTCTGCTGGGAACATTCAATCTGCTGAAGCTGCATGGTGCTGTTTAGCCTACCATACTTGAGTTTATTGAATGGTTTATTATTTGAAAAACTGTCATCTTATTCAAATTAGATTAGAGAATTTTTAATAAAATTAAATGGACAAAAAAATATCAATCCTGATTTTGCTGAATGGGTTCGAGAAGCTTTGCAAAATCTATTTGTTGTATACTGCTTGTTTTGTAAAAAGATAATAAGCCTAAGTAATATGGGAAAACAGGCCAAAAAGAAAAAGTGAAATTGTGTGCCAATTTAAAAAAATCATAATTAATATTAAATTTTAAATCTAATGGAATGTAGAAGGTGATATGCCAAGCTCAAAAATGTTGAATTTAATGTTCAAAAATAAAATGATTTTGAACTTTTTAGTTCAAGAATCTATCTTTTAATTCATTCAGTGATATATTGGAATTATTTTCATTTGTGTTCACGAGAAGTCAAATAGCTAAAAAATGTATATTAGGCCGTACAAAAATGTTGTTTATGTTTTGTTTCACCTAAATCCTTAATTTTGTGTGTCTTCCAATTAAAGAGCATGAGAGGTAGTATGTCCTCCTCCTTAATATATAAATTTTGTCTTTTCTAAATTCAAGATGATAAAGAGAAAATAATTTTTATTTTGCATGTAAATATAAATTTTCTTTTAATATACTATTATTTTGAATAATGTTAAATTGTCACTTCCTTACCTTGCTTTTTTTCATCTTTTACTGATACTGCATTATAACTAGAAAATGAGTGCTATTCATACAGGAAAAACACAAGGAATTTCAATTCTAGTTTTGAGTGGTAACCCTGATGTAGAAAACTGGAATTTTTTTTAAAATTTGAATGTCTTTTACCCTATATTATGCCACATTGTTTCTAATTACATTGAACTATAATTGCATTAATTATTAGGTATGTTAATATTTTTTCCCTTCTATTTCAGGTCACAAAAAAAGAATTAAAAGAATTCTTTTCAAAATTTGGAAAAATAACAGACTGCTTAATTGTTCAAGATCATATCAAACGCAGATCAAGAGGGTAATTTACGAGCTTATTCTAAATGAATTAAGTCTTTGGTTTTAGATATTTCTGTATTAAAAGATTAACATTTATGTGTTTAGTATGAAGTGATTGGAATTGAATGATAGTTCTTTGATATGTATTTCAATTATATTTTTTTAAATACAGATATGGTTTTGTGATATTTTCAAATGCACAAGAGGCTGAAAAGGCAAAAAATGCACCATTAGAAGAACTGGAAATGTATGATAGGTAATTATCCTATGCATTTGTTTTTCTGCATCCTGCAAATGCCTGAATAACATGGGCTTATTTAGACAAACAGATAGACATATACCTTAATTCACTTTAAAATTGATGGAAAGCTTTGTGAAACATTCTGAAACAGGACTTAACTTGAGGACAAGTTAAGAACTAGAGCATATTCCAAATAATATGTAAGTTAATTAATAGCCTTTAAGGTAAAAAATATATCTAATTTAATATGAAAAAATCTTTAATAATTAGCATAGCAGTTTATATAGCATTTGCTTATTGGAGATTAGTTGATGTATCCATTGTTGTTTGGGATTTGTATAATATTTTTTAAATAAAGATTATTTTTATTTAAATTACTATAATATAAAACAATTGTATTCTCTGAATGTTTTTAGTGAAAATTTTATGGTTTTAATCAAGTTTGATTAACATAAGCATGCATTTAAGCATCATTAAGTCATTATTTTAAAACCAATAAAGCGTCAAAAGATGTGTATTCAAAGAGAAATTTCAAAAATTATGAAGGAGTAGTCTGGGGCAAAAAGCAAAATTTTAGTGATTTCTAAATTATGGGATATTAATTTTTGTATTATGATTTGAAATTATGATTTAGTTTATCAGTCATTTTTTTGTACTGGGAAAAGTTGATAATATTCTTTCTCATGCATGATATAATACGTGTGCAACATTTTGTTGAATTTGGATAGTTTAGGTGGAGTCATATATATACTTAACTATAATGACTTTTATTTATATTAAAGAAGGGTTTTAAATAAGGGTCAAGAATGACTTTAATATGAGCTTTTGTAACTGGTACTATTCCATGTAACTCTGCAAAGTGATATGGCTAATATTCTTAGTAGTGAAATAAATCGCAACTAAGGAAATATCTTCTTTCACCACATCTTCTGTAAGAGATTCGGTTAGGTATTAAAATGTATAATAAGTATATCAAATTTTTAAAAAACTCTTTGTAGAGTATCATTTTCATGGCAAAAAGTTAAATTGCCAGAATAATAGTTATTAAATGAAGTCCTTTTCCTCTGGAAGAAAACTGGTTTAAGAAAGAAAGCTTAGAAAATATTTTTATGCAATAAATATTTCAGTTAAATTAAGAGTATGATCTATACAAATGATTATTCTGTATTCATAGTAAAGAAGAGAGTTTTGCAGACATTTTAGTGGATGCCAGATCAATAACCCCTAACTTTAGTGACAAAAATGGAGGTTCGTCAAAGTACAAGAGTTTTGATGATATCTATATTAAGAAGCGATGTATAGAATCTTTCTAGAAATCTATCCTGTTACAGAAAATAGGTAAATGAAAGTGCACATGAGAATCAGTGAGTTGAGTTGAGCGAATGTTCTCATTAGAATGTTGAATGCAAAGCAAGTTCTGTTGGTGCAGCACTATTGTTACATCTATTTACTAACAATTTGCTGATTTTTAAAAGGGCTGTTTTTATATAGATTTCAGCTGTGCTTTCATATAGAAGAAAGCATTGTCATTCATTAACAAGCTTATTCTATTTCTCACTAGATGGATTTTCCACAACAGATGTCTTACTTTTGATGAAAATTATATTAACAAGAATATTTTTCATAATATTGCATTCTATAAAGTTCTTACAGTCCAGTTAAATCATTATCTTAGGTTTTTGTTCTATATTTTACATATTTATTTTACACAATGTCTTTTAGAAATCTAGCAATTGTTTGAAATTGTGTGTATTTGTTTTATTATTATGAGTTGATTTCATTTTTTTAATGTAAAATGTATGTTGCTAATGTAATTTCTAAAAATATTAACTATTTTATTTTTATTTAGATTTCTTCGAGTTTTTCCTGCTGAAGAGAAGAAATCTGAAAAATTTAAAAGAGATGTCCGAGAAATTTTGTTTCAACAAGTAAGATATTTCTGTAACTTTTATTGTTTAATTACATTCCTCCATTCTTAACTAACATTAAATTCTTACAAATACTATCGTCGATGATCTTGTGACGATTGTATTCTTGTGGTTACTATAGAACTAAAGCTATATTGTAATTATATATTTTTGTTTGATGTGAATTAATAGTGTTTTGAAGTTTAAAGAATATATTTAATTATTATCCGTCTATCTGCTTCTGCACTATTTATATTTTAAGTAAATATAGTTATGACTACTGAATATAGAACTTGAATTTATGCATACTGCTGACATTAAAATGATAGAATAAACAATATATCCCTATTAGTATCATATTAAGAAGAACTTTTTGAATTAGAATTATAACTCCATCCAATGCATCAATATAAAGAATTTTTAAACTAATGTTTTTAAAGTTCTTATTTAATTTTATAAGAAATTCTATTGCTAGATTTCTTAATATTTTTCAGTAAAAATATCTTCTTTGGATGGGAGAATTTGAGAGAAATTATTACCCCCCCCTCCTTTACCAAGCTTGTTGTATTATAAAGTTCAGATTGTCTTTATAAATAGTCTACCAAAGATGAAATGATTGTAATTTTCTAATGTTCAGTTTCATTGGAAATTTATATTGAATGAACTATTTGTTTTAGAATGCTGATCCTGATTTAACACCAACTTGTGAAGAGGAAACTGATAGCACATCTTCTCTAACTATAACTAAAAGCAGCAGTTTGCAAAACATCAATGAAATGACAGATGACATGTTGTTATTGATATTTTCTTATTTGGGTATTAGAGACAGAATTAGATTAGAATTTGGTGAGTAAATTAAATGGCATTTTCTAAATCTATTTTAGTTTCAATTATATTTTCAAATGTCATTTTTTCCTTTACTATATTTTTACAAACAATATTTTTCAGTTTGTAGAAAGTGGAGGAAGTTGGCATTAGAATTATGGCGTTGCCAAACGAATTTAAATCTTCAAAATGTGTTTTGCATCTGGGAAGGAAGACGTAAGTTTTATTTAAATTTTAATTGTTACCCCAATATTAATTATACATTTTTATGCTTTAAATATACTTCTTTAATTTAAAATATTTTATCTCTTTTCTGCCATGAAAGCTCTTATCCAAAATAATTTACTAAATCATCTAATATAGCGTGTTTTCTCTTATTTAATAGTAATTCCTAATTCACAATTTTAAATAGAAGTAGTTCATTTTTATCATCGTTTGAAGTTGATTCTGAAAATGAATCTGTTCAGTATATTTAGCTTTTCAATTTTATTTGTGTAAATAATAGTGTCAGATATAAAATAAATAATATTTTGGGGCAATTTTTTTCCCCTGTAAGTTAAAAAAATAGTCCATCTAGTTTTTATTCTGGTTTATAATTATTCTTAGTTTGATTTTGAAATGTCATGTCACTATTAAAACTGGCATAAGTGCTGATTAAATCCTTTTACATACAAATAACAAGTAAGATTATTTTTTTAATTAGGAGATCCTATCAATGTCACATTTAAAAAACCCTCTCCTTTATATTTTAATTTAAAAAAAAAACATGATCTGTATTTTTTAGTAATTTTTTTTATTGCAGCACTTACAAATAGAATCTTATTATCTTTGTTGAAAAAGTGTGCTGGCAATTTAAAAAGGCTTGATCTCTCCACTGCTTCTCACACTTTGGACTACAAAGCTGTTGAAATAATAGGTATTTATTTTATTTGTTAAGTATTTTATTATATAAAAGATTTTGTTCTAGATTAATCTAAATGAAATGTTATTGCAGTTTTAATGAAGATATAATACATGCTAAAGTCATATAAATATTTTAAGTTTTTGTTGTTTGTATGTTTTAATACTGAACATTTTTTGCAAAGATACATTACCAGCATATTTTTTATATTTCCCTTTAATAGACATCTGAATTTCTTATGAATGATTTGTTTTTGTAGTATTGTTTAATTATGGCTCTTTAGTTATTAATCAAGGTAGTTTGTTTTTGATATATCATTAAGTTGATCATTGAGATAGTGTAAATCATGATTAGTATACAAGATGTTTAATATGTATAATGTCAAATGTAAAACAATAGAAAAAAATATTTAAATATGCACTTAAAGATTAAAAAAAAAAAAGAGTTCTCATAATATGCTGTAGCTAATAATATGATTTTTCAACCAGACAGTTATTTAGGATGGTTGGTCTGATGGGTGGAGGAGGCTACAGGCAGATCTTAGCAATCAGTTTGTTGTCAAATAAATAAATTAGTAAAATATAGTTTCTGTGAATTACAATGGCTATATTAAAAGATTAACATTTATATGTTTAGTATGAAGTGATTGGAATTAAATTATAGTTCTTTGATATGCATTTCATTTTTTTTTAAATACAGAAATGTTTTTGTGATATTTTCATACACACAAGGGCTATAATTACATATTTATTATAAGTATGATGAGTTACATATTTATAATTACATATTTGTCAAGTCGGCAAGTTATGTTTGATTCAAGACTGTTTGTTTGAATCTTATTTATAATTTATCGTACTAATAAATAACTTTTATTTGCAATTACAAAAATGTTTATTCAATAATTATGCTATTTTTTAAAAATTTTATTTAGTAATTTTTTTAAGGTATGCACATTAAAAAATAAATAAAAATGTGTATAAAGTTGCTAAGATAAAAAAAAATAGAACTAAAATGCATCATTAACATGCTGATTAAATTTTAAAAAATAACTGAATTCTAAAACTAAATTGACTAGTTATTAAAAGTGGAGTCTCATAATATGCACAGGAGTATAAAATTCTTAAATCTGTCACCACTAATAACTAATTGGATTTATTAATTAATATTTTCCAGTAACAGTGTATGTTTAGTAATATATCTTCTCAAAGATTTGCAGCTTCCTGAAGTTATGGCAAAAAACATACCTGTTGCTTAAGTTTTGCACACCAGTGTATATCTAATGAGACTCAGTTGTAAAAAGTATATTATTTATATTATCATAAATATTATACATTTTATGTTGATAGTTCAGTTTTTTTCGTAACTTTGTTTCAAATAAAGGGAAAGGTTAAAATTACTTTTTCAGATGAAATTGTAAAAAATATATTATTTATATTATCATAAATATTATACATTTTATGTTGATTGTTCATTTTTTTCGTAACTTTGTTTCAAATAAAGGGAAATGTTAAAATTACCTTTTACAGCTCAGTGTTGTCCGAACCTGGAACACATTAATTTATCAAGTGTGAAAGTGACCAATGTTTCGCTTCAACAGTTGGCTATTAAATGTCCTAAATTAAAAGTATGTATGAATAATTTTCGTTTGGTTAAACTTCAAAATTATTTATGAGAATTTGGCACTTATCCATTAATGTGCACTGCCAACAGCTTAACATTTCATATTAGTTGTTATTGATAAGATTTTAGTTAGTTAATTAGATTTGGCAAGCTAGTGGTAGAAAAAAAATCCAAAGGTTCTTAGATTTACAACTAAAAATTAGACCCATTTTTTAATAAATTATCTCTTTTTTTCCTTCTTTTCTTGAAATTATTTTATCCAGTATGAATATATCATACCTAGTTAACAAGAAATGTGAGATTTAAATTTTTATCATTCAGTTTCTTTTATCATTTTAATAAAAATGTTATAACTAAGACTTATAAAATTTATTATAATTTTTCTATATTTTGGCATCTTTTTTTTTTTTTTTTTGTAAATGTTATAATTTATATTTTACATTTAGTTATGCATTCATTTATGTAATAAATGAATGCATAACTAAATCTTTTTCTTTCTTTTCTTGAAATTATTTTATCCAGTATGAGTATATCATACCTAGTTAACAAGGAATGTGAGATTTAAATTTTTATCATTCAGTTTCTTTTATCATTTTAATAAAAATGTTATAACCAAGCTTTATAAAATTTATTACAATTTTTCTATATTTTGGCATTATTTTCTTTGTATATGTTATAATCATTTATATTTTACATTTAATTATGCATTCATTTATGTAATAAATATACATGCTTTTCAACGTCAAACTGAAATATGATTTTCTTTCCAATTATAGCATGTTATTTTACAAAGGTGCTTCGAAGTGGGAGAAAAAGGGTTAGTAAGAAATGTCTTTTATTTATCACATAGAAAACTTTGCCGTTGAATGTTATTTAAATTATTCATAATTTTTAATTGATTATTGATATTTACTTATAAAAATCATTTCATTATATAATTAAATGCAAAATTTCAAAATTTCTTTGCAAATTTTATCATAATGTGAAGATTAATATTAGTAAAATTAAATATTAGGCCAAATACAGACTTTATTTTTATATATATATATAATATAATAAATATTCCTCAATAATTTAAGTGTTTTATACATTTTTAACGAATATTTATATTACAGAATCTGGTGGCTTTTGCATTTGTGCAAAAAGCTTGAATGCATTGATTTAACTGGCAATCCTCGAATAACAGGCCAGGTAATTCTTTTTTGTTTGCTTATAGTAATGAAAATTCTTTTAGTATTTTATGTATCTCGTATATGAAAAAACACAGGTTCTTTAGCCTTTGATTTTTAATTATGTATATGTCTATCAATAATTTAAATTCGAAAAATACTTGAAATATTACATTTTATGTTGTTTGCGTCAATAAATATATTCGCAAAAAGTTACACAATTTAATTTTTTATATAATCATTTGGTCCTATAAATTGTATTTAGTAAAATATTCTTGGAACTAACATTTTAAATTTAAAAAAAAATATCCTACTCTTCTGCAACTAAAACTGATTGATTTATGAAATGTGAAGAGTCATTGTTTTAGATGAATAATTTTGCTGATAAATTAAGGGCATCTAAAGATATCATAAAGGATTATTTAACCCCCCCCACACACACACACATCAACAGTGTGCAATTATATTATTATATAATTATGCATTGCCAAATTGCTCCTTAAGAGGAATTGCTGTGTTTGACCCCTGTTTAAATTAAATATCTATAACCCAGTCAAATTTAATACTAAATCATTGGAATTTTTTAAATCGTATATTTAGACAATTTTTTACTAAATATAACCAATGGATCATATAAAAGGCAACATAATCTTAATTTTTCCAAAACTAAATTTATTGACTCAAATAATATGAAATATAACTCTTTGGGCCATTTAAAGTTTTTTTCCAGTTTGAACCATATATTTAATCTCTGGTTTAGAAATTAGCTATTGGACCACGATTAGAGTGTGACACCCTCTACAAACAGAGAGAGAAAGAGAGATGTACATTCCTTGCACATAGTTCTGCAAATTGGGATAATTTGAATAGTTTTCATTTTATTTCAGTATTAAAAGTTAAGAAATATTGAAAAGAAAAGGCTTTTTTTTTTTTTAATCTCTTAGTACTGTTTTTGGAAATTAATTTTTTTTTTTCATTTATCTGAACTATTATTGATTCCATACATTTATTGAAGCAAACACATTGCATATAATAACAAATGATATCAACTTTGCAATAAGTATTATTGCATTATTTTTATCTCTAGTATTTGGGTAAATAATTGATGAATAATTTTGTTCATTTACTCCAAATGTTTTGTATTTCTTAAAAAGCACCTCTAAAGACTATTTAATATATTAGCATTGTGTAGCTTATTTCTCGAAGTCTTAATTTATAAAAATGCATGTTTAATTTATGCTAGATGTATTTTTTTCTCTCAAATTTTAGTGCTTTCATATGGCTGGTCAAAATCTTCACACTTGTGCTCTGACAAAGTGCTCAAGGGTAATGATTTTCTCAAACTTTTTTTCTATATTCATTTTAATTATTTCATGAAATTCAAAAATATTATCTGTTGAGGCAGTTATCTCATTGTATCTTTAATTGCAAAATGTTTAGTTTATAGAAATCCTTTATATGTTGATGGACCATTTGCACATACATTGCTTGATTTCATTGATCAAATAAATTGTTGACTTTGTGTTAGTTTTAAAGCTCATTGAGGACATGGAAGCCCCATGACAACAGATTTGGATTGTGGTAGGAGGTATCTCAGGATTTCTTAAACTTTTGTAGATGTGTTTTGTTAATTATGCATCATCTGGCATGGCTATGCAACAGAATGGTCTTATTAAAAAATTTACCAGGATGTTTCAAGTTGTTTGCCTTCCTGAATTTCATTAATGTTTCATGATATTGTTGAACATTGATCATAATTCCATGTGCCAGGAATTCATTGAGGAGACATCTCTTGCAGGGAAAGACGAATGAAAGTATTACCATGTTGACATTACTGTGGAATGTATTAAACTTTTATGAAGAAGGGCATCTGTTTATTTTACTGAAGACTTAGCTGTTTTGATGTAACCTCAAAAGAGTTGTACCTACTTTTGCCATTGGTAACAGCTGCAGAAAAGTTGTGTAACACTGAAATATCCTCTGCATTTTAAAATCCCCAAAATAGTAAAGTACTGTATTTCAAAACTTTGTGATTAATATTTTTTTCTTCTATTTCACATACTATTAATTTATAACAAAAGATTAACTCTCCAAATAATCATTTATTTTTATCCTGCAACTTTCAGCTCCTAAAAATAAGCTTTTGAAGTACATAGATGTTGTATTTATATTTATTATAGGAACATTAGAATTTCAAAACTATTTTAACTTTTGAATAATAAAATAATAAATGTCAGTTTTGTTACTAGCCTGATCAAAGGAATTATTTCTCAAGAATAATTTAAAGTTTTTATGTTCTTTTATTGATCTGAAGTTATAACTTAATCATTTTCTCTATTTCAGTTCAGTCCCATGGGCTTTACAAAATTAGCTACTAGATGTCGAAATTTATCTGCCCTTTATTTAAATGATTGTTTTCAGTTATCTGATAGAGCTCTTGAATTATTATGCCAGGTAAGGTTATCTATTGTTAGATATAAAGAAAATGGGGAGTATGTATTTCTTTCTGCACTTTTATTCAATACAATTTCCTCTCTTTGATTTTTATTTTGCAATTTTTTTTCTTTCAGTGTATTTATTTTTGGCAAATTAAATTATTTTATTTACTAGATTGATATGACTTCAATATTTTTTTAATATTTGTAATGTACTAAGTCTTAATTATAATTTAAAGAATGTATTAAACTATGGTATAGCCTATAAAACATTATGTGAACTTTTACTGTTCTGACTTTGAAGTTTAAAGCTATAGAATCATTAATTATTCATGAAGACTAATTATCTGAAAGCATTAATAAAGTCTGGGAATATAAAATTGAATGTCCATTTGTTTATTCGAACCTTATACAATACCAAACCCCTTAACAGATTTATATGAAATTTGGCTCATATGTTTCTTGGGACTTCAGAGAATTAACTATGCTATTAAAAGGTTTCTATGTCTTTCTTAAGGAAAATAAAATGGGAGTTAAAATTTTTGTGTTCTTCTACCATAATTTCCCAGTAAATCACCTCGTCAATATTATTTTTACACTCTCTTAACTCTTTGTGCTCAGAAAAGTAATGAGCTGTATTATTATTATGAGTATAAAGATATATTTTTAGTACTCGGAAGTAGTTGTGGATTTTGTTATAATTCCTAAAAACTGTTGGGAAAGTTTTTGGTGAAATATATAGCTTTTATAATAATCATTAACCAGCAAGAATGTGGAAACGATGCATCTTGCAGAAGGGCAATCAGACTTAACATGGAATGATAAGGATTAAAAAATTTAAAAAAAAAATCAATCATGGCAGCAATTTCAATATCATACCTTTTTCACTTATTTTTAATTGATTTTTCAAATTAATTTAAAATATAATTTTTATCAATTTAATTTTTTTGTTGAAATATTCAACCTGCATCACAGTTTAATATCATTAATCATTCTCACACTTTTGCCAATGATAAATTTAAGTTATTTCCTTTGCTTGACATTAGCTAAATTTTCTGGTGCTGTTTGAAATATTCAACTCATAGAATAATTCTATGGAACAAATTTGACCTAAGTCATCATTTAAATCATCAATTTTCTCGAAAAAAAGAATGTTTTTACTAAACACCATCTCAAATTCTTTAAGTATTGAAGTTTTTCAACTTAAACTAGCTTTGATTTCTTGATAAAAGGGGGTGATAACCTTTTCTATTATAAATTTCAGTCAGAACATTTAAAATTAACAGAAGAAGGAGGGTATAGAATTATCTGAGATAGAGCTTTTTTAGTTGCTTTCTACTAGTATTGTTAATCTTTTAAAATTTAATTTCTTAAAAATGCTTTTATGAACCTAGAGACACCATATTTTTCTGAAAGCCAATTAGCTATAGCTATATTGGGAAATCAAAGAAATCTTCACACATAGACATACACAATATGTTTAATGCTGATAGAAAATATTTTTTCTCTGGATATTTTAATAATGTTTAAATAATACTCTTTTACATTTAGTTAGTAAATTCACTTTTTTTTGTTTTTAAATTTTTGGAAAATATTTTGAATTTCAAATTTAGGTCTGGAAACTTATAATTATATTCTAAATAAAATACGTCATTAAAGGGTTTTTTTTTTTTTACACACTTATTGTATTGAAGTCTTATTTTTTGTTTGGTATAAAAATGATTAATTAATTGCCAAAAATTTTACTTTTGTTAAATTTTTATTATGTAGGGAATGCATTTCGAATTTAGGGCGGGAAACTAATACTTATATTCTAAATAAAATGCTTCATTAATGTTTTTAATTAATTGTCAAAAATTTTGCTTCTGTTAAATATTTAGTAAGTTTATTGAAATTTATCTTTTCAGAGTCTGAAAAATTTGAAGATTTTGTATGTTGGAGGTATTTTTCCTGATTGTAAGTAAAGTTTTAAGAAAATGCTTTATAAATCTAGAATTCATTTATTAATACAATAAATTTTGCTGTCAAATTTTTAATTTTATAAATGGTTTCATGTTTGTTTTGCTTTTCATATATTACCAGATTTTTTTAAAATTCTGATTATTATTAAATCTTTTCTTTTTTTATGCCATAATTCATAGAACTATTCCAGTATCAAACCAAAACAAAATAAAAACCTATTGAACTACATTATGCTAATTATATAGTTATGATTACTAAATATTTCATTTTGTTATTTATCATTATTTAAAATGAAGTCATTACTTTGAGTTGGAATTAAAAAGTTTTGTAAAATTTGAAAAAAAAAATTTCATTTAACTAGAATTTAAATATTATGAATTGTTTTTAATATTTAATTATTATGATCAACTATTGACTTTCATATATTTCATTCATGTCAATAACTAAACCCCCCCCTGCCCTTCCAATTGACTGGTTCATATTTTAAATAATTGGAATTGCCATAATTTGAGAATTTCTCTAAAATCTGTTTAGATTTTTGATGTGTGGATGTTGCATTGTTTAAAGATTGAAATATAGGCCAAAGAAATACAAATATGTCTAATAAGATGCATGTTGTATTGTACAAAGTTAGAGTTCAAGGTTTGAGACTCACTTTCATTGAATATTTATTATATACTGATGTATTTTAAGTTCACTGAGTTTAATGTTGGTGAACTTTTGAGTAGAATACTAGTTGTTGTTACTTAATCATAGTTCAAAATTATGAGGTGGTTTAAAATTACTAAAAATACTATCAAAATAGGATTTTATTTTATACAAACTAAGATACTGAAACTAATATTCTAATTGCATAGATTTACAAATTATAACTATAATTTGAAGCAAAAGCTAATAAAAATGTCAAATTAAGACACTTGAATGTTAATATCTGAAATTTTAAAAATCTTTTCTGGGTGTTTCTGCCAACCTTTTATTAAAATAAAGAACTTTTATTATTTTAGACTATGCAAATTTTCTTCAAACCTTATAAAAATTGCATTGGCAGCCATCTTTTTGCTGTCTACTGTTAATTTCTGTATTATGACATTTTAATAATTTCGATTTTCCTTTCGAAAGCTCTATGTTATTGCTATGATAGTTTATCTTGACTTTCTTCATATTTATTATAAAATTTAAATGATTGTAATATAGCTGTTAGATAAAAAAAATATCTTGGAAAAGCAAAATCAACTGAATCTAATCTTTTTAATGATTATTATAAATGTTTTTTTAATTTTCAGTGACTGCTAGTGGCTTGCATCATATAGGAAGATTATCTAGTCTTGTAAGTGATTTGAAAATGTTTAGAAATTAAAAGCCTGCCCTTAGATTTAAATATTTACATATATTTACTTTTTACATTAATTAGTTAACTAACTGCAGATTTTAATTTCAAAAATTCATCATGAGATGCATGCCAAGAGAAATTTCTGTAAAATGCAGAATTCTCCTGTTCTAAATTTTACAAAATAATGAAGACTTGTCTTTTTATATAAAATTAGCATAATTCATTGTTGAAAATTTCAAAATAAGAAAATTTTAATAATATTAGGTGGATAAAAAAAATTACATGTATTGATAAATATATTGTAGCTTTATTGGTTGCATAATGGAAATTCTGATAGCAATTTTGTTAAGATTTGACTTTTTAATAATGCTCTATATATTTTAATTTATATAATGAATATATACATCAAATTCATTTAAATAGTTTGGTTTGGTAGATATGCATTCTGTATGTACTTAACTGGTTATTACCTCATTACATATTATATATAATATTTGTTTAAATGCATTTTATATCATATTTTCTTTCATTAAATTCTTTTCCTGAATGTAGTATTTTTTAAATTTTTTTTATAATTATGTTTTAGTAAAAGAAAAAAAATTACAAAAAAAGTTTTTACTTTTTACTTGAAAGACGTGTCTGGCAGAGCAAAATATATTATCTGTTATTTCGGAACTTGGAGTAATATTTATATGAACAAGTTTTTATATGTGAAAAGGATCATGCTCAATTTGAATAATTTATATTAGATATTTGAAGTAAAACACTAAAATATACTAACAGATGTCATTTTCATAAAATGGACTTTTTTTTTTGTACTTACCATAATGATTTTTTAAAAAAATATTTATATGAATGCCTTTTATTTGTATGCTTTTAGGAAAATTTGTCCCTTGCTCAGAATCAGCAAGTTGATGATGATGTTGTTTATGCTGTGAGTAGGGGTTGTAAAAAACTGAGGTATGTGTATGCAAAAAAAAAAAAAAAAAAAAAAAAAAAAGCAAACATGAAAAAAATGTCCAATTTGTTCACTTTTTAAAAATCTAAAATGTCTGCTTGTATTTTAGCTATTTTTTTTGTCACTTAATTATTTATTCATCGTGTATTTTGCTTACAGGTTTTTGGACTTGTCAGGTTGCAATGAGATAAGCGATTATTCTTTGACATCTCTATCTACATGCTACAGTTTGAGAACATTGCACATTAGTTATTTAGATAGAGTAAGTCTTCCACTAAATTTCTTGTGTATACTTGATGCAAAGTGAGGCATTTATACATGTCCGTATGTGTATATATATAATGATATTTTAAACTCTTAATTTAATCCAAATTACTTTTCAAAGCTATATCTTAATTTAGCCCATAGTAATTTCATTCTCTTATTTCCCAATTCAATTCCACTTTTACTATCTGATTAATTCAACAGAAGCTTTATAAAATAGCTGAATCGACTAAAAGCCTAAACATTCCCACACTATGAGTGAAGGGACAAAATGCTGCTGAGTTGACAAAATCTTCTAAGAGATCCCTGTGTTTCCCTTGCTTTTTGATTGACATGCAATGGAAATCCCTAGTAAAGCATCACAGTATATAAGACAGGGATCATTTGTTTCTCTCCCGTTTTATGCCCCTTCTTGTCTAATCTGTTGCTGTGAGCGGATGTGCCTTGTCTGCACCTTCTTGTAAATGAACATGCCTGCCTGCCTCCAGGGAGAGAGAATAAAACGAACTTTAATGATTCTTTCTGTCTTCGAAACTGCGTTCTACTTCCTTCAAATAAAATAATGCTTATATATTGTTACGAAATTTTCTTTACCGGGGTTTGGATAGTGGAAGTGATATGGTGTGTAGAACGCTCAATCAGCAGACGGTAGTAGAAAATAAAACAACGACGTTTATTTACACGAAGACACACAGGACAGCACAAAGCGACAACTATATACAGCACAGAAGACATTATCTTCACCCGAGACGTGTAGCATACAACAGCACACACAGCAGCATACAACCAGAATCTACTGCAGACAGTAGCGCACAGCTCAGTTCAACACTAGCTTGACTCAGTCGCTTCCGACTACTCCGTCTTCTACTTCTCTGACTCGGATTACTGACTTCGCTCCGTCGATTCCGCTTACTCTTCTTCGACCACTCCGTCCACTCTGACTACTGGCTTCTTGAGCGGGAATGGGATAAGCTTCAGGCCATTTGGTGAAGTAGTCCATGACAACCAGGATGTTGTTGTTGCCATCTGATGACCCAGGAAGAGGGCCTAGGATGTCAAAAGCTATTCGTTCGAATGGTGCCCCCACATTATACAGCTGCAGACTTCCTTTAATGCGTTTCCCAGGACCTTTATGTGCAGCACAGGGATCACATGTGCGACACCACTTCTCCACGTCATTTCGCACATTATTCCAGTAGAAAAGTTCTCGAACTTTTTGTAAAGTCTTCGTAACACCAAAATGACCCCCAGTCGGACTGCCATGGAGTTCCTTAAAGACTGTTGATACTCTTGTCTTTGGGAGGATTAATTGCCATCTGAATGCTTTTCCATCGTCAGACTCCCATTTGCGATACAGCACACCATTTCTTAGATACAGCACACCATTTCTTAGATGGAGAGAATCCCAAAGAGCCCAGTAACGCTTTGTTGTAGGATGGAAAGGGCGATGTCTTGCCAGCTAGGCTTTCCGCCTGTTGACTCTTTAAAATCAATTATTGGTTTTATTTCAGGATCAGCTAGTTGATCTTTCCGGGCGCTCTCGTCACTCCATGGATCTGATTCTGATGTTGATGGTGTTGTAACTTGGCGAACTACAGGATCTATCATGCCAAATTTCTTTTCAACTCTAGAGCAGTATTTGCAGTTCTCCGAGCATGGTCTTCTCGAAAGAGCATCTGCGTTTCCATGCGCTGATCCTTTTCGGTGGCGGATTTCCATGTCATATTCCTGTAGTCTCTGTATCCACCTGGCTATTTGACCTTCTGGATTTTTAAAATTCAATAACCAGGTTAATGAAGTATGATCTGTACGAAGCAGAAACCTTCGACCGTAGAGGTAAGGGTGGAAGTTCTCTACGGCCTTTACGATAGCCAGAAGTTCCTTCCTGACATGTATACAAAACACAGTTTACTATGGTAGCGGAAGCTAATGGTTGGAGTCCACAAGTCAAAGCGTTTCACTTGGCAGCGGAGCTTAAGAGGAGACGCTGCCGACATCCTTGAGACTCTTACGGAGGAGCAAAGACATGATTTCGTAGCTCTATCGAGTGCACTTGATCTGCGGTTTGGAGAGAAGTGCACTAAAGAATACAGCCGATTGCAGTTAAAGTCTCGTTATCAAAAGGCGGGTGAAAGTCTGCAGGAATTAGTGCCGATATTCAGCGACTTTCCCATTTAGCGTTTTCGGATTGCCCGGTTGAGACACGTCAAGATTAGGCTCTCCAGCACTTCATCGATAGTGTGCGGGATCCGGAAACACAGAAGGCTCTTAGACTAGCAGATGTCAAAGATATAGGATCTGCTTTGGTCTTTGCACACAAAATAGAGGCTGCCCAGCAGGCCACACGCAAGGACCGACACCCAATCAGAGCTGTCTCTGCTGCGGATTCGAACTCTGATTTCGTGAAACAGATTGACGATCTGCGAAGAGAAATTCGGAGGTTAAAAGAGCGCAAAGATGGAAGAAGTACGGAAATTCGGTGTTGGACTTGTGGTACAGCCGGACACGTCCGTAGAAACTGCCGGGTTTCTAGAGGTGGTGGAAATAATTCCCCACCACATCAGGGAAACTAATATGTGGCCATCTCGCGGGGCGGAGGTGTCCAGATAGTCAAAAGCCCCATTTCAAAGTATATCAAATTTCATCCATAAGTGGCGGTGACAATGGACTTTATGCGATAGGACAAATTGATAACATCTCATGCTGTATGGTTGTCGACACTGGAGCCAATGTGACCATAATAAGAGAAGATCTGGCACGAAAAGTAAAAATTAAAATAATCTGGACGCCGCCCTGCATTACTTTACAGACAGTGACGGAAGATAAAATTCATGTTCATGGTAAAGTCAACCTCGCTATACGCTTTGGAAATATAAACTACCACCATACGGCATTTGTAGCAGAAATTACCATACCTTGCATTCCTATGCTGGGAAGCAGCATTACGGATTCGTAACAATATATATTATGCGAGGTGCCTTTTTAAATCCTCATTGTTTACATAATCATCCCATTTTTTATTGTAGAAGCAGTATGTTAAGTATGGCCTGTGTCAATTTAGTGTTTCTTTGTTTTCAATTTTAACAATATGCCGAACTCTGTATGTTGGTTGATTGTTTCACTAAAAACATTCATATTCAACCATTTGGTGATCAACCATCATTCAACCATTGTTGATCAATGAATGAATCATGGTTGGTTCAACTTGCTCACCTGGAACATTAGTTGTGTTTTATTTTTATTAATTCTTTTATTCTTTGCTTGATGCTCATATAGTCGCTACAAGCCAAACTTGGACACCTTAGAAAAAAAACTTGCTCTACCAAAATATTTTAACTAAAAGAAATTAGAAAAAACATGAAAAGGTATTTTAATGGTGAATTTATTGCACTGCTAAAAACAAAACCAAATAGTGCCAATTCATAAATTATAATTAAAAATTTAGACATGCAAATAAAATTTGTGAAAAAGTGTTCAGAAGCCAATTTCGGACATCTCTCAGTTAAGCACCAAATAATTGGAACCTGGGTAAAAATTACTGCCATCTTTATGGTTAACGTTAGAATTGTTCTGAGGAATTTCTTAATTGTGTTATTTTCATTTACTGTGGAATTAAATATTAATTTAATGAAAATATCAAGGCAAAGGAGCCAAACGAGCATTGAGTTATGAAAAGTGGTTATTAAGCATACTGAAGATGGAAAGCATGTATCAGAAATATCAGAGACCATCCATAGAAGTCATTCAACGGTTAATGACATCATAAAATGCTTCAAAACCAATAATAAGGTGAAAAATAAGCTTAAGTCAACCCACAATAAGATTTTAAAAGAAGCAGATGATCAATATTTAATCAGAAAAGTGAAAACAAATCCATTCCTTAGAATACTAAACCTATCTATTATCACTGAAAAGGAATTATAAAAAAATTTAGCCCATCAACAATAAAAAAAAAGTGCTCCATAAAGCAGGTCTCAATGGAAGAAAATCGAGACAAAAGTATTTCATAAGTAAGTGAAATCATACTAAGACTTAATTTTGCAAAATAGGGACTTAAATTCGCAAGGAACGTGAAAACAAGGATTTTTCTTTTTGGAAAAATGTCTTATTTACTGATAAAAGCGAATTCGACATTTTTGTATCCGAGGGTAAGTCTTACGTCTGGAGAATATAGAAAGGGGAATTTCACCCAAAAAAAATAAATTTGAAAGCAATTGTGAAGCATAAAGATGGATCAGTAATGACCAGGGGCTCTTTTTCAGTTACTGGCCCAGGAACCCTGCAATTTATTGAAGGGAGAATGGATCCGAATGTATACCTCAACATTTTAAAGAAAAATTAAAAATAATGTGTGCTGAAATTTTCTCTTGGCAACAACTCGCAATTTTATCAGAACAATGATACAGAAACATAAAGCTTATCGAGTGTGTTCCTGACTTCTATATAATTGTTCTCACCTTATGGACACTCCATCCAAAAGCCCTGATATAAATTCCATCGGAAATTTATTGGATGACCTTAAGAAAAAAGTCCGGGACTACACCATTTCCTGTAAAGATGAATTAAAAAGAGTATTGTTGCAGGATTAAGAAAATATTAAATTTAATTTTTGTGAAAAATTTGTGCAATCTATGCCTAAATGTCTTAAAATGATTATAAAAAATAAGGACTTGCATACAAAATAATAATTCATTTAAAACTTTAAATAGTTTTCAAAGTCTTCTTATCCGTCCAAGATCGGTTTGTGCACTATTTTTGTTTTGTTTTTTGACCATAATTTCTGGTTAAAATGAATTAATTTATAATTTTTGTTATTTGTTTTTATAGTTGCAATAAATATATTATGGAAAATTCATTTAAGTATGTTTCTTATCATTTTTAGTTTACAAATTTTGATTGTATTTATATTTTTTCTTTGGTGTCCGAGTTTGGCTTGGAACGATTTCTTTTAGTAAACATATTTTAAATTTCAGATTGAGATGATCACAATACTGAATTTATTTCCTTATTTACTTAATATTTTAGTGGATGTAGTTTATAGATATGATTTTTGTCCTATAGAAATCCACTTACTCATCTTCTGTATAAATTCTTCAAAAATAATAATATCAACGAATAAAAATTATTACAAATATTCAATTCATTCAATGTAAAAAAATATCTAAATTTCTACTAATAATGAAGAATAATGCATGTGCATTTTTAGCTCCGTAAGATTGACCTAATGTTACTAAATTTGGTGTAGATATTGTTACAAAATTTTTCCATTACAAATACCATCAATCAATCGCAGCGTATTTAATCGCTAGTTCAGCAATTTGCTTGCTGTCTAATCCTCTCAAATATTTTACTTGTCGGCGACTCCGACTCTCACACAGGACTTCTGACGATACACACGACTTCTACGCAGCTTGATGGTTGGGTTGACGGGGCGCCTAGCCCCTGTAGGGGCTTATCCCCGGTAAGGAGAGACTTCACAGTGCTTTGCTGTCTATACTTTGCCGTGGCCGTCTTCGATGAGAGTTGGAGATGGCGAGTGTCAGGACTCATTGTGATTGTCTGATATTTGGGTGAGGGTGCTTGGGTACGCTGCCGTTGGGTTTAGTAAGTTTTTACTGCTTGTGATCTAGAATTGGCTATTGAGATACTGTTTAATTTGAAATAATAAAGTTAGGAAGAAAACTAGTGGGCTGAGATAAATTAAAGTAATATATTATGGGGTCTTCTGGAGTTTGTAGATGGTTTATATTTAGGGATTTCAGCTATTGCTTCATTTTCATTCTTTTCCATGTTTTTAAAGAAGTTAGTGGCTAGTTTTTTAATGAATTTTTTAAGAGGGGGATAGTTTAGGCATAAGTACATAGTTGTATTGGGCAGGTAGTATTTCATATTGCAGAACTTTCTAATTAAGTTATTTTGCTAGCGTTCTATAAGTCTAAGATTAGTCTTGGCAGCATATCCCCACACAGGGCAGGCATAAGTTAATACTGGACACAAATAGGCAGAGTAAATAAGCATTTTATTTTGTCTACTCATTTTGGAGTTTCAAGAAATTAAGGGATAAAATTTACGAGTTAGGTCTCAAAACTTGTTAGCTGTGTAAATAAAGTGGGGTTTCCAAGTTAATTTACTGTCTAGAATAACGCCTAAATATTTGCATTCCTTAGACCACGTGACAATTTGATTTTTAATTTTAACTGTGGGGAAATTCTTTTTACAGTTATTTTTATTAAAAACTATAGCTTCAGTTTTACTAGCATTTATTTCAATTTTTCATTCGATGAACCAGTCCTCAAGAGATTTAATATGTCGGTTTAAAGCTATGGTAATGAAATTTTGATTTTTGTTTCTAGCTAGTATTGCAGTGTCATCAGCATACATGCACAACATAGTGTTAAATTGCTTGGGGATATCATTAATAAACAAGGAAAATAAAATTGGCCCTAGTTTAGATCCTTGAGGTACACCTGCAAGAATAGGTTTTACTTCAGAAAATTCATTGTTTATTTTGATTTTGAAGGATCTGTAACTAAGGAAAGAAATTATAATTTTGATTAGGTGTGGAGGTATGTTGTAATTAATTAGCTTGTAAATCAGGCCATCTTGCCAAACTCTGTCAAAAGCTTTCTGAATGTCAAGGAAAACCGCTGCAGATTTTTGTTTATTTTCAAAACCTTCCTCAATGAATTCCACTGCTCTAATTAATTGGTGGGTTGTAGATAGGTGACGGCAAAATCCAAATTGTTCAAGTGTTAATATATTATGTTCTTCTAGGTAATTATTTAATCTATTGAGAATTATCTGTTCAGCAATTTTGCTGGCAGAGGGGAGTAGGGATATGGGTCTATTACTGCAGGGATCAGTTAGGTCTTTTCCTGGTTTTAATATGGGGATAACTGCAGCTGTTTTCCATAACATGGGAAAATGTCCTAATTTGAGAATGCTATGAATTATTAATTAAAAATTTTAGGTAATTGTCCGGAAGTGTTTTTAACATTTTGTTGTTAATACTGTCAAGGCCAGGGGCTTTTTTGATGTGAAGTTTTTTAATATGATCCTTTAATTCATCAGTTGAGGGAGGGGGAATATCAATAAATTTTTATGACAGTGAGTCGAGAAAACTTTTGACTGTATTATTTACATAATGTTCTGTGGTGAAATTGCTCAATTCATTAAGTTAAAATTGTTTCTCAAGGCTAGCCGCCAGGCAGTTTGCTTTTTCTTTATCAGTTATTGCAATACTAGCAGGGCCTTTAAGGGCCGGAATTTTTTGTTTTTTACTTTTAAAAGTTTTGACAAGTTTCCAGATTGATCCGTCTTCTGTGTTAACACTAATTAATGTGGATTTTATTGTTAAGTTTTTCAAATTCCTTATTAAGTTGGTTCATTAGTCTCTTGGTCTCTGGTTTTTTGAAAATTTTTCCTGGCAAAATTCCTGTCCCTGATTAGGTCTCTAATTTTAGGGTCAATAAAATGTTGACTATTTATAATGGGGGTGGAGGCTAGGTTTTTTGCGTTAATAATTTGCGATTCGAAGATGTTTACAAAATGGTCAAGTTTATCTGGGTTTGTAAATTCATCCATGTGTGGGTTTTCTGATTGACTGAGGGTAATTTAAAATTATTCCAGTTTGTTTGATATTTATTAAGATTATTGGGCAGGGAATATTTAAAGAAAAAATTTAGTAAAATGGAATTATGGTCAGAGCTAAGTTCAACTTCTTTGCAGCTTCAGAATACCCGTCTTTTATAGTTCCGGGTGGTGGGGCTAGAATCTTCAGACCAATCTGGGCGCACCTGGGTGTATCTCGGTTATTAGTGGATGGATCGTGAAAGTTCTCGAACTTTCCGGTATTATCCATTTAGTCGCCAAGCTCTGAGGTCATTGACGCGGCGTCTGCTCAGCATGCACAGGACAGATCGTACAACAGTCTTTCTTACGATGACACTATTCGTGCCGCGTAGCAAAATTACAGATTTGTAACAATATACTCTAGAGTATGAAAATGCGCACCTCTAAGTGATTCTTTTAAGAAATTTAATTAAAAATTTTAAATTAAATTTTAATATTTTCAAGTTATTTAGTGCTTCTAAAAATATTACCTCAAACTATATTTTTGCACCATTTTAAATAAAATAAAATAAAAATTCTTTTTAAAGGTGCCAATTTAATTGTGATGCAAAATGTTTTCTGACTTTTATTCATAATTTTTGCAATTTTTATTCATAATTTTTTCACTGTAGAATTCATTATTGAAGTTTAAATCATTTTTATTGTTTTGTTAACTATTTAATTTCATGACTTCCATTCATTGTTGCAATCTGAGAATGAAAGGTTCTGTTTAATATCTGCACAGTTTACTCTGAGAAATAAAGTTGCAATATCATGAAATTTCATGAATAAAAATTACTCTCATATCTACTTTGGGTTGGTCAGCTTTCTTTACCTTGAATATCATAATAGTAGATTATCTTGAAAGTTACATTTTTAGTAACACTATGTCATGAGAGTTCATTCTTTTAAGTTGATTCATATAGGTAATGAACAGAACAGATATAGAGTTATGAAAATATGCAGTTTTGTTGTGTTTGCTACTTAAAAGTATTTTTGGAGAGAATTATAAACATTAAGTTAATCATAAGCAGTATTCACAATGAACTAACAGAAATCAAATTGGAAATATTTAGCATGTTAAAAATATTTTAATTCATTTGTTTTTCTCATAAAATTGGAATTGTATTGTTCAGTGTGATAAAGATTTTCATTTTATGTTCTTTGTTGTGAATATTATTATTACTTCAAACCTTATTACTATTGTGACTGAAATCAAAGTAAATAAATTTATCAAAATCTTGGGGATTTGAACTAATTTCAGTGGATTTTAAAATATTATGAAATAATTATTATATCATAGGTTAAGTACTTTTTTTCCCCCAAAATTGCCACATTAATTTTTAAATGCTTTATTCTGTGTTTAAGATAACAGATGAAGGATTATCATCTATAGCACGACATGGGTCACTAGAAACAGTGTTACTTAGAGGTTGTCCTAATATTGGTGACCAAGGTATATATAATATTATTATTGATGAATTAACATTACAATTATATTGAAAATTTTATTTGGTGAACATTTATATACATGAAATGCCTAACAGTTAATCTTTTTCATTTGTTTTAAAGATTCTGCAATGGGTCTTTCTTTTTAATCATTATTATTTGTAACTCAACTAATTATTCATGTTTTGTATTCCATAAAGATTTTTGTAACAAAGTAATATTTAAATTCATTAGATTTATCATTATTTCTCTCCTTTTATCAATGGAGGTTGAAAAATGTATTTAAATTTTTTAATTGTATGTTATTTTATTTGATGAAAACTTAGAAATAGGGTTGAAAAAAAAATAATGAGAATTCAAATCCTGTAAATTGAGAAAATTGATGAAAAGAAATTTATTCTTAACTAATTTAAAATAAAATAAATTCAACTTTCTGCTCTATAATTTTTTTCTTTTCTTTGTCAAGGTCTACAAATAAAAAGAATGCAATTTAATGTTTATTTAAATCTTTTTAAATCATAATCTGTATTAAAAATTTGCTAAAAAATTTTAACAGCAAATATATTTTTAGTGGCTTTTTTATGCTATTATTGTTTTATATAATTAATGATAAATGTAAAAATTCTGAAAACATTTAATTTCTAATTTAAAAGTTTTCCTACTCGTTTATTATTAAGTTAAAAAGTGGTAAGAAACTTTATTATATTATGAATATTTACCTACCTTCATAAAATACTACATATGTCAACATATGTTTTATTTTAAAATGATTTCTTAAAATTTAGAATTTTAATAAATTATTTTTACATAGTTGAAAAATATAGTCTGATTTCCTTTTAAAGATTATGGAGACCTATTAAATTAATCTATATTTATTTTTTTAATTAAAATTGATTTTGTTATGTATGTGCTATGTTTCTTAGTTGATTTAGAATCATATTTTTATCATAAAAAATTGTTGAAGATATTTTTAATATCATAGATTTGAATATTTACCATAATAGTTTTCAAAGCTTATGTGGTATATATTTTCAACAGGCCTGTTAACTCTGGTCCTTCTGTCCCCTTATCTTCAACATCTGGATGTAAGTGGATGTCAGCATGTCACAAATGTCACAGTCACAGCTTGCTTGGATTCTGTTCAAGCTCGGTCATCAGGAAAGAAGCTCACATTAATAGCAGGAGGTGATTTATTAATTAACAGAGTTTTATTTACTGCATGGATGCATCTGGTTTTATAACTTTTAGCTGATTTTTTTGTTTGGAATTGAAATTGATTGTAGCATTTTTCTCCTTATTAATTTACAGTATTTTTGTAAAGAAATTTTTAAAAATGTTTATTAATTTTTCATTTATGTTTTCCAGGCTCTTGAATTTATGGTAATGTTACTTATGTTTAATAAGAAAAGATTTTCTGTTTGATATTTATATGTGGAATCATAACCACTTAATTCAGATATGACTAATAGAATGTATATATTTTATCATTTTCTCAATGTATTAGAAATATTTTCTATGTAGGAGCAAAAAGAATTAATATTTTTTAGACAATATATTGATGTCTTTGATGCACAATCTTTGTGATTTAAAGGCAAAAATTGTTAATTTGAAGTAAATGAAGAGACCGTCTTAGTTAATTTGATTTAGCTTAATACCTATAACTTATAATTGTTTCTAAATTTCTGAATGTTTTTTTTCTTAAAAGTGCTTATTGTAATCTTGTGATGAAATATTTGTCTTTACACTTATATATGTTTATAATACCTTGCACAAAAATTTTGACATGACCTTAAAATAATCCAAGATCTGCTCTTTAATTTGGCTAATATATATAATATATTTCTTCATTAGTGTTTTATCCTAACCATTTTATGTATTCATATAAAATTATTCTTATTTGTATCATTCTCAGGTACCAGTATTGAACTTGAGGCCTTAGAATTAGATTCAAATCTTCTTGAAGTATCCCGTTCAAATTTTTGTATAAATAGTCTACGACCTGACAGATTAGATTATCTAGGTACTACTTTAAGATCTATTGAAACTATTGTTTACTAAGTTATATTAATGGTAATCTTTGATGATCCTAGTATTGAAAGATCACAAAAAAAAAGTAATTTTATTATCACCAGATAATTTACCATGCATATTTTAATTGAACTATAATTCCCCCTTTTTTTTAAAAAAAAATGCTTTTTAAAAATTTAATATGGAAATAATTTATTGGAATTTTTTATATGAAATGTTAATGGAGATCTTGTATAATTTAAATGACATATGCTGAGTATCTTGATATTTAGAAAGAGCACTAGTGAAAGAACAGTTAAGATCATCAGATAGAATGTACATTAGAAGATCAAATTATCATCTGCAAAAGAAGATTTTCGATAAGATAAATTTGTTTTGTAGTAGATAATTAGAATTAAAACTTTCCTATCTAATGTGCTGTAAAAAAATCTGGAGGAAAAAGTTGCAGATATCATTAGTATGTATTTCAGAGTGCAGGCAGCATGTAAAAAAAAATATGTATACCATTATATATACACTGGTAATAAGCATAATTTTATTGCCTTAGTTTATTAACTAATATTTGATGTATATTAAATATGAATGGCATAAAATGATAATAAATAATAAATATTTGTCCTAAACAAGGAGATATTATTTCAATGACAATTACTTATAACAACTTTTAAAATTACAATGGTCATTTTTATCACTTTTTTTATTATAAATGATTGCTTATTTAAAGGAGAAAAGGAACATCAGAAATAAATTATTGTTTCTATATGTGATTTCTTTTCTTCCTCTTTTCTTTTGATCATTGGATCATTCATTTCTTTGTATTCTGCAAAGTATATTAGTAAAATTTAGTCATCTTGTATTTTTTCATAAAGTGCTATGAATAAAGATACTCTAATTTAAACTATATTATAAAAGTTTTCATTCTTCATTGTTTTAATTTAAAAGTTAAATAGGAGACAGGAAAGAGGATATTCATACCTTAATTTCCTTTGCATTTAAATAGAAACAACTCTGTTAGATTTATTACATATCACACTTTGTATAATTTATTCAAGTGTTTAGACTTTTTTGAAGATCATATTTCCCTGGCATAATAAAAACACTTGTCAAAAAATATTCATTCATGATTTTAATACATATATTGTTACAAGTTTGTAACAATATATGTATTTTGTATTTGTATATTTGTTTTTTGCATGCTGTATGTTATATTTGTATATTTGTTTCCTACATAGTAAATCTCCCGATAGGAACATGGTTTTATTGGGTATAGTTTTATTCATAATACTGGGTGCTGGATGGGTGATGAGTCAATGAAGAAACCAGAATATTCAAGAATTTAGGCCATATCACAGTTAGGAGTTAAGATATGAAATCATTCTAGAAGTATCAGTACCCTATCATAGAAACTATAAAAAAAAAACAAGGGGCAGATTAAGTGAGTCACTTGTGTGAAGTCAATTGACTTAAACTAAAGCAAGTAGGTGGAGAATTAGTTAAGAGAGAACATATCAATTCCCTCTGAGCACTTTATGCTGTTGTGATTGTTTAAAAGCAATCTGTTGGCATTTATTGTTATTTACTACAATTTTACCGTTACTGTTTATTTGCTTTTTTTGCTCTTGCTTCAGCTATGTTTTGCTATTGTGTACGCATGGAATAAAAAGCGCCTTTATCCATTATTGAGTCTATTGGACTTTTTCAATGTATGGATGTATTTTGAATTTTATATTGTTTAGTTCTTTTCTGAATATATTTCTAAAGATATAACATCTGTTTTTCACTTTCCCTTTTAAACATTTATTTTCATCAATATGGATGTAAAAATGTAGTAACCACATAAATTTGCCTTTGTATATGCAGAAATTATTTCTAACTAATACATATACTCCATTTCTGATCTTACCTTATAAAACATCAGAACTTCAGAGGTATAAAATGACTGTATCAATTAAGAACACTCAAAGATAGAGGTGAGAACTATATTAATGTTTTTATTATTGCATTGTGATACAAGTATTGTTTGGTCACATGCATGTGTGCTGCATGTATAAGAATGTCTGGCTCATGTGTTCATTCAATTTGTTTTGCAAAAGAAAAGTTTTTGTTTGCAGTGCAGTGTGTGTGAAATAAAATAATTGATGCATGAAATTTGAATAACTAATTTATCAAGCTGTTGTGCTAAGGATTCTCATCATTTGACTACATTTCGAAATCGGGAAGTATATTCCTAAAAAAAAATCCTTGTTTAGTTTGAAAATAGAGGTTTAAATCTAAACAAAACTTTAAAAAAATAAGCAAAATCTTATGTAGTAAATAGAAATTAAAAGATATGTTAAAACTAGTAAATTTAGAAAAATTGAACTACTTGGACCTGACTTCAAAAATATTGAGAGAGGAAAAAGAATTAACTTGCATTTTATAGCTAACAAGTATTGAGTATATCAGAATTTAAGCTAATTTTGGAAAAATTCTTACATTTATTCAAAATTAAAAGTTTAAGAAAAATTTGCATTTAATCTTGTATGTATTTGAACTAGCGTTTTCTGATCTTATTGTTAACTTCCAAAAACATGTTAATGTATTTTCTCACAAATATTCAGTTTAAATATTTTTCAGCTTATCATGATCTAATAGTAATTTTCAATATATGGTGTGTCCTTTTTAAATGTTTATTAAATGTTTAACTATGCTATTCAGTCGTATTTATTTCAAATTTTATAATTTGTTTACTATTAATTTATTTTATTTGTTAATCTTTTAGGTGATGACTATGAGGATGAAGATGATCATTTTTTTGAAAATGAAGGTGATTTTATTTTTTATTAATTTTTAAAGATGCTCATTCAAACAAACTAACAAACAAAAAAGTGCTTTCATTAATATTATTTGTTTAATTTTCAATGGAATAAAAAATCTAAACAAATATTTATAAACAGAAACTTTATTAAAAAATATTGAGATAATGATAATTTGGAATTAGTTCGAAATAGAGATATTTTAAATCTATAATAATTATATATATTTTAGATGTTAGTGTTATTTTCAATTCTCTGTATGGATTCTTTCTTTAATTTCTGTATTATTTCTTTCTTATTTTCTTTATTTCCTATAATAATTAAATAAAAATTAATAATTAATAAATAAACTGATAAAAATTAAATTTTTTTAAAAAAAAGTGAAGAAAAGAAAACTGTAGATAATTTTATTATTAATTGATTTTAATTTCTCCACTAAACAAAAGAAACATATAAACATTGCAATAAAAAGATATTTAATTATCATATTTATTTATAATAAACAAATATGTGTGGAAAGATAGATTTAAAAAAAATTTTACTAATGGCCGTAAAATTTCAATAAGATAAAAGAAAAATATTTATTATATGAGAAGTTATTGTAACCTGGTAGAAAATTTCTTGCTGGGTTATAATTATATGAAATAGTTTGAATTACAATGAAAACAGATTTGTCACCATACCTTACCTAGGACAAAAGCTTATTTTAGTATTTGAATACGATTAGGGTACTAAGCTAAATTTTTCAAATAATAATAATAAGGAAAAAAGTTTATATACTGTTTTATTTTATTTTCCACTTATATTGATTTTTTTAATTAATTGTTTTATTATCATATCTGTAGATTCAGCTACTAGCGACTCTGATAAGCTAGCAAGTGGTGACCAAACTCAACCATCAGCTTCTGGTGATTTTAATGGAGAATGGTCAGAAATTTTTGAATCACCATTATGAAAATATCATCTTCTATTAGCATTCTTTCATTTGGTTTTTGATGCATCTAGGTACAGTACAGTATTGATATCTTTTTGAAGCGTTTGAGGTTTTTTAAACAAAAGAAGAGTGCATTTAGTTCCTATCTGTGCTAGTTTTGTATATAGCTTTTTTGGTGCAGAGGGAAAATTGCCTTTGAAATATTTATATTCTGTAAGTAATAAAAAAAAATCATTTTCTGTAAAGTTTCAACTTTATCTTAAAGTGTACTTTAAAGCTAATTTTAAATTTCCTCTTGCCCAACCTCAAAGAATTGAAAATGTTACTTATAGAAGCCATGTACAAAAACTTAATTCTTGCACTGATGTGTAAATTATACCTCAGCTATATTAAAATACAATTTTTTTTTTAATTTCATAATAATGTGCATTTAAATGCAATTCTAAGAAACAGTTTTGCTCATGAATATGTAATTTTTTTAAGGATTGCAACTGTGCTGCTGCTTTTCCTTTTTTGTAAAGGTAACATGTTCTCATTGGAGATTCCAATGTTGTTTTAAAACAAAATAAGTCTATTATATTTCTTGTTGTTGTTTAATTACAAATTTGTTGAATCTATTTCTTTGTTATATTGGTACAGTGTGATTTATAAATTTATATTAAGAATTGTTATTTTTCTCAATTAATTACTTTTTTATTATGGAATTACTGTAAAGAAAGTATTGCATCAATTTTTATTCTTTATGATGCATTGTGATTTAAGTGTTGTTTGGAGTTGCTACAAATGAAATATATTGCATTTTATTTTATTTTTGTGATACATGTAGACTATAAGTAATGAATTGATCTTCTGCACAACTACTTTCTGAATTTAATAAAATAATCATGAGTCAATTTCATTTTTTCTTCTCATAGGGAACATAGTAGGAGAAAATGTGTTAATTTGTTCTAACAGTTTTAAATGGAAATATATATATTTGTTAAATTAATAATGCATTACTGACAGTTCTAAAAAATTTCATATGATGATAAATAGAGATCATATGAGAGCTTTGCTCTTTCCTAAATCTTTTTTAGAAGGATTTAGAATTAATTCTTTTACTTTTTACTTTTTTTACTTACTTTTGTGAAAAATTCAAACTTGCAAATTTATCACATTGAACTGGTATCAATTCTTATTTCAAATAATTAGCCCTCAGTGTTATAAAACACACCTTTTCTATTTTTCATGGTCTGTTCAAAGCTAAATAATTTGTATTTATATGTATATTTTTTAAGTATTCATGACTTAAGTTTTATTAAAGTTTCAGAGAATGTTTACATTTTTTTTTAAAGCTTAGCTTGACTTGGGGGGCCATGAAATCAAATTAATTGAATGGCCAGATTATAAGTTTATAGAATATTTTTAAAATATGAAAATTATTAACTCTATTTATATTAATTTTTATATGCTATAAATTTTATTTTTAGAAGAAGTAAAATTTATAAAGCTTTCTATCAAAATATAATGGATATAAAATAAGAAAGTTTTAAATGGTTTGTATTTATTTCTTCTTTTTCCCCTAGTCATAAGATCAGCATCAAATTAGAATGAAAGGAAAATCAATTATTTATTTTATGGTACTTTATTTAAAGAACTTTTCTCTGTATATCAAAATAGAAGATGAAAAACATATTCTATTACTAATTGTTTTTTGTTCTCAAAACGCCCCTTTACTTCAAAAGCGTTTTCAACTTTTTTTACATCTGCTTGAAAGAATTATTAAATACCTGCTTCCTTTAATAATAAAATATCTAAATATTTTGTTTTGAATAATATTGCAATATGTATTTAAATTAAAATTTTTTAAATAAGTTGAATTTTATAGAAAGAAATATAATCATTAATCTTTTTTGTGAAGTTTTAAAGAATTGTGATGTTAAATTTTGAAATCATTTGATGTTCCCTCTGCATTTTGTATATAGAATTGTTTTGTTGTTTTCATATAAAATTTTCATTTGTTCATCAAAGTATGCTATCAAATATTTAAAAATGATTCATTGATTTTTTATATTTAGTACAGTAGTGAAAACTCTGAATTATGTAATTTTCTCATTTTGACTGTAAATATTTAGCTATTTTTCAAACACACAAAACAGCTGTATTTAAAAAAAAAACCCTGTAATATAAAATGATATTTTAATCATTAAGAGTTTTCATAATTGGTGCTGTAAATATTACGTTACATTTCAACATGATTTAAATTTTTAAATTTATTTTTGAAAGAAGAGATTGCTAACAAAACTATGATTAAAAGATGTTATATTTCCGCACATATTATGAATGCATATTTAATGTTAATGTGAAGAACTGCCATTATTCAATTTCTTCATTGCAAATGTTCTATTATTTTTAAATGGGGATAACTATTGGAAAATAAACTGCAGAATTTTATTATCAGAACATAATTGCTTATTATCAAATGTCATATTTTACTTTTTTGCAAATATATTTTATAACCTATTTGTTATTTACTCAAATTAAAATTTATATTTAACTATTCATAGGCAAGACACTGTTGACAAAATATTTTTATTAAAATACTATTAAATTACTAGTTAATTAAATATAAAATATTAAAATCTATATCTTTGAAGACTGTGTTAGAATCTTAATTTTAAACCAATATTCAAATGCATAGGAAGGCAAATAATCATGCAAAATTATGATATCTAATAATACAAAAAAAAATTATATCTTCATTCCAACAGAATTCATATATTATTTATGACAATTCTGTCGGTTGAAATGGATATGTAATTTGTGTGATTAAAATCTTATTTGGAAAATTATCACATATTGTAAAATAAATAATATTAGTATGCAGTTGTATTTTCAACTTTTGGGGTATTTTTCTGCTTTTTACTAGGAAATTCTAAAAGGTGCATTATTTAAATTTTAATGTTTGTGAAAACTTTCTTCATTATGCCTTTTTTATTGCTCCTCAATTGGATAATCGTATCAGTTAATTATATTTTATATGAAATGAGGGTTTTATTTAATTAACATTCTGAGAAATTTTATGCTTATAAAAATTGTTCTACAATGACAATGATATGTTAGAATTTAATGTGAATTTTTAAATAATAAAGAGATTAATGATAATGTATATTTATAATATAACAGGTTATAAATTAACCAAAATCTGTGAAGCAGAACCAATAAGTTGCATCAGTTTAAGCTTCAAGAGGTAGCAGAGTAGGGGTGTTATATAATTATACAAAAGTATAGCCTCTGAATGATATATGCCTGTGGACGCACATTTTTGAAGGTGCTATGTTAATGAAACCAAAATTCTTGAAATGAGCTTCTTAATAGTAGTTGCATATATGAGGCCCTTTCAAATATTCTCATAAATAAAAATTTGGATAGGGATGAGGGAATTTTAAGACACTGTAGGAGCCAGTTGACAGATAGGTTTATTTTACATCCAAAGTATTATTCAAGTAATATCTGTTGTTTGTTGCATGAACAAAATTATGCAATTTTAAAAATTGCTAAAACAAAGTGTTAATTTTTGTACCTGTATCATGTACAATAAATAATAAAAATTTACAAAAATAACATTCATAAAATCCTATATAACTAAAACAGATTTTGACCAAAAAGAAAAGAACACTTCTCCTAATAGTTGATTTTTAATCTGTTATTTATTAGAAATAGAATTTCTCTAGCAAATCATTTCAAGTATTTGGATATTTTTATTTATAATATCATTATTGAAATTTTGTGATGTATTGAAAATTAATTATCTTTTCTCATCAAAAATTCTTTGGCTGAATTTATTTCAAATTCTGCAGTTTTTTTTCAATAGTATCCTTTGATTTCGATAAAGCTTAAAGCATTTGACTTCAATCAATTGCATTGTGCAATACACAATCCATTTGATATATTGTATATAGATTATTTATTGTTTAATACTGTTTTATTATGTCTTGTCTATGTTTATCTGTTAAATAAATAAAAAAAATATCCTTATTTTTTGTGAGATTGCTTGTTAAATTCAATTACAAAATTACATTTTTTTTAACCCTTTGCCTTAACCACTTTTACAGTACAATTGGAAAAGTTAATCTAGTCAACCTTATTGTGAATCTTCATAGAAGAATTTGGTCCAAATACACATGTGCATTTCGGGCAATAAACCATGTACCAAATTTCATTTAACTAGCTCTTTGACTTCACATGCACGGGCAGAACAATCGTATCTTAGGCACATTTTATCGAAACTTTCTACATATTTGTTACTTGGACACATGCATTTTGGTTAGGCTAATTTTTTTATTAATCTGTTTTTCAGATTCATAAAAATTTATTTATTAGTGAAATTTTTGATAATTACTATATTTTAACTTTTTGTACTTCGTATGCAAAAAGATAGTGGATAACGAGTTCCAATTCTTATATTGTGTACCCTACTTTAATGGATTTCTATGTATTAACCTTCTGTTCCTGATGCACCAGTATTAAGTTTCATGTCCCTATTTATTGAATTCTGATGGCATCATGCCTCCCATTTCTTAGCGCATCAGACTTATGTTTGTAATTCTTAATTATCTTGACTGTCCAGTATTATGAATCTTGCTATTTCATTTCTTGTGCCTTCCTCCCAGATATTTTTACAGAGAATAACATTAATTAAAAAGGGGTGAGTACAATTTCAGAGCTTTAGATAAAAAAATTTATCCAACTAATGTAATTAATTTTAAAGGATAAATTCTAAATATATAGTTTTAATCATTAAATGTTTTGTATAAAGTTGCATTAAATTTCAATTATGTGGGAGAATTGCAACCTACAAAATGTTGGAATGAAATTAATAACAAACTTTGTAAATTGTTCAAATATGTGCAATTCTCAAATATGTGCAAAAAAGTTGCAAATATTTCAGGTGAAAATTGTAAAAATGATAAGATATAACTACCAGAAAAATTCCCATTGGGTCCCAGGGAATTTTTCCCAGTATTGGCAATGTTTCAGAAAATTATAATTAATACTTGTCGTGGAATTTTTCAGAAAGTTTTTGTGTAAATTATATGTAAATGTACTTTTTATTAATATTTGAAGTTCTTTTAGAGAAAGGAAAAGGAACTCTGCTCAGTATTGAAATTAGTTAAACACAAATGGGCCAATATTTTACTGTTTATTAGATTCTCGATTGTTTGCATAAATAGTAGTCATTATGTAAGTATGGACTTCACAAACTGGAAGGGAGAAGAATCCTATCAGAGGGACAAGTTTAAGATAAGCTATCTACTCAATTTACACTCTTTGTATTTTCACAAGTTAAATGTCATCTTCGATTGAACTTGTGCAAATTTTGTGTTATTGTAATTTCTGTCAGAAAAAGTTTGTAGAAATAATTTATTACGATTTATTTCCTTAGGTATGATTATTGAAGATGCAAACAAGGTGAATATCCATGTTCATAATGAAATTAATACTAATATTACATTGGTATTTTTGAGCAAATTAATATGTAAAATTAAATAAAATATTTGGGAGGACTGACTAAAAATGCAATTTTTCTTAAGATATTTTAAAGAAAAATGTATTTGTGTGCATTCCCTCAATAGAAATTGCACTAAAAGATAGCATACTAACAGAAGACTTCCAATTATGATTGTATATAATAAATAATTTGGGTTTGTATGAAAAATTTAAGTAATTGTTTGTTATTACATTAAGTTACTTTTGTACTGTGAATAAAAAATTGTGTCAGTATATGAAGACAACTAATTAGTTACAGGGTATAAATTTCTCTTAAGTTATGATCGTTTTGTTCTGCCCCTCTCCCCCCTCAGGAAGTGAAAATTTTCATTATTGTCACTGACAGACACAGGGTTGTTAAATGATCAGAGGTGGCTGATGGCAAACTGAATAGGTACGAGCGAATTATGGGATTTTTCCTGGCATTTTCTTCTAACCATAACTGTTCTCAGATATTCAGTTTTTCTGTCTATGGCCAGACATGTATTCAACAGGTACTAAAATCCCTGCAAATGATGACTCCAAATTTTAGAATTCTAACATTATTTAGTCTAAATTTCCATGATACTTGAATATACTACATTACATTTTTCTTAAATCTTGCTAGAGTACTTTTGGATAATATATTTAATAAACTTGTACAAAGCTTTCAAATACTCAAGATTAAATATATATATATATATGTTGAGTAAGTGAAAAATCACATCCAAATCTCAAAAAGAAAACTAGTATTATAGGGTGCAACAATTCATACGGGTTTCCAAGTGAATAACAAGTTTCAAAGCATGGGAAATCATTCAGAATCACTAATTTACTACTGTATAGAATTAGTTGAAAAAAATTTAAGATCATATATTAACAGCACATGAATGATTTATAAAAAACAGTAAATATGTTACCATTTATTTTTACACAACATATTCAAAACAACTGAAAAGACCTGTTCACAGTTTTTCAAAAATGTATATATAGGCAAAATTACTACACAAACATTTTTAATGTTTGAAAACAAAGCACATTGTTAATACTGAAGGGGCAGTAAAATAATAGAAGTTTAAAAGAAAGACGAAACAGACTGTTGATATAAGGTAAATACATTTTTTTAGTGCCTATTATCACACAATTACAGAATTTAGCATACTCATTTGCACAAAAACAATAAAATTTTAATAAAATTATTTCAACTACTATCTACTTTGTTCTAGAACTTTTTTTATCTAACAAATGTTGCACTTCATACCAAACATTATAAAATTTAGCAATTGTAAATGTTTATTAACCATATGATTCCATTATAGAATTTGATAAATTCTATTCTTGCAAAACAGCAAAGGCACTTGAATCAACTTAAAACTTTTAAAGAATTGAATTTTTAAAAAAAATCAAGGATATAAAGCAGGAATATTAAAAAGAATTGTACATCTGAATTTTAATAAAATTTATTTTGTTTAATTGTAAAATCTTATACTAGAACAAACATTTTTTTTAAATATTCAAAAGTATCTGATTATGTTTTGTTTGATTGCTTAAAACTATACTGGCACTTAAAAGAGTCAAAAGTCAAGATAAAAATATACATATGTATGGAATCCTTAATTATTTTTAAAAATCACATTATTTCAACATTTAAAATAAATATATCACTATATATGTGCATACATTATTTACTTAGAATTAATTTTAATTCAGGAATGTCATGGATTTAACAAACTTTCCAAATGTAATTCAGGAACTTCATAAATAAAATTATTATTCCTGTAATTAAGTTGTTTAAAAAAAGATAAGTAAAATAAAAAAAACTGAAAGAATCATAATTTGTTATTAAAGAAAAAAAAATCGCTGTAATAATATTTGTACACTTAAGATATGTAAATGTAAAAATATTATAGATATGTAAAAATATCAGTAAGTTAAAATTTTTATCACAGCACAAAGGAGCAAATTAATATATGAATTGACACTAGGACAAAAGTTATCAATATATTTTAGTAATACTTGAAAAAAAAATAGTAGGAAATTTGCATTACTAACAATTTAAATAGATTTAAGGCATAGAAATGCAAGAGATTTTGACTAATGCTATATTTAAAAATAGTGAGCATAAATGTTTTAAACAATACTGGTATTTAAAGACTGAAAAACAAAGAATTCACAACTTAAACCATAATAAATAATCTTAATTTTGAAGTACAATTTAGGAAAAATTATACTGTAATTTTAAAAACAATTGGTAACCCTCTTCCACCTTATATAGAAAAATTCACAATACATAGTAATCTTCAAAAGAATATATTACAAAAGTTCAAGTTTAAAAACTAAAACATTCAAAACGTATATTTATTCATTGTAATAATCACATTTTCATGCTATAATAAACTTTATTTAATATGAACCAGCATAGAAATCCAATACTATAAAATTCTTTTACATAAGAAAATTCCCTATATATATATTCTTTTTATACTGCTGAAGTTCATAATCAACAAGAATATATTTTCCATCTTTATATACATTTATAGTATAAAAATTCATAAATTGCAATAAAAATATTTTAATCTTTAGTACATAAAAAAATGTACTCATAACTAAATTACTATGATGATAAATAGCATGGAATTACAAAGTTGTAGCATCTTTTCAAATTTTCTTTGATATGAAGCTTTTCTTTCTGAAAAAAAAATATACATATATTACAAATTTTGAAGAAATTTAAAATCTGTACAATATCTATATGAAATTGTAGTATGTAATTCTATTAACTATGTATTTTGAACCAAAATCTTATTTGAATACTTTTTCTTTTAATGAAGAATATAGAATGACTATGTTAGAGTAAATTATAGTAAAATTTAAAGATAGAAATATTTTTAACGTGGAACAACTATTTCACATTTTTAGGAAAAAAGTATGCAGCAATACATTCAGTTGTTATGTACTTTCAGTTCATTTTACTGGGTATACAAAATATACATAAATGTTAAATCTGTAATCAAAATTATTTCTCTGTGTCTCATACATAAAGAAAATAGTAAATTTTATAATGACAAATGAAAATATAGCTTTATGCTTAAATTAGTAAATTTAAGTCATTGTAAACATGAATTTACTTGAAGGAAAATACAATTAATTATATTATTAAATTATTAATTACAATTATAATTGTTATTCACATTAGTAATAATTATATTTTTAATATCTGAATTTCCAAGCACTGGTATAATAGATATAATTTTTAATTATAAAATATATCTAGAAGGGCAAAAATTCCTTTTAAATTTTCATTAAAATATTAAGGTAATTTCACAATAATTAAATGGTAGTCCTTGGTTTTGGCAACATTATAGATTGGAATTCAGATAAACATTTTTACCATTCTTTACATTAATTCTGTAGAAACTAGTAATACTGATAAATCATGATCAACTATTTAGAATTCTCCTAATAAAAAAAAAATCAGTTGGAAATATTCAGCAGGCATTCTTGTGTTAAATTCAAACTGGGTCACAGACTATGTAAGCATGCCTGACCAGTGACAACTGAAGCATGGTTGGTTTCTCCCCATTAACTTCAAGATCAATGATTCACTTTTAGATTTTTTTTTCCCCCTTCTTCCTTGATTTTAAAAACTTGCAAGTGATTTTTGCTCAGACTGATTTTCTCATCACATATATAAATAAATCCTCTACTGTTATGGTCACATCAATGGTAATATTGTCAATATATTTTTGTGTTAATCGATATAATTGATAACTTACTAAAATATTTTATTGTTAACTGATTGCTGTTAACCACTGATTAAAATTTTAACTGGAGCAATCTTTAACACATGGAAAAATGCAAGAAAGAAATTTATTTCAAATGGTACCCACCATTTAAGAGACGAGAAGTTTCTTCAAATTAATATCCATGGGTAATTTGATAACAATCAGTGAAAAAAAAATCACAATATATAGAAAACAAGAACTCATCAATGGTAAATATTATATTTAAAATCAGTGTAACTTTCCCTGCATTGTCTTAAAATAATTCAAAATTAAACCTATGAAAACTTAATGCATCAGAACAAGATATTACCTGAACAAACTAGTGAATATAATATTATATCAGAGACTAATTTATAATTCAAATTTATTTTTAAAAATTCCTAAATTCTTCTTTAAACATTAATTGTAAAATAATATAATTTTGTATAAACCCTGATTAAAATCTCTTGCAAAATGAAAATTCTCAAAAAATCACGCCACTTAATATATATAACTACCAATAATGAATTTTTAAAAAATAAAGCAAATGCTAAGTATGGAAAGATTTAAACAATTATTAAAAATGTTATATCACTCAAAAGACATTTTAATAAAAATGATTTAAAATTTAATTCCATAGAAAAATTTAATTCCTTAGAATTCATCTTAGCTTCTGAAAAATTATGAAATGTATTCATACAGTTACAAGTTCATTTGAATTATTACCTAAGGAACTTTCAACGCTAGCAACATTTCATTCTTCGTTTTCCAGGCACTTTACCTAATCTTATTGTACTTTCATTTCCTTGCTGCTGGCGCTCTTTGGATTCCTTTTTGCTTTGTAAAACCATTCTTGTTATTTCATTAAACATCTAAAATGACAAATTTCATAATTCATGAATAAAAAAAACATGTATTAACCTCAATGACATAAAAAAATGCAGTAGACAGTTTCTCTGCCTATAAAAAAAATTAAAACCATAAATTAATAATATTTAAATGCATAAGGATTATATTATAAAATTTTACTATTATTTAACACTAAGTTAGCCTATTTTGAATCATCCACTCATCTCTCCAAGTCCCAATAATGAAATTTGAGACAATGGCAAACATTTATGACAGCAAATAAGGAATTTTAAAGTAGGGCCAGAATTAATTCAGAAACTAAACTCAAAGATATTTTGTCATTATGCATATTGAGATTTCAAATATGCATTTGAAAATGATCATTTGACCAACTGCGGCAAGATTAACATTAAGCTCTCAACTTTTATGAAATCAAACTTCTGACATTCAATTTTTGATTAGGAGCAAGAAAGAAACATCTGCATGAATATTTTTTAAAAATATGCCAAGGGAAATAATTTAAAAGAAGGTCATTAGCTTTACAGCCATTATAGAAACGCATAAACACAGCTTTTCTTTTTTAATGCACCATTTGGCCAAGTTTAAAAACTTTCTTCTTAATCATCTTTCCATTTCAATTGAAATAATGCATTCTTCAAAACTAACTGAACTTATAAAGACCTGAATGGCAAATGAATTACTTTATAACATCTTCAAAACCTCAATGAAAAAAAATATGCAATAAAAATAATTTCTTTAAAAAAAAAAAGCAGTATTGAATGTGATGGAACTATAACAAAAATATCCCTTACAGTAAATCAACTTTCATAATGACATTAAAATAATCATTTCAGAATTCAGTTGGTATGTTTTGCTAACTAATCAAATTGAACAAATAATTAAATAGAATAAAACTAATAGCATATACTAATACTAAACAGAAGAAGCATTTAGAGAGCCAAATTAAAAATCTATAAAATATTTAGATATCTAAAATAATTAATGGCTATAACATACCTCTTCCACATTGATATTTTCTTTTGCACTTGTTTCAAATAATTTTATATTCATTTGGTCAGCAAACCTTTGTGCATCTTCCGTAAGAACTATTTTTCTTTCTGGATCATCATTCTTGTTCCCTACTACAAAATATTAAAAGCAATACATTTAAAAGATATATAAAAAAAAAATTTTTTTCCAGAAGATATAAAAAAAACACTTTTATGTAAAAACTAGTGAATATATTATATATATTTCATATAAAACAAATTATAACAATTTACACAAATGTAAATTTAAGTACATAATATTTTCAACATACAAAATTTACCTATAAATGATAAATACTTTTAAATGCTAGAATGATACTTTTAAATTATTAAAAAATCTTTTTAATCTTTTATTAGTGCTCAAACAAGGCAAAAATTTATCAACAAATATCTGGGGAAAGGGTCAAAACAAAAACTATTAAGTGATGATTAAAATATCCAAAGTAAATTGGATTTGTAAAATATATTTATTTTTCTTTTCTTTTTGTTCAGAAACTAATTAAGTTTACTATTAAGTTCTTTATTAATTATTATAAATATTACTCTATCTTGTAATAAGTTTTTTTCTTGTCAAATTCACTATCAAATAGTACTACTTGTATAAAATCAAAATTTTACTATAACTGATATTAAAACTTATCTTTGTATTGATAATTTTTATCATAACTAACACCATTGATACAATATCACATACAGTTAGCAAATACATAAATTATTAATATATTGTTATTAAAAGTATGCGACTGTACAAAAATTCACAACTCCAAAACAAAAGATTGAAAAATTGATAACAAAAGTCTATTATATAAACAAACTGAATTATATAAAAATGTGAAAAAAAATTAAATCTAAGATTTTTTACATAAAAACCATTGTTTAATAGCATAGATCTTACCTATTTTCTCACAAAAGCATATAAGCTATATTAAATTATATTTTATATCACCAATTAATTTAAATTTCAATCCTTTCACTACAGCATTATCCAAATAATTGCCAACTATACACCAATTTTGGGTGAAGAAATGAACAAACAAGGCAATAGACAGCCAAAAAACACACAAATCTAACTTCCAAATATCTAAAAAGGGCATGAAATATTTTCTTAATTTTAAGAACATCTTTGGAATTTCGAACTTGCAATTTAAAAGTTAACAATAAATCAGATATCAAATACTTTATAAAAGCACTTTTTGCAGATATATATCATACATATACCTTTCTTTTTCTTTAATATATATATATTTAAAATATTTCCTTAACATTACTATCTGTTGAAAGATAAAACTAAATGCTTTACCCAATATTCTTTTGACCATATCACAATTCTGCTCAATCTCATGTAACCATCTTTTGACATTTGCAAATGATTCTCCATTGGTTACATCATACACAACTATAACACCGTGTGTTCCTCGATAATACCTAAAAAAAGGATTAAATGTACTGAAAAATTCAACAGCAAATAAAATAAGCTTACATTTTAAAGTAAAAAACACTTCTCTATAAATAGCAGTATCCAGCAATACAAAATAATGGGTTTATGAAAATTCAGAGAAAAGATTAAAACATTACATTGTAAAATAATATTTTATGCATATTTGGCCACTATTTAACTAAAGAAAAAGCACCACATGTAACAAAATCAACCAAACTAATTTAAGATATAAATTTTACAATATATAAATATAAGTGCAAAAATTTTAAACTGCTGCAAAATATGTACATTCTTTCAAGCCTTATATTTTATTTTTATCAATATATTGAAATTTTAATTTACAGTATGAAAGATATTGATTCCTTAAGAATATAATATTATACAGCATTCTACTAGCTTTAAAAATGATAACAGAAGAAGCCAATGTTACCACATATTTTAAGCAAAATTAATCTAGTTTAATTAGCGAAATTGGTAAAATTTGGTTTTAACGATGACCAAAAATCAGCAAGAAATTTTTTTTCCAAATTATAAAAATATACTCAAGTAGCAAATCACATGCTACATAGTTAGACCATTGAAATCGGCAAATTAATGAAATTTTTCTTGACGCTTTTTAATCACTGTTACAACCAACAAGTGCCTCTAAGTATATATCAAAATAGTTTAAGAATATTAGTTTAGATATAAGATCTAACATTTATGAAAATGAAGACTAAATTTGTCTTGAAATACATATAACCACAGTTCACAAATAGAAACAAAAATTAAAGAAAACTTTTAAAAAATTAAGAATAACAAAGTCAATTTTTAGAATTAAATCACAGATAATTATCATTGAATGCATGCAAATATATATATCTTTCCTCATTATAAGGCTTCATAAGAAAATAGTGAAGACATGAAACATTTATATTTAGAAATGAAAGAAACAAATTTTAAATATAAAACAAAACTTCAAGCACTTAAAAATCTAACTAAAAGTTTTTTTAATTTTGCTATGAAATTCAAAACACATTGAAAAACCGACGCATCAAATCTAACTTTAAGGGTCTTTACTAACAGCATTTTAGCTTATTATAATATATAATCAGTTCTAAAAGATTCTAACAATTGAGCTGTATAAAAGCAAATTAGTTCAGAAGAGAGTATTACATAAATCAAGCCTGCCATTAAAATAAAATATCTCACGTTGAAGTGATAGTTCTGAATCGTTCTTGACCAGCAGTGTCCCATATTTGAAGTTTAACTTTTTCTCCATCAATTTCTAAGGTTCGAATTTTGAAATCTACACCAATGGTGGTTATGTAGTTACCTACAATAGATTAATAAAACAATTAACGAAACATTTTGTTGCAAAAGAATTCTACATACAAAAATTAATATTTTAAAAAATCAGGTATTAAAAACTATACCGATCTTCACCTGAAAATGTGTTATCGGCGAACCTCAGTAGTAAACTACTTTTTCCGACACCTATAAAGACAACAAAAGAGTTATTGTTTTTATTTCAAAATATAATAATGCTTTAACTGTTATTGTTTTTATAATGACACATGGCATACATATAATAACCTCTTTTAACACCTTTACAAATTTATACAAGCAACTTTCCCTTATTGTTTACAATATGGATTTGTACCGACCTGAAAATTTTTTACTGTATATTTAAAGAACAGGTGATGCTTTTACTTACCACTATCACCAATTATTAAGAGTTTGAAGAGATGATCGTACTCCCGGGCCATTTTGAACTCAAAATAACATTTAAATTGTTCACACACTCATTCAAGTACTTCACAACCACAAATATGACAAGCGGAAGGGGGGGCGTGTATGATTCATGCTTCGCTCTAGTTGGCTTTCCGATTAAATTAATCGCTTTCTGGTTTTATTTCTGATTTTAATTTCTAAAAGTGTATTGTATATATAGTATAAAAATGCTTAATTTCCTATAAATTTATAATTTATTCTGAGGATCTACGCTATGAAAGAAATAAAAGAAGTATCAATCAGTAACAGTTTTATCAACTTCTTAATGACTGCAACCGTTGTTGTGCATTTCAAAACAAACAAAAGAGCATTTGGATTTTGCTCTACGATCTTTCGATGTCTGCTAAGCTTGATAATTTTTTATAAATTGAAATTCGCGTAATAAACAAATTCAGAAAAAAATTTATACTGAATAAAAATAGTGCATTGTTGAAAATTATTTAGGAAACAGTGATTTAAAAAATTATTTAATTGATTCTTTAACTTTATTAATATGTATCGAAATTTAATCAAGTTCTTTAGAAATGAAAATTTATTTTCATCTTGCTTGTCATGTAGAGTGGTTTCACCTAAAATAATTGTAAGCAACGAAAGAAGGTTTTCAACTTCAGAAGACATTTATAGGTAAATTATTTTCATTAATAATTATTTTTTAAGTTTGGATTTATATTTCAAAACGTATTCAAATTGTTGCATTAATGAATTTAAAACTGGCATCGATGTAGAACTTAGTAAACTTTCTGTGTTTCCAAATATCTCTTGTTTGACCATTTACTTAATTGTTCTCTTCTTTTGAACATTTAAGTAAAAGATATTGTTCTCTTTTTTAAAAGTTCTGAAATCATTAATCATTTCTTAATAGAAGTCATTTTAGTTATCAATAAAATATATATTAATGCATCTATACTGTTCTGGTGAATTTTTTCATTTAGAGTCCTAAAATATTTATTAGATTGAAGTAGATTAGTTGAAATGATTTAGAGCCCAAGCAGCATAATGTTAATTATGTAGAAGGGCTTTAATAACTGACTTTGGGGGGGGGGGGTCAGAGGATTTCATGATAATTATAGAAATGGTTTGATAAATTACAATGGCTGAGATTTTCCATGAAACATGATTAATACCAAACAGGATGTTTGAAATAATAGACATATTTTTGCTGATTTATATGAATATCCATAACTGTCAACAGCAAGTTTCACATTTCTGTTAATCTAATTGTTAAAATCAAAGTCAGAATTTTAAATAATAAATTCACATTTTCTAGAAAGTCAAAAATCTGTTTTATGCCATCTCAATAAATATTTTCTGTAAGCTTGCTGTCTTTTTTCTAGATTTTTTTGCAAAGAGACATATAATTTATCAGAGTCTAATAAAAGAACTTGTACTGATATAATGTCAAGAACCATCTCTCAATTATTTTGCATTGTATGTGTGTGTGTGTGCATAAACAATTTTTATTCATAAATTTAAGGAAATAAGTTCTTTTTTTAAAAATGTGTTAATAAGATATCTTTTTTAAAAACCATGATGAGCATGATGCAGCAGATCAAATAGAAAGGCATAAATCAGAACAGGGTGAGCATGAAAAAATATTCTAAATTTATATATAAAAAAAGAATTTGCTAACGCAGCATTTTTAAAAAAAATATATAGGCATATAGAAAAAAAATATAGGCATCAAACTTGGCAATTCAGTCATATCTGATGCTCAAGTGATTAGAAAATAATTTTTTTAGAATTAAAATTGGTATATATATATATTAATCAAGCATATTCTAATTATAATATTTTCAGCAATTAATAATTTATTTCAGACCAGGTCCATCTGTTCTGTCTTATTGGGTATTCCAACCAGAAGCTCAAGCTGTATCAAAAATACCTGTGATTATTTTGCATGGTTTATTGGGATCTAAGCAGAATTGGAGAGGCTTGGGAAAAGCTATAGCTGTGAAATCAAAAAGAAAAGTATGTGTTAATTTTATAATATGGAAAGATTTCTTTTTAAAACAGAAATGAAATTATTTCTTAAGTTATTGATGAAATAAATGTTCCTGAAATTCTGTACATAAATTTAATTTTATTTACATATAAAAATTATTTTATTTACATATAAAAATATATTTATTGTTAGTTTTTAATACAAATTTTTTAATAACTTTTAAGACAAACATTTTTTTATCTATTAGTAGTTAGAAATTAAGTAATTGAAAATTAATGTTTAATTATATTTTTTATTTGTAAAACTTTTTTCTAAGGATATATTTAATATATATATAATTTTCTATGTTAATTATTAAAACATTTAATTCTTTTTACTCAGACAAAAAAATATTCTATGCAGACAATACATCACTATGTAATGCAGAATTAATTTTGAATCCCCTTCCTGCTATATATGGTTGCTTCAAATTATAATAGTATACAAGTAAATTAATTTCAAATTGTTTTCATTAGAGTAAGTATGGTCTAAAAATAGTAATCTTTATGTCTGCTTTAAAAAAAAATGTGTGTGTTTTGTTGTTCTATCATTCTACAGATCCGACCATTTGACCTTTAGCTACCAAATTTGGCACATTTATACTTTGGAAGGTGGAAATGTGCACCTTAGAGTGATCTTTTTAAAACTTAAATTAGAATTTTGATTAATAAAAAATTAAACTGAATTTTAGTATTTAGCCTGAAAATATTTCTGCTCAAAAATAAATTTGATGCCATGTGAAAAAAATTTAAAGAATTGCCTTTCAACTAATGCTAACTTAAAATTCCAACAAATTTTTCTTGATTTTTTTTATTTTTCAAAATTATTATTATTTATAATTATTATTTTGTCTCATTTCAAAAAATAAATTACAACATTGCCTTGAAATTCAAATTATTTTCATTATTTCATCAAATATTTAATCATATGATTTTTTTCATCATTGGAAGTTAAAGAAAATCAGGGGTGTTTGTGCTCCGGGGAAACCCCGGAATTCCGGGGATTTTGAACTTCGATACCCGGAAATTCCGGGGATCGTCGTTCAAAAGGAAGTAGGAATAATAATGAATTGTTTATTTTGATCTGAGTCATTTTGTTTGCTTTGAAAGCAGAAAACGCAAGGTCAGTGTGTGTGGTGAAAACTTTTCCTTTCTTTCTCCAAAGGCAGTGATAATGCGTAAAAAGGGGGAAAAAACTTCTTTTTTGTTCTTTCCTTATTGCGAGTTATGACTCATTCTTCCGGTTCTCGGACATTCTCTTCTGGATTCTTTTCGGCAAGTAGGCGCGGCAGAAAAAAAATTGAGAGACTTCGTTCGACCAGATGTGCGATCACGTGACTCTGGGTTCAAAGGTCTTGTATCTCCTGGCGTGGCTCCAATAAGTAGAGAAGGGGAATTTTTCGCATATGAAACAGAAATTACCCCTTAAAAATTCATATCTAATTAGTTTTACAGCATTAGATCCAGAGCTAAGAGGTAAAACCAGTACAATATTAGCTTTTGAAAAATTATCATCTTTTATGTCCCATATTTTTAGTGATAATGAAAAGTCAAAAGTAGAAGCTGAAATAAGGTTATACCAGAGTCATATTGATATCACCAAAGAAATGCTCTACACATCTGATGAAAGTGGAAATCAAGTCAAGTGTACAATTGATAAATATTGGTCTAAAGTTTTTAATTTAAAAGATGATTTCACAAATGATTATAAGTATCCTACATTGGCTAAATTGGTCAAAGCCTGCCTTAACTGCTCCCATGGCCCATTAGTGGAAAGTGCATTCAACTTAATGGATACACTTGTCACTGACTATAGAACCTCTCTTAAGATTGATTCCCTAGATGCAGTGCAGACTATTAAATATGATTTAATGGCTTCTAAAGAAACCTCATGTGAAAAATATGGCTCAAAAAATCCAATGACTGATCCAATTCACAAAGATCTCTTGCTGAATATGAACAGAAGTTGGAAAACATATCAAGAGGACTTAAAAACATGTATTTCAGATGAGTCTCCTATAGAAGTCTCTGAAAAACCTTCTATATTAGCAGAAAAGCAAACTGGTTCTACCTCTGCAAGTGCAGTTCTCGAGGAAATTTCTTCAACTGTAAATGAGGAAAATAAAAGTCAACCTTCCTGCAATTATGAAGTTCACCACAAGAGAAAGACAAGCCCACAAACATCAGAAAATAAAAAAAAGCAGCAAAAATTAGATAATTTTTTTTAAAGAATTAATTCAGGTAATTTAAAATATTTACTTAAAATGTAGTAGTTTATGTGTTTGAAAATTTATGGTTATTAATTTTGCAAAAAAAGTAATTCATTGAACTTTTATAATTAGGTCATTCATAATTGTAATTTTTCATTCCCCCCCCCCTTCTCGAAACTCCAAAATGTCGGTAGTAAGTCCATAAAAGTTTCAGGGGATTTTTTGGGGTCCCACAAACACCCCTGGAAAATGAATACTTTTTAATATCTGTATAATTTATAAGACAAATTAAAAAATAAAGCTACAATGCTACGAAAGCTAGACAATAGATGGTTGCACATATAGGTTTAAAATAGCATTATGTTGTCATGGCACTAATCTCTATTAGAAAGATTCATAAGAACAGAACATATGTAAGACAATTAAAATAAAATGTCTTTAATGTCATATGTTTGAAAGAATTATAGACATGAATTTATATCTAAATAATTCAACTGAAATTTCTGGTGGATCAAATAGTCACTAAAGACAACTAGTTGCAAATGTATATGTCTGTCTCTGTGTGTGTTTGTATTCTACAGAACAGATTGTTAACTATTTTCTATCAACTTTGGAGGGTGAAAACATGCTCTTCAGAACAAGTTTTATAAGAAAAGTTTTATTTATTAAAAAATAGAGATTTTGGTATTTTCCAAATAACTCCTGAAAATATTATTGCAAAAAATTCATTTTTACATTATTTTCAAATTTATAAAGATTCTGTTCTAATTTTATCTATTTAAGTTTTGTACAATTTTTTGTAAATTTTGACAAATATATATATATATATATATATGTACAGTTTTAAACGATTTATTTCATTGTTGAACTGAAATTGAAAATTCTTTTCATTGCTCCATCAAATATTTAATAATATTATTTTCTTTCGTTGTTGGAAGCTGAGAATAAAGGATTCTGTTTAATATCTGGGTAGTTTGCATCAGGAATGAGAAAGTAAAGTTATACAATACTACAAAAGTTAGAAGACAGATTATGCAGATGATTATGTTTCCAATAGCACTATGAAGTTATAGGACTTGATTCTATTTGGGTAGCTCACATATGCAATGAGTAGATTTGATATGAGGCTATTAAAATGTCTTTGATTTCTGTTATAAAATGATGCTTAGAAAAGTTTGTGGAGTGAATTATGAGTAAGTATGCATAAGAAATTTGATGGAAATGGGAAATTTATTATTCCTCATGAATCTAAATATTCTAGATTATCAAAAATCTGTGATGTATTCCTGTCATACTTTTCAAAACTATGATATACAGTATGTCAATTATATATATAAATATATATAGGTTGAAAAAAATGCTGAAATAATTATACACCATGGTAGAATCATTGCTCTTATGCACCAGAACTAAAGAATAAAATTTTATAGTTTAAAAATTGCAGAAAACATTTTTAAACTATATCATCTCTCCTTGTAATTTCACTATTTTTAAAAATCATGAAATAATACATCTGTTAATATAATTTTTTTTCACTTATTTTTGATTTTCAAATCCTCTCTAATTCTTTAAAGGTTTATGCTTTGGATGCCAGAAATCACGGTGACAGTCCTCATGAAGATGATTTTGACTATCCTCTGATGGCTGAAGATGTAAAATATTTTATGAGTTTGCAGTCCATTCCAGAAGCTGTGATTATTGGCCATAGTATGGGAGGAAGAACTGCTATGTATTTAGCTTTAACAAATGTATGAGTTTTTTTTTTTTTTTTTTTTTCCTCAATAAGAAATTTTTGTATGCAAATAATTATTTAACTTTCTAAGTTTTTTATTGCAAATTTACTATATCCTAGATTTTTCTTGTATAAAACGTATTTACATAAAAACATCTTGTTGAGTTATCACCCATTCTCAATAAATATAATATTAATCACTTTCAGTTAAATTTTAGCAATTCAGCAAATGAGAAATAATGATATGCTTACAAAACAATAAAATAAATAAAATACTGAAAATGTTTAAAAAAATTCAAGAAATTAGAGCAGTTTTAAAATGTTACAAGAGAGTTAAATGCAAAATAAGCTTAATAGGGCTCTTTCAAAGAAATGAGCAAGTTGCACTATAAAACATTGAAAAATTTAGAATACAAAAGTCTTGGAAAAAACATCTGATATTTTAAAAAAGTATTCAACCTGAAAGTAATAAAATATGCTATAATTGGCTAGTTTATAAAAAAAATTATAAAATATTTAATATTTTATATATAGGGCATTTTTAAAAATTTTTTAATTACAAATAATACATTTAAAATATACTGTAAAACCTGTATATAGTGATATTATTTATAATGATAAATCTATCTATAACAGTATTTTACTTCAGTCCCAGCAAAATTCACATTTATTCAATTTATTTTGAACATGCATTCAATGATAATCATTTTTTTAGCTGTATCTGTCTTCTACAATTATTTCCCTCTTTTTAAAGTTAATAGGCATATAACCAATTTTTTTTTAGAAAACAATTTATTATCATCCAAAACATGAGATAACAACAACAAAAGATGTTTGCCTTTATTTCCAAGTGTTGACTCTTTCATTGTTTTGACTTTATTATAGTAGGAGAATCATGGGATATAATAGAGGAATGATTGGAATGTGCACAGATGTCTGTTCCCTATGGAACATACAACATACAAATCAGTGACCACCAATTCTTAAAATGTTATGATTTTGTAGTTCCCCTTCCTTTGTTGTCAATTCAGTTTCTTTTAGGACCTGATCAATCATTTTAATTAGATATGGATGTGAAGTTCAGGAATGCGTGGTCTATGAAAATAAGTATCTGCTTGCTACAAGTACTTTTTTTCCCACGTCTTTACAAATGTTTGTTCATCTTTAGAAAAAAGTATTAGGGGAGGGGTTTTTTTTCTCTGAATGGTCTGTCATCTGTTTTTGAAATTAAAAATTTGGGTTGATTATGGATAAAGTTGCATTTTTTTAACGATGCGATTCTATAAATAAATATGTTTTGCAACAATACTTGTTTCCAATAGAATGAACTGCCACTGTGTATGTGTGTGCATGTATACATTGAATAATAAAAGTAAATAATTCTATGAAAGTTGTATTATAATAGTATTTTCTTGCAGGAAAATTTAGTCAACAAATTAGTTGTTGTTGATGTATCTCCTTATCGACTGCCTGTTGAATCTAATGATTCTCTTGGTTTTATGGCAACAATGATTAAGGCTTTAAAATCTATACCTAAAATGAGTATTGTTCAAGCCAGAAAAGAAATAGATCTCATTTTATCCAAAACAATACCTGTAAGTTATTACTTTTTCTTTTAATAATTTCTTGTAAATAGTGTAATAAATTGAAATAATTTATTAGAATTCCTTTACTTTATTCCTATTATAAAACAGTTATTTTTGTTGATAGTTCATGATTTCTTTTGGTTTTTATATCTGTAACTCCTTTTCGAATGTAAAAACTGTTATAAAAATATTTCCTTATAATTTTTAAATTAAAAGATAGCTATGAAAGTAATGCATCAATTAGAGTTTTAGGGGAAAAAATTAGAAAGAAATTTATGCAAAATATAATTATTTCAGAAGCCCTATTGAAGTCTTTAACTATTTTTACATATAAATGTTGAAGAATATTAAATAAGGCATGTCTAAGTTTTTTTTTTTAGTATTTTTCTATAATCTCATTCAAATTCATAAATTACAGTTTCTGTAGGCCCATAATCATTCATTAATATATTTTTTGTAAATTTATATATAATATATATATAAACTTGATTGACATATATATATATATATATAGGCCAGTCAAATTTCACATTCCTTTTTGCACATCTTTAGAAAAATTCTTCATAACAGTATAATTTATTTGATCTTTATTGTAGATTTTTAACAGCTAATTAATCACAACAGCCAAATTACAAATAAACTAAATATTAGATTAATATTCAGTATCTTAAATTTCAAATTGTGTTTGATAAATGCATCATTAAAGAAAAATAGCAAAGGACGCAAAAAAAAATATTTTTTAAGTATTTTTTCATTTTTTGTTTTCAGCTGAAAAACAGAGAATGTTTTTCAACAAATTTGTGATCAGAGATGAAAGTTAATTTCATTTTTTTTACTTAAAATAAAATACAGTTTTATGGTATGGAGATAATCTATTTGCTTTATTTAAAAAATATGGTTGGAAGTTTATCGTAAACATTTTTGAACAGTGAAAGCATGTCCAATATTAAATTCATTCTGAATAATTTCATAAAAAAAAGTGCATTATAGCAAAACTTTGAAAGATTGTAAAAATTACATTGATTATTAAAAAAATTGAACACCAGGTAAATATTCAAAAATTAGCAATGAACTTCTTATGTATTACAATCATATGTAGAATTAATAAATGTCTATGGAATTGAAGCAGTCATTCTATATTGTTACAAACCTGCAATGCGGCTTCCCAGCGTGGTTTGTTCCATCATCAGAGGGACTGTTTTGAAGTCATCGGTATTGGACGGAGTCCGGGTGTCCCGTCGGAAGTCCCAGAGCTTGGCGACAAACTTGGCTACCATTTGGCGACTTTGGCGCCAAAATAGATTATACCCGAAACATCCAGAATTTTCCCGATCCGTCCAGTAGGAACCGAGATACGCCTCGAACGTTCCTGATTGGTTGAGAGGCTTCTAGCCCCGCCTCCTGAGACCTATAAAAGGGTCTGCAGCTGCCAGTCAGAGTAGTAGTAGTCGGAATCGACGTTGAAGAACTGGTCATCCAGGATTAGCAGAGCAGCGACGGAGTCAAGCTAGTGCTGAACTAAGCTGTGCGCTACTGTCTGCAGTAGATTCTTGTTGTATGCTGCACGTCTCGACTGAAGATAATCGTCTTCTATGCTGCATATAGTTGTCGTTTTTGTGCTGTCCTGTGTGTCTTCGTGTAAATAAACGTCGTTGTTTCTTTTTCTATTGCCGCCTGCTGATTGAGCATTCTCCACACCATATAACTTTCACTATCCACACGAACCCCGGTAAATTTCGTAACATTTGGTGTCAGAAGTGGAAAAGTGGTTAATAGTGTATGGGGCTGACGAGATCCCAAGCAAAAATGGATGATAGCGGTAATGGTGACTGGCTCTGATGGCTGAGATGAAGAAATCTATGGAGGATATGAAGCAAGGACAAGATGAGATGAAGAAAAGACAAGATGAAAAAATCTATGAAAACCTTTACGGAAGAAATGAAAGCCTTTACGGAAGAAATGAAGAGTGAATCAAAGAAAGGCCTTTTGTCGTGGAAAGAAATTTTAGAAGATAAAGTTAACAAAACTGAAGACATCCAAGTTATCACAGAAGAAATGGAAAGAAGCAGCGACAGCCAAGTGAAAGAGAAGACTGAAGATCGAATGGAGACCGGTGTCACCGAAAAGGAGCTTAGCCATCCGGAGGATGAACCGAAGTTTAATAAGAAGAGGAACGAACAGGGAGAATGTCAAATAATTGCGGAATTGAAACAGTCTTCTCCGAATGAGTCCCCTGAAGTAGAACCAGAAGTGCAGGCGCTTGGGGATGGAGAAAATGGACTTGCTTCGGATGGGTCTGTTGGTGGCGACCCGTGCTCGATGCCTATGGATGCAAGAGTTGATGCGACCCTGTTTGGAGTGGATTCGTCCCAAAGATTAAAGGGGCTACCGCTCTGCAAGCCTCTTGGTATCTCCTTGCATAGTGACACGGAAGAAGACTACGTGGCCGGAATCGCAGATCCCTGTAGTCTCGGTCTCAATTTCCTCCAAGAATTCTGATTTGCTGTGGATTTTTTGGAGTGTCATGCGAAAAGGAGCCGATGAATCTGCTGTGTACCCGATCAAGTTGTGTCGTTGCAGAAGAGTCCTTTCCGTAAAGGCAGATGTCCTCTTCAGAAGATCCAGTATGGAGAGCTGCGGACAGTTCTCAAGTGTCGAGAATGAGCCGGGAATAGACGGAGATATTCCCGCGGAAGCTTTGGCGATGAAGGCGAATACCTGTTAGAAGACACCGTTGGATCATCCTGATATACGATTGGTTCGATGGAAAAAGTTTAAAGTGACCAACCGAAAAGCCTGGCAAGAATTCATTCCGGAGGCCTCTACTACGATCCAGCGTTTCGCTCCATGGGACACATTGCATTTCAAGAAGAGAAATCAAGTCTGGATGTACAATCCGAAACGACGAAGAGGTCCGGGTCAAAACCATTGAGAAGGTTCGGATGGGTCTTTAGTCACCGCCAAATAAGTAAACGATGTCATCTTCGAAACACCGGAAGTCGCCTAAAGCATCATCATCACATCATTCGGAAGCCTACGCCAGCTGTTAGATTGAAGTAGGACTGCCTGGACGTCAGTCTTTGAAGAGGGGAGCAATGTTACAAACCTGCAATTCGGCTTCCCAGCGTGGTTTGTTCCATCATCAGAGGGACTGTTTTGAAGTCATCGGTATTGGACGGAGTCCCAGAGCTTGGCGACACACTTGGCTACCATTTGGCGACTTTGGCGCCAAAATAGATTATACCCGAAACATCGAGAATTTTCCCGATCCGTCCAGTAGGAACCGAGACACACCTCGAACGTTCCTGATTGGTTGAGAGGCTTCTAGCCCCGCCACCTGAGACCTATAAAAGGGTCTGCAGGTGCCAGTCAGAGAGTAGTAGTCGTAGTCGGAATCGACGGTGAAGAACTGGTCTTCCAGGGATTAGCAGAGCAGCGACGGAGTCAAGATAGTGCTGAACTACGCTGTGCGCTACTGTCTGTAGTAGATTCTTGTTGTATGCTGCACGTCTCGGCTGAAGATAATCGTCTTCTATGCTGTATATAGTTGTCGTTTTTGTGCTGCCCTGTGTGTCTTCGTGTAAATAAACGTCGTTGTTTCTTTTTCTACTGCCGCCTGCTGATTGAGCGTTCTCCACACCATATAACTTCCAGTATCCTAACGAACCCCGGTAAAATTCGTAACAATATTCTTGTTTTTTCCTACTATGCGTGTGACAAAGAGGTATCATATTTGATTCATTTGGCTGTGTTACAATTCCCTTTTAATGAAAAATACATGGATAACTTTCATCAATAAATATTACAATTTTTCTTGTTAATATTTTAATTCTATTTTTGTTATTGATTTTTATTGATATATCTACTCAAAAAAATATTTGATTTCAATATTTATTTTAAGTTGCATAAATAAATCAATGTAAATTTTTTTAGTTTCACAATAATTATAAATTAAGATCTCTAGAAACTTTTATATGAAATTTTTTTTTTTACTCTGCTTTTTATAATAAGTGTTCTCAAACACTTTTAATTAATATTATATTACTGGTGTTTCTTTTTAGGAAGAAAGTGTGCGGCAATTCCTTCTTACTAATCTTGCTGAGAAAAATAAAATTCTGTGTTGGAAAGCAAATTTAGAAGCTATATTAAAAAATTTTAATTCAGGAGTTATGAAATTTCCATCTGTTTCAGGAAGTTTTATGAAAGAAACATTGTTTATTTGTGGTGAAAAATCTCCTTATGTCAAGTAAGTGTTTATAATTTTACATAAAACTTCTATATTATCGATCTTTTGTCAATTCTATTTGCATAGTTAAGCCGTGTCAATATGATCACTTCCTACTTTCAGTGTTAACATGAGAAAAGCAATATTATATATATGAATGTCTCTTCTTAAAGCCTCAAAAATTACTGTGTTTTCAAACAACTATTACTTGGGTTAGCTGTTACTTGGTCGGTAACTCCTTTTGTTTTCACAATCCATTGGATTTTATTCTTCAATTTAACCACAGCTGTATTTTTTATACTAATTGAGCTTTTTGTACTTGATTGGCTCATCATCTTTCTTTTGTTTCTAATCATTGGCATAGTTAGATTTCAGCAACAATTTAAAGTTTTTGTGGGGTGCAATATAGCCAAGCAATGGCTCTTGTGCTAATAAATCATAAACAAACCAAAAGGTTGATATATAATTTGTGTTGTGAGCATTGAATTAACATTCGCTGATAATATCACTGTCATAAATATTCAGAACAAATTGTTAAAGATATGTTCATTGGTTTCTGGATTTACAGTTAGGACTGTGCCAATTTTTGATTTATCGAAAAAAAAATCATTTTTTTATGCCAGTTTTCGAAAAATATCGACATATCGAAATCATGATCATGAATGATAGTTCATGATAAATCGCGATACAAAAAAAATCGATATTCACATTTAATTTGCGTTTTCGATTTCATTTGGTTACCAGTTAGTGTTTATTTTTGTTGATCTTCATTTTTATTATCCTTTATACAGAATTTTTGTTAATATTTCTGTAAATACTATCAAATTCTAATATATAAAAAGTATTAAACGCAATGCTATAAATTGTAAAATGCAGACATTGCGTTGGCATTGACACACTTTATTAAAGGGGTTTTAACAAAATTATTTTCTAATTATTTTTATTCAAAAGGAAACATTTTTATTATATAAATTGAAACTTCCTTTTATTTGGAGTCTTTCTGATTCAGCAGTATGTTAAGAGATGCTATTTATAACTTATAATATCTATAAATAAATAATGATATCACGATACATCGAAAAATATCGATATGTGTTGGGCGATATATCGCGTTGAGGAAGTTCCGTCATGTCTCAGCCCTATTTACAGTAGACAATTTTGAAACTCTCTGTGTACTGTCATTATTAAAAAATACCAATGGAGATTGGTGCCATTATGATGAATAACATGGACATTCTGAAGAACCATGAGCCACAGATCAGTCAGATGAAAAGTAACTGCAACAATGTGTTTGGTCAGAATGACATTCTACAATGAAGCAATCAATAATCCAAATAAATCTAGGCTCTGTCTGATGCATATCAAAAATGATTGTTCTGTGGGGGTGTAAAAGTAGATATTATGAGTAGTTACATTGCCTATGCTAAAAGATATACATTGGCCAAAAAAGTTGCCATTTCTGTGGCATTACCAGCAATTAATCACCAAAGATTGCATTTTCTTACAAGTCGCCTTTTCTACTCCATTGAACTGATAAATTGTGACATCTGGATTGAAAATAAGAGAAACACATTACAAACATTTGTGGACAACTGCAAGCTACCAGAGGTAGTATTATGGTTTAAGGAATGTTCTTATAGCATACTATGGGTTTGCTCATCATTGCAGAAGACACTGGGGTCCAGTTTAAATTTGAATTGAATCGTTCTGACCATGTACATCACTATATGTTTTTCTTTGGGATTGAAGGATTCATTCAGAGGGACAATATGATTTATTGCTTTGCTAAAAACACATTCAAGAAAAGTTTGTGAAAGGAGGAGAAAATGGGAACATTTGTTAATTATATCATAACTGCAATGCCATTTCATTATTTTCATTTCGGGTTAAAATAGCATGTGAAGTTGTTCTTTACTGCAAATCAGAGTAATTTGTATTATAAAATGATGTATAAATTAAGAAAAACAACATTTTTATTTTGCAGTTGGGCCTGAAAAGCTCACAAATAAAGCTCTTCAAAATAAAATTAAAAATGACCATTCTTCCGTATTTTTTTTTTTTTTTTTTTTTTACCTGCTTCTGTTTGCAATCTGGTCACTATTCAAAATTTCATGTTTCATCCCAAATTAATCCTCACGTTATTTGAAAATGAGACATTAATGTAATAAAGTCTGTCTTCTTTCCTTTTTACCTCTTCCTCAAAAAATTTTTTTATTATTTTTAAAATCTCTTAATAAAATTCTTACCATATCAAGTTTTCTTTATTTCATGTGTTATAAATGGGTTTTTCTGAAAGGAATCTAATCATGTTTTAGAATACATATTTAGATTGATATTTGTGTGTTTTCTGGAGCTAAGCAAATTATTGGTACATTAAATCCTACTTAGTTGGCAGATTCATTGAGTTAATGAGCTATATAGATGCATTAAACATGATAAAAGTTGTCCTTCTTTAAAATAAAACCTCTTTTCTCCCTCAGATAATGTAATTATAGACTTGAAAATATCTTCAAATGCTTCTATAAACTTTTGAGATAGTTCCATAATTATCTTAAATGTTATTCTTTAGTTACTTATTAGGTACTTTACATGTCCTGTATTTTTTTATCATTCTAAAAAATAAAGAATTACCAAAAAGTAATGAAAAAATGTCCATAGTGTATTATTAATACCAAAATCAATCTTTAAAAGTTAAATGATGTTCAATTAGTGATTCTTTCTTTTTGCCAGTATGTTCTTTTAATAGCAAGTGTGATTACAAATTTTAATTAATATATTAATTTGATGCATATTTTTAAGAAACATATCTTATGCAACCTGAAATTATTTTTCTAAACAAAAATTTTTGAAACTTCTGATAAGAGTACTTAATTTTATATATTCCAGGAATATCTCGAATTTTTAATTTTTATGCATTGATATATTCCTTTTTTATTTATTTATAGGCCTGAAGAATATCCTCAGATTAAAACTTTATTTCCAAAAGCTGAATTTGCCACAATACCTGGAGCAGGTCATTGGGTTCATAGTGAAAAACCATCCGAGTTTTTAGAAATTTTGCACAATTTTTTGTGAGAATCGAATACTGTTATATTGTTATTAGAGCTATAGCTTTGTAAATAATTATTATTCTATTGTTGATAATTAGCTGTGATAAATTATATTATTGCTTAGAAAATGTGCCTTGATTTGCAGCAATAAATTTTGCATATTTTTCCTATGTTTTGTTTTTATTTATCAAATCTACATTTTTAATCTTTATTTATTTACTTAATTTAATAATCTTAAGCCCCGTTCCTACGACCTTGTGCACCACCTTTCGTCCGATGCATTTTACTCTCTTTCCCCTCATTTGTGATTATTTAAGGCTCTTTGATGTCTGTTCATTTTACCGAGAGTTTGCAGGAAGTTCCCGATCAACGTCCACAGGCTGCTCGAGTGGTCCTACAATGTGTCAGAGGGCATATATCCGTAAAGGGAATGGGGTTTTAGAGTTTCTAGTGTTTTAAATATGTAACTGATGTCTAAAGACTAAATAAACTTGAAAATTTATTGATTTACAAACATTTAGTAGTATTTTTTTTATTTATTTGGCATTAATATTTTAATAATTTTTACTAATATTAACAGCATTTAAACAGAAATTTATTCTCGCCTGAACGACTAAATACAGCATCTAATATTTTTTAAAGATAAAACTACTCCATTAGCATTGCTCCTATTCCAACAGCCTTTTTTCTTTGCTTCCCGTCTCTGTTTATATTAGAGGGGCAACTTTTAGCATTCACTCTAAAATCTTGTTACTGGGAGTTATATCTTATTTTAATATGATGCCCATCAGAATCTTACTCGGCCATGATTTCTATTCTATAGCTTTGTTTTAATTCTTTGACAGTAGTTTATTTTTTATAAATTTATTCTTTCTTGTATATATTTAACTCTATTTTATTTGCTTTAACGAAATTATATTCAGGTTCAGTTATCTTTTAACATTGAACTTAACACATCATTGCCAAAAGTAAATTTTATGCCTTAAAATTAACATAACTGCTTTTTCCATGTTTTAAATTTAAAGAAAGAAATTTAGAAAAGTGAAAATAATAACCTTCATTACTGGAAATCACATTCACATGTCAGCCAAGAAAAGAAAAAATTTCATTGGATAGAGAGCATATTTTAAGATTATTCTATACAGACTCTGCAACTCTGTTAATCCAACATTTGAAGAATTCAGCAATAACATACAATAATATCTTTATCGTATAGTCAAATAAGGTTCTTCAACATTTTACTAATGGAGAGAAAATTATTGTTTGATTTATGAAATTTTGAACAAATAAATGCTCCTATTTTGCACTAAATATTTTATTTGTATTGTGTGGATAACTCGTTGCATTTGTATCTCCATAACAAAAACGATACTTGTCTGCTTTAACTGCGAACAAAAAGGGCCAAGAAAAAATTTCATCAAACTATATAGCATGTGAATAGCACGCTCAAATTTATTCATAAAAAATAATAATGCACTTGAGTATATTTTTATAATTTGGCAAAAATTTTTCTTGACGCTTTTTGGTTGCCTTTATAACTGACAAATACCCATAAACTATATCACAAAAATTTAGCAATAAATTTATACATTTCTGAATCAAAAAGCATTTTGAATTTATCAAAATGCTTTTTCCTATAAGTTTGGGTTACAACTGTTATTTTTTTAAAATAGAAATCCATATTCTAGATAATAATTTGGTATTTTTCCGATAATTCTATATCAATTTTCGCCAATCATTACGATGATACGAACTATCCACCTTCTCCCCGAAATATTTGCCAAATATCAGTTTATATACCAATATAGTTGAAAAGATGGATTAGTTCATTGAATTTGGCTCTATTTTTCGCTGCTGTGGAATTATTTGGGACATCCAAAGAATCGGTCGAATTATATTATTCAGTTACTCATAGGTCTGTTTAATCCCAAACAGTGAATGAGTCTTCATAAAATTCTTAATAATTGGCGGATATAAATCCTTCTTTGGGAAACAAAAACAACTATTGTTATAGCATTGAGCCAGATGTATGGGAATAGCAAAATATATTGCCTTGCAGATTTCCACACACTGATTGTAATTGCACTGGGTTTCTCCAGGTTCTTGTTCCAGAATCTTAATACCTTTCTCTACTTTCGGAACTTTGTCTGCATCATAGTTAAATATACCGTCTTTCTCTGTTTCTCTTTTAATTCGGACAGAACTATTAGCTTGAAGTACAGATAATTTTGTGGTCACGATATTTTTTGTGTCTTTTTGATGGTTGTGAATCTTGCTGCTTCCTGTTGCATGCTTCTGAGTATTTCTTTTGAAATTGCCGTTTGGAAGCGTTGGCGATTCGGTTAGATCGATATTTTCTACCTTTGTGCCTGTGTCATAATGAATTATGTTGCCTTCTTTTACTAGCTTCTTACTGCCTCTTTTGAAGTTTCTGTTATGAGGTATTTGTGATGCAGAGATTTTCGAATCGGTACTCGTTTCTAAATGAGTTGTGCTGTTGGCAGCTACTTGCTTCTCAATATTTCTTTTATAATTTCTGTTTTGAAGCATTGGTAATTCTGAAATTGTATGTCTTGGATACTTACTGGATTTATAATGAATCTTGTTGCCTTTGCTTGCATTCTCATGAAACATTGGCAATGCGGAAAACCTTCTGTTCTTGGCATCCTGTAGTTGTTTGTTAAATTCGTAATGAAGCACTTTGTCGCGAGTGATTTCTGGTAAAGTTTCGATCTCAGAAGCATTGCTTTGAAGTATATTTCTTGTAAGTTTTCTGAAGTCCCTTTTCAGAATTTTATGTGTGTTTTGAAAGAGAGAACAGAAGACATTTTCTCCAGTTTGACATCCATGACAATCTGTTAAAATAAAACAAGTTTTTGAGGAATACAAGTTTGAGTTTAGTTCAATCTCTGCAGTTATGCTGCTCGTAATATTCTATTTAATTTTAACTTTATCTCCGCCAGACACATTTTTATATAAATGAAGATTTGCAGTAAGATAATTAAGTGTAATTTTATAAAATAGTTGGACATTAAAATCCCTGAGCATAAATGTTCACATATCGATACCGAATTTAATGTCTAATGAGTGATGTAAGAAATAAAATTAAAAATTATTGTCTTAAAATAGCAGTGGGCTAGACTTACAATTAATATGCAATCTTCAAAATTGAATTATTTTGTAGCGACTCATTGCTAAATGTCATCATGACATTTTTTTATTGCAAACCAATGGCCATTTTTTACCCTGTCTGATAGCCATACAAGATGTCAGACTTGGTGAAATTTTTAATGATAAACACGATTTTGACGTCTTGGCGAGAAACTGTACTTTAATCGGAAGCCTTATTGGAATAGTTGATAATGTATCTGGAATAGTAAATGGGTGTATTTATATGTTTCTGCCCGGATTTAGGAGCAACATACACATTGGATACTGGCTAAGTTTTATTACATTTTACATGATTCTACTAATTCTAATACGATTAGAACCATCCAAGCCGCTTATTCTCTTTAATTTCTGGGAAAATCACTAATCTTACTTGGAAATAAACATTTGTTTTCCGTCGACAAAACGCACGCTTATCTTTTTTAATTGGTCTAACAAGTCTTTTAGCTGTCATGGTTCATTTTTATTCGTATTCTCTACCAAATAACACATATTGAGTTTCCTGTGTGCCACAGCCACAAAAATAATTTCAACAAATAAATACACTATAGCATCACAGAAATAAGAAAATGAATCGAACTTTCCTTTTCCAGGTGTTTCTAACGAGCTTTTTGGAACATGTTTATGGAAAGGACAGTAAGTTGATGACCCTTATAAATTAATTACATCCTAAACATCGCAAATGGTTTTATGCAAAAAGTTGAACAAGCTTCTTCCATCGAATAAAAGCATTCTAAATATATATATACATACTATCTATCAATTAATAATTAGACACCTGTTATAACAGAGATATGCACAATTTATTCATATTTGCTGGTAAAACCTCCACCTGAGACAGTTACGACCCATCTGGGGTATGCTTTCCACAAACGTTTGGATGATGGACAGTGGTATTTTCTTCTACTCGGTTTGGAGAAGACATGCAAGTTCTTTCACGATTTTAGACGACTGCTGCATCCCTTTATTCGGCGATCCAGAATAAAGGGACGAGATTCGGCAATCCGATTCTCGTCGCAGAGGTTTTGTATAGGATTCATGTCTGGACACGGGGTAGTTCAGTCCAGTCGATTTTCCCCGTTGTCATCACATCTGCCCATGATAGACCTCGCAACATGACAAGTGGTGTTATCGTCCTGAAAATAATGTTCCAACCCCCTAAAATTTCCACAGGATAGGAAATACATTTTTGTCTAGAATAGTAGAGTAGGGATGGCGAATATTTTACGAGCGGTTATTACGTAACCAGTGACCAATACTTTTCAAAGAGGGATGTGATTCAAATCCTTGATACGATCTTACTGGTGATATTTCGATGACAGGTCTTGGATCACGATAGAAAGTAACAATCGATCAATCTGTCCAATGGAAGCTCTCGAACAAAACAGAAAAGGAGCAATTCTATGAATGGGTTTGAAAAGTGAACGGACCGGTTATTCTTGGAATTATCGTGTTATTGAATTACATATCACTGAAATTCATCAGAGCGGTGACTTCACTGGAAAGTGTGAAGTCACTGCTCCACTTCATGGGAATGACCTTGACTTTCCGATATTCGCATTTGACGATGCATTATTCCATAAAGATCATTTTTAAATGCTTGTGACATGACTTTGATTGCATATATATTCTGTTTACTGTTGGTGCCATCTATTGGTAGAATATAGAACTAAAGTAAACATTTTAAAGAAATGACATATATATTTAATTCAAATTTTTCAGAAAATGGCTTACTTCAATAAATTAAATAAATAGTTTTGAAAAAAAATCAAATTTAAGAAGTAAGTTGAAATAGATAAATTAATTCAATCTCACATTACTTAAATTAGTAAATTAAGTATTAATTACAATTAATAAATTTTATATTTAATGCTAAGTAATAATTTTTAATTAATAATATGATTGAAATAACAGATATTTGGAATAAATATTTAAAAATAACAATGGCAAAATTATTTGTTATTCAAAAAATCGTGGATTATGCATCTCTATAGTAGAGTAGGAGTCGGCATTGAGCTTACCATGAATTGGGATTGAGGGTCCCAGTCCATAGCAAGAGAAATATCCCCAGACCATAATTCCACCTCTGCCAAACTTTACTGTAGGCACAATGCATTCTGCCAAGAGGAGTTGATACTGAACCTTGATTCATCACTCCAGAGAAACTGCTTTCATTAATCTAAGTTCAATTTCGACACGAGTTTTCACCGCCTCAACCGAGCAACGTGGTTGGATTTTCTAATCAAAGGCTTATAGGCGGCAATACGACCATTGAAACCAAGCAAATATGCTTCCTTGCGGATGGTATTTATCGAAATAATAGTCCCGGATTCTTGTTGGAACTCCTGGAGTATGTGAGCCATAGGTTTGGTACGGTTTTTCAGAATTTCTTGGGACAAAACTCGTCGGTCGCTATCTCTTAATTTCGTGGGTCTGCCGACAATTCCACTCATCTTCCACTTCTTAATCACAAAAGACTCTGTCAATTTTGAAATGTTTAACTCCTTATGTATGTTCCTAAGGATCGGCCATTTCTATGATATTCTCGAAGTCAGACAGCTCTGAATTTCGTGGTAACTTGCATGTGTCCAATGTCAATGCTGTTTCCTACATGTTATTTAAGTACAGAATGCGTGACGTAGATCAGCACCGCAGATATCCTCATTAGCATGGGTGTCCAAATACTATTGGTATATATGTAAAAAGTTTTCTTTTCCAAAGAAAAAAAAATCATGCTTTCACAATTCTTTTCTCCCCAGAATTTTATCGTACATATGGAAATCTACACATATTTTCGTTTCTTCTTGAGATATTTACGGTTTATTTAAACTGATTTTGGAATTAAAATCTTATTTAATGCACATTTAAATATATAATTTCTAATTATTAATTAGAGCACTAAATATCGCATCGCCAGCCCGCTTAAATCACATTTACTTCTTCCCTTTAGTTGGGTGTAATCTACTTGTGTTTTTGAAAAACTGCCGATTAGATTCTCTAGCATATTTTATCGTCGCCAAATTCGTGATTATTTCGTCAACTGTTATAATGGCTGAGATTTTCAAAGCATAAAACTAAATCAGAAACACCAGATATCAATAGAATTATCAAAAAAGAAAGAAAAGTCGCCAAACTGACGACGGTTAAATTGTGTGTTACCGGAGCTAACTTTGTATTTTTCTTTGGCAATTGCTCATTAAATGCTATTCAGTTAATGATATCAGAAGGATATTTTGCGTTAGTCTGACGAAAATTCAGTATTTAAGCATTATCTAAAATTTACCAATTCTTAATGAAAAAGCATGACAAGGATTATTTTTTGAGAAGTAATTACTTACAGTTTTGAATCAGTAGATAACAAAAGAAGATATATTTCCTGAAAAGATGAACATAATCACAGTTAAGTTATTTTAAATGAACGACAATTGTTACTTAATTGATATTGATCTAATAGACTTAATAGAATGAAAATTTATGGTAGAAATTCCGGATCGTAGGCATCTAATTTAATCAACGTCTGACAAGTGACCTTATCACTGAGAAACAAGACATTTGTCAATATACATAGCTGATCTGATTTAGTATGATTTGGGGGGGGGGGGCGCGGTGGCCTGGTGGTAAGGTCTCGGCTTCGGAA